>WEKX01026835.1:236757-312282 GCA_013390025.1 Pitta sordida | reverse complement strand
AAGATGACAAAAACTCAACTACTTTCCCTGTAGACCATAAACAAATAAGAGCTTAACTGTAGTTCCCTGGGGTACAAGTTTGGTCATTAGCCTTGCAAAAAATTCCCTGATTCAATGTAAACTATTATGCTATTAAAATAAAGCAACCTCCCCTTAACATTCTTCTTTTCTCTTACCTGGAGATGAGCATTATTTTTAGCAGATGTCCCAAATGGCTTTATGTGTATAGATAAAGCAGGAGTTGTCAATTCCAATAGGTAAATATATATTATGGAGGTAGGATTTTGATTTTATGGAGGTTTGCAGATTGTTTCTTTTTTAATTCAAAGACAATGTTTACTGAAGATATGACTTTTTGTGGGAAATATGTATTTTTATAACTGTACTGGATCAAAGAAAGGATATTCTTCTAGAAGTTCCTTTACAGAAATGCTTCCGAAGGTATTCTGCTCACTCAAATTATTTTTAAATATTTAGAATTTAAATGTTGGAGTCCAAATAGAATAGTGCATGGAAATAATAAATCGATAGCTGGAGGAGCTGCACAATAAAGACCAGCCAATTATTTTTCAAACAAATAGAAAATACTTTCTAGAGTTAGGTTGGGGGATTGGCTACTTGGCTTGCAGTTAGAAGCTGTTATTGGTGGTACTAAGCAAAATACTGAAATAATAGCACTAAAGCAAAACCTAGAAACATCTTACTCTCATGGAGGAGGTAATGAACACATTTGTGGAGGTAATGTTATCTGGAGGCACAGAAAATTTAAGCTGTTCCCTTGCTAAATGGGAAACGTATTGGAAACAGCTTGGGATAACCTTCCTGTTGCTCTAGCACCTTTATCTGTGAACTATCTTACATTTGGTTTTACCTTTTGTCAGTAAAAGCTATGGTACGTATTTGAATTAAAATACTTCTCTTTTTTGTGACTGTTGAACCATCAGTATTTGGAATATTGATTCTTTAGTTACCTCTGTAACTTACACATGCTTGGTTTCTCTGCCATTTTCAAACTGAGATATGTGGATTGTAAAGAATTAATTTATAAAAACCCCAAACCTGTAATCACTGTAACTTTCTAAAAGAACAAGATTATTTGCTTTGCATTTACTTGCCTTAATTTTGTGAGATTTTTGCTATTGTATTCTGCACAGATGAATCTTATTTTCAAAATAATGGTTGTAGTATTGCAAGAAAACTTAATTTAAGAGAACAACATCAGACTGTCAGGGACATTGAATGGGTAATGTAGACTCTCTTCTTTTAATGTGGAGTATCTTTATGATACCGTGGCCTGTGGTCTACAACTTTGACCCAGATCTTTCTTTTTAGTTAACCCCCATCAATGTATTAAATATAGCTTCTCATGTTTGTCATATGAAGTGGTAATTTATGCCATTCTATTCCTCCAGTTAATATGTTCACTGAAAATGACATGGAAGGGCACTTAGATCTACAGAGAATTAATTAGCATGTAATTTTCAGTAAACTGTATAGTGTTAATTAGCGCTTAAACCATCTTCTACTGCATGACCTGCTGATTTAAGTACAGCATTCTGTTATAGTGGCCCTGGGGGAAAATGTCTTAAAAGGGTATTCTCTTGAAAATGGAACTCTCTACATTTCTCTCTTTCCGCTGCTTTGTACTTTAGCGTCAGATTTTTCTCAGCCCTTTCCGCAACACAAAAGCCCATTTAGTAAAGTGATAAGAGGCAACAATTTTGATATTAATCAGATAATGATAGATTTTAGTATGCCAAATCAATGTACTGTCTGATGGAGGTGTGGTAACTGTTATAGGAGGGTCACATCCTCCCTGATTGAGTCTCTAGAGACAGTAACTTCAGCTTTGCTATCTTTTCTTTAAACACATAAAATTCTACCTTGAGGAACTGTAATACTGGCTAGTTGAGCCATTCAGGAAGTCTCCCTTTAGATTGTTGTAAATATGGTTAAATTTCATGTGAAAAAAGCAAGTACAGTATTATATTTTAATTGACTAGCTTAATGTGCTTCTGTTTTGCTATTCCCCTATTATGTAGTGAGTAATCCTTAAAAATTTTTATTTCATCAGTGTAAAAATATCTAAAGCTCTGTTTTATTGTGAACTTCCATCATTCTGAATACCTTTATTATACTGCTTTTGAGGTCTTATTTTTCTGTGCAATCCAATTCCCTTGACCTCTGAAGAGTATTCATTCCTGGTATCCATGCTTTATATTATACAGCCTTTACCCTGGTGTGTCATCAAAGCTGTTGCTGTGAAGTGGTGAGTTTTAGTACGATGATAGAAAACAACTGACCCTAGTTCTTCAACTAGTGGATGATGGATTAAGAGATAAAACTCTATGTGAGAAGTATGTTTCTTGTGCTGCTGGGTTTTTTGTTTGTTTTGGTTTGGTTTTAAATGTTTCCAAGGTAAAGTAATACAGTACAGAATGTTATTAGGCTGAAAAGAAAACAGTCTCTCAAACATAATAGGTGAATTATCCTGAAAATACCCAACTTCTGAGTTTCTGAAAGGAGAACTCTCTCAATAACCAGAATCATGCAGATTCTCTTAATGGAAGTTATCAGATGTACAATATGTGAGACACATGATTTACATATCTTGAGACAGAAGTTTGATACTTGCAATGAAATTCCTATTTAAGTCAAAGATGAACTGTAATCTGTTGGATTATGAAGTGCTTTTGCAGATCAGTTAGAAATGACTGTAATTTTTGTCGTAGTGGTAAATAACTTAGTGAACTCTTCAGATCGAAATTTCTTCTTTGCAAATTATTGTATTGTCCAAGAGCTGACTTAACTTCTTCAATGTATTCATTGTTTAGTGCTCCTAAAAGACACTGTCAGTATGGGTTGATCAAGAATTTAGTGCTGGGAGCTCAACATTGATTTTATTTTCTCTCTGTGGAGGGTGTTAAAGCTGTTAGATAGAATTAAGTTATAACTGAAGATGTATCTAACCTGAACTAATTTTGTCTCATAAAATCACTGCCTACTCATACAGTCCAGTCTAAGCTGTTAGTGATAGATTTAAGTACTGATGTTTCCCTAAACTGTGACACATTCAAATACTTTTTCCCATTGGTCATCTTAGATGGCATTCAAAGTAGCACTGGCCTTTGAAATTAAGCTCAGAGTATGGAAACTATTTGCAAAGCCTTGTGTGGTTTGGTCCTTAAACTGTTTCACATGGGGTGTTTCTGGCCTGGCTGCTGCTGCAGACCCTTTCCACCGGTATTGGCTGGGCAAGGAGGAGGCACCAAAAGGTGATTTTCCATGATGTACTTTTTTGTGGGGCTGGGAGGGCTGTTTAAGGTGAGCTGGTGGGAGAGTAGTAGTGTTGTTCTTTGGTTGTTTATTTTTCCCCTGGTAGAATTTGGGATATCGGTATTTTCAGGCAAGGCAAAGGAACTGGATAGCTTTCTTTTCATTGCAATTATGTATTTAATTTATCAAACTTTGGGTATTTCACAGTTCTGCCTTAATTGGTTTTCTTTTTATGACTGGAAAATGAAGTCTTGGTGCCACCAATTAAAAAAAAATTAAACACACAACCTTTGAAGTACTTTTAAACTTTTATGTGTTCAAGACAAGGGGTGACCATGTCTGAGACTGACCATTCTTACTCCAGTAAATCTCTTTGTAAAAATCAAAAGTAGGGAGCATCTGTTTGCATATCAGTATACGTAAATATTAAATGATCCAGCCCAGATATATTTTATGTACAGTGAAGTGACACCAATGTTAAAAATGTTCAAGTATGTTCAAAAAGTCTGTGCTACTTCTTACTTAGCACAGAATTAGGTCTCATTACCAGACCCTAATGGATTTCTTGAAATCTTTCCTGATTATGAAACCGATATAAAAATCTTGGACCAAAGCTTACTAAAATGGTTCTTTCATTGTGGTTCCACCTTTTTTTTTCCTCCGCAAAAAATTTCCTGTAACTAATTCTCTCCTACAAAATAGCCAGACCCTCTTTCACTGGTGTTCAGAGCCTATTAAGAGCCCTCTGATTGCAAAATCTCAAGTTCCCACTGTCAGCAATGGTTTCAATTCTCAGTTTCTAGGTCACATTAAAATACTATGATAGTAGCTTTTATTCATCTTTCCCTGTTTAAATGTCTCATTTTATGGGTTCCTGGCACGGCATTCACACTGGAAAGTGTTACTGCTTGTATGAGTAAGTGGCACAAATAGACTTTGCAGAAGCCTGGCAGCCATAATTTGCTGAATGATGAAAAGGGAACATAGAGTAAGGTTGGTCCAATATGCTCTGTTTCTCACCAAATGCTGATGTGTTGAGAGCAAGAAAAGGAGAATGTCGCGAAGAAATCTTCTTGTCTAATGATCCAGAAATATATTCCCTGGTAACATTTTATTTATTGTGTCATCAGGGGCATGATGAATCCTCTTGGTCTAAATAGGAATGAATTAAGTTATTTGAGTAGGTTTTGCTGTAGTAATTCTACTTATTGTGAAGTAGAATTGCTGTTTAAACAGAAGTTTGATTCTTTCCTAACCAAACCATAGCTTTCAGAAAGATTTGGAATTTGAGCAATGCATGTGGGCTTACCAAGAGTCAAAATATTTGCCGCACATTATCATCTAACAGTCCTGTGAAGATGCCGCTCAGAAGTTTGAAAATTGAGAGTATTTTTTAATTGTTGTACAATAAAAGCTGTAATTATTAGCTAAACTAGACGATAAAACCTAGGCTTTTGGCAAACATGTTTACATATTTTCTTGCTTCAATGAGAAAAACCCACTCCCTGGGTCAGAAGGTGCCATTTCAAATGTTTAGGCAGTTTGGAAGGATGCAGGAGCAAAGCTGTGTCTCTTGAAACTCACTTCAAGAGCAAACAAAGGTATCTGGGGCTAGCTGTGCCAGAGGCTGCAGGTTAAGACTGTGACAAGCCCTGGGGAGTGACTTGTGATTGGGATGGTCAAAAGCTACTGTTCAAACCCATGCAAGCCCTGCCATAATGAGCTTCCTTCTGAAGCCAGGTCTGTCACTGTTGTTCTGGAGTTCAGGTTTGAATATGGCTTCCCAAAATTGTTGATGTATTTCCATTCTCTTCTGTAGCAGAGAACATTAGCTCAGCATCTGATTCACAAATGTAAAACTCCTAATCTTGATTTGAAGTCTGCACCTTGTAGATTTGTTTGTGTTATTTCTGGTTTAAACTGGGGTCGGTGTGAGAAGCTGCATCTACAATGAAGAACACACTTCTATTTCTGGTCTGTTTCACACAGACAGCCTGGAAGAGTTCCACTCTGATGGAAACAGGTCACATTTCATCCCAAAGCAATTGAACTGACAGTTACAAACTCTGAAGGAACTTTATAACAAGTCTGCTGCCAGATACTCAAATAAGGACTACTGGGGGCCAGCAAAAGAATGTTCATTTTGGCCCTCACTGTACAAATGTTGATCAGGTATAAATTCTACCTCCCTCCCTCCCTGATGCTGGCCACTTCTACTTTAATTAATGAGTAGTCCAAGTCCAATCCGAAGAGTTATCAGGATTAGGAGGAGGGAAAGTAAGGCCTCTGCTGTCATAAAATTCTCACCTTTTCTTATGCCTTTAATATATTCCAAGAATGGTGTCAATTCTACTATGTGACAGAGTCCCATTTTTTCCTTAACTGCTCTTACACCTGCAGATTATTGTTTGAATCTTGATTTGTTGCTAGTAGATTTTGGATATCCTCTGGTGTCTGGGCCTGGGTACTGGAACCCAAAGAGAAAAGTTAGATAGGATCAAATAAGATGATTGACACACTAGGGGCAAGGTCATTATTGAGGAACCAGTGAAGAAGTATATACTGCCTTTTGCTTTCTGGGAAATTTCTGGCTGAGAACAGAAACTGCCAATGTGCTCATGAGGCCCTCCAAAAACCAAACAACCAGCATAAAGGTGTTTGATATGATCTCCACATGGAAGTTCTGAATTGAAAGTCTTTAATGAAGAGCAATGCACTCAGCTGTTTTTAATGGGAACAGAAACATTAGTTGTGATTTAGCAACAGAGGCAGAAAATCATCTACTTTCTGTTTACTGTTAAGGTGTCTTGGATTCTTAATCACTTGATGTTGAAACCATTGTAGTGTTCAATTAATGCCTCTTTAATCTGTTTTTCTCAGAGGAGTAAAACTATCCCTTATTCCACTTTGATATATGTGTATTTAGAGTTAACTCACACTGAAGGCAATCAAAACTACATATATGTTTGTAGGGGCAGAATTTGACGTTCACAGTTCAAATGATGACAGAACAATGACTGAATGGAGTAAAGTGGAAAAAATTCCTTTTCCAGAAAATCTTAAAATCAGATTAGTAGCATTTAACTAATAGCATGGAGAAATTTGTTCTTTTCAGTAAGTCACAGTCTCTTAGTAGTCTGACAATTTGACAAGATTAATTTCTGATTGACTAAAATGAGATGGGCCAGCTGTGATTCATGGATCACCAATACTCCATGGTGGTCCATCTTTTATAAAGGGATTAGGGAAGAATCCATTAATCTTCAGGCAACTATGCTTTACTATTTGTTTTAGGGACTTACAGGATCTTCAGAAATTGTTATTTTTCATCTTGCTGAACACAATAAAGATATCAAGCACTTACCTGTCCTGCACTGTGATGTCTTTCTTTTCTGGTTCCTATTTGCAGGAAGTTTGGCCTTTTACTGTTCTGAAATGGAGAGAGGGGAAGTGACACTGCAAAGGCCAACATCAAAATGACCAGGAAATTTTGAAGTTGCTTCCAAGAGAGAGGGAGATATAGGACTTGGAAGCCTCTGTAGTCAGGAAAAGTTAAATATTACAGTTTTGTAGGCATAACCAACCACAATAGACTTAATTACAACATTCCTCCTTAGCAGTGTCCTGCTTTGATGTATAACACAGTTGGATGGTCACATGACGGACCAGGGTGGTTTGTGAGTGAGACCTTGAGAATGCTTCTGGACAAGAAAGGAGACCTCTAAGAAGTGGCCTGACTATGAAGTACTCTAAGATCATCTTTTAAATACTGTAATCTCCCCAGGGCATTAACACTGATTAGCAAAGAAGTCACTAAATTATTACAGTTTCCAGTTGTGTTGTTTAGGCATGTAATGTGCTTTTCCTTACTCAATATTGAAATTGAAGTCCAGAATTTTGGTTTTACCTTTGCCAATTGTGACTCAGATATTTCTCCCATGAATTTTAATAATGTAATGCTTTCTTTGGTCTTAAGCAGTCTTAATTGAAAGAGTACAGAGTTTCAAACAGATACTTTTTTCTAAGATCTTCAAGTTCTAATAAAGTGGTATGTATTGCAAAAACCCTATGTTAAAATTTAAATTGTAGGAAAGAAAAATTGGGGCAGGAGGCAGTGAGAAAAAATGACAATGGAGGATAAAAAAAGGAGGAGATAATGATCTATAAGCTCTTTGTGGCAAGGAAGGATTTCTGGTATGTATTTCTGCAGAACAGCACACCAGTGGGCCTAATTAATGCCTGTTGTTTGCCACTTAAGTCTTGTACTGAAACTGTTAGTAAGGAATGAAGAGAAAATGAGAGGAAGAAAGAAAACCTGGAAGGGAAGTGCAGGAAACACAGCATAAATACCTCCCTTGAGATAATCTGAATAATGCTTTGGACTGTAGGAACTTCTTGGGAGCAGAGACTTCTATTGCTGTGTGATGACAGTGGCCGTAAATTGGGGTACAACAGCGCTGGGATGGGGAAGGACAGAATGTCTTTGCCTTTTTTTGTCCCATGGTAGTCTCATCATGGATTTATTATAAGCTGGTTTAAGCTGTGGGAACTGGTAATAGGCTTCAGGAGGACGTGTCAATGTCTGTGTGTCAGGAAGGCTGAGAAGGAAGGTAGAGTGGAGCCTGGTTTCTCTGGCTACGTGAAGATTCAGATCTGAAATAAAGTACAAAGTGCATGAAATAGAGCAACTCTTCATCTAAGCATTGTTTTAATGCAAAACTATCTAATTTTGGGGAAATTTTTTTAGAGTATTTCAGGTTTAATGCATTAGGATATTATTCAACTTTTAGTTCCAACTCATAATATTGCAAAGAATTTTTCAAGACATTTATTTTTACATGGTTGTTTATATGTTATCTGATTTGTTGCTGTGAACTTATCTAGTATCACATTACCAAGTGTGAGGGAATAGTCTGAAAAATGATGGAGTTGATGTATAAACTGTGTACACAAGGACTTCAGGGCATTTATCTGGTAGGTGTCATGCCATATACACACTAGGAGTGGATAACAAATTTCAGAGATGAGCATTAACTCATCTTTTAACAGCAGGAGCAATAACTGTTCGAACTTACAGCTTTGTGCTGGTGCAGGTGTGCAATACTGCCATTCAGAGTGAACTCTGAAGGCCCAAGTGCTTGTACTTCATTCCAGTTCCTCCTGATAGATATCTTGGAGAAAGAGCTGCTGCTTCACGAGCTGCAGCTGAGATGAGTAGCATGACGTTACCACCTTGGGGTCTGCTCATATGTCACATGGTAAACTGAAGAATGTCTTGTTAACCTTTGGCCCAGATTTAATCCATGATTTGAAGTTGATACCTATAATCTTTTATCAGCCTCATTCACATGAAAGACCTATTTTTTTGATCTGATTCAAATGCACTGTGTACTGGTGGTATTATGTTTTTTTTTTTTAATTTGTATTGACAGGACATAGGGGTGAAGGCATGTGAGACTTGGTTATACTCCCCAGTATGCATCTAGAAATGGAGCCAGTAAAATTCTAGTTAGCAGTTTTGCATAATCACATTGACTTCAGTGGCTTTGTGCTTTTCTTGCACTCTAAATGAAAAAGATTCTCTCTATTAACATTTAAATTGGAAATACACATTCCTGATGTAACATGTTTGCAATGACATTAATAGTGGGCACAGACCATTAGTGTGAGCTCATATTAGCAACATCTTAATAATAATGACAGAGTTTTTTAAAAGTTATGGGAATTTCTCTGTAGCAATAATTAAATGTGTATGGAATTTTTATTGGTTATAATTAAGATGCATGATCTTTGTTTATTATAGCAGTAGAAAGTACTATAATAGCTCTGAAAAGCACTACTTGTCATGTGGTACTGCTTAATTACGGAAAAATACTATAACACTTCAGGTTGGGCTGATTAAGGCAATTAGCACAAAGTTATAATTGCATGTTATTAAAGTATATAAAAATATTTACAAGCCTCCTCATGACTATGGGAATAGGGCTTTAAGTGTTGCTCTTCTTAAGAAGATGCTGCAATTTATATTTTTACTGCTACTATACAGCAAAAGACTACATGAATCTATTAGCTACTTTTTGGGCAATGTTACCAGGAACTTCTGGGTGTGCATACATTTGAAGTCCTTTAGAATCTGGAGTTGTGTGTTGGTCTTATTCACAAAAGCATTTTCATTTGTATTCCTCCAACGAATAATATGTGGTGGAGAAATTTGATCCTTCTTTTCTTACCAGAGCCAAAAGTCATGTGGCTGTACCATGCTAAGATTCTTCCTCCTGCCCCATTGTCTCTACCTGGGGGAAACACTGACTTTCACTTAAATTCATTCTTTGGTACAGTAATTATAATATAACACATAATGTTAATATTTTCCACTTGTTTTTTGTATGGATGTCTGTTCATTCCTTCACAAGTTTCCCACTGTATGCTTCCAATTCTGCTTATTCATCTACTCTGAACTTACGCTGTCTTTGATTTTTCAGAGCCAATAATTGATGAAAATGCGAGTTCTAAAACTAAATCAGTTGGTTTCTCTTGTAGTGAATTTCTTTGACTATTTAAATAGTTTGTTGAAATTTAGACCAACAACCTACTTTGCTCAGTGCTATCTCATTGTATTCACATGTTCTCTAATTTCTGACTTAAGTTTCTTATAAAACAAGTATCACTATAGACAAATGGAACTAGAATAAGAGGGCAGACATACACCAGAAAATCAAGCTGTGAAACCACCATCATCTAATGAATGGGAGCAAGTGCAATACTGAAGATAAGCAGCAGCCAAAACTCTAGTGAGAAACTGCTCTATTCACCCATGCTTGTATTTTTATGCAGAAACTTTAACTTTTTTTCAGACACTGCCTTGATTTTTTTTGTTGAACTACTGCTTTTTTATTAAAATTAACAATTAAAAAATATTACTGCTATTGTTACAGTTGCTAATGAAATAGATTCTTTGCATAACAAGAACGTGCTATAGTGAAATTTTACTTTGTAGCTACAGCAGTAATAGGCCAGGGACTATTCTGTAATCACTAGATACACCTCTCCCTTACTCATAGAGTTGCTTAAATGAAGGACAATAAGCCCTTGTCAGATTTTAAGATGAAGTACAAAACAGCTGAGACAAATGATGTTCAGACATCTGATTGCCTAGATTAACTTTTTGATTCTTACATTCAATGACAAAAAAAGACACGAAAAGTTGTCCTCTTTTGCCTGTCTCAGATGTTCAGGTTTTGGTCCTGAATATAATAACTGGCAGTAACACAATGAGAACAGAATTCAGTGACCACTGTTATTTCATGGCTTCAGCAGCTCTGTCTCACTGGGAGTGCTTTGAATTTTTCAGTCAACTTAGCAACATACTCTTTGATACGCTCTTCATTATTAAGCTAATAGGGAGGCTCATGGAGGACTTTAAAATGGATTCAAGTGTGAAACCAGTAGGTGATGTACATAATGAGGCCATTGCTACAGCTGTGCTGCTTCCTGGTGTTAAGCTGCAAAGAAACTTGAAATTGGCTCTGGCTTGAGTTGCACCTGCACACGCGAACAGCAGAATTGGGCGTATCAGGAAAGCAATCTGAGATTTCTTAATTGACTCCAGATATCTAAGTATAAGTGATCTTGCACAGATGATTTGGGGGAAGTGGAAAATATTATTTTCTTGGGTTTTTTTGTTGTTGTTGTTGGGTTTTTTGTTTGTTTGTTTGTTTTCCCTGGAGAGCAAAGTAGCAATAAAACCTCCCATGTGTATTTCCCCTGCCTATTTCCTCTAGGGTTCTGACTATAAACATGATTTGTGCTCTCCTTTGCCTATCTGTACATTTAGGGTTTCCTTTCATATCTAAATTATCACAAGGCTTCTCACAGTAATATAATGGTATGGTATGGATCTGTCTCATAATTGACTGGGTCACTGCTTGCAAATACCTGGCTGTTTCCAATCTTGCTGTGGTTGTCAAACACTTGCTGGTATAACAAGGTAATTCAAAATTATTTTTTTAACTTCTGCAGGTCTTGTCCATGCATCTGTAATGGGGAACCCACAAAACAGTGTCCAACCTTGCGAAAAGATGAATGTTTTTGTGGCTTAGATTGGAGCAGGGAGAGCAGAGGGAGGAAATAAAGACTTGATTCTTATCTCTGTCAAATAGTTTTCATGCCTTGTAGCATGTCACTTAGTCTCTGTGTATCTCTGTAGGGATCTTGTAACTACTTGTACCTGTAGGGATAATAGCCCGTCTTCTCTCCTCTTATTCATCCTTTTGTTTTGGTTTGTGAACTCTTATAGTAAAAGACTGCTTTTTACAGTGTGTGTGTAATGAGGTGATATCTATATTGTTTCCTTCAAGCTGTGCTATAAGTATTTGTAAGAATCATATGTCAAAATATCTTAAGAAAAAAATCATGGTTTTAGGAAAACAATGTTCCCATGCTTCTAGGTTTTGGGGGTTGGATTGTTTGGGTTTGGTTTTGTTTTTTCTCCTCCCTCTCTATAACCCACAAAGAAAGAACAACCAGCATTTCCTGAATTACTCTGTGGTTTTCCTCTTCTGCACAAATTGCTATGTACTGTATCTTGGAGTAGTGATCCATCATGAGAGTGATAGAAACTGGGATGCCCCAGGAGCTGCATGATGTGCAATGACGTGCATTCTTCAACATCCCCACGAGGGGAAGTGGAGGGGCAGGTACTGATCTCTCTCTGGTGGCAAGTGACAGAACTGAAGAAAATAGCATGAAGCCGAGTCAGGGGAGGATTAGGACTGATATTGGTAAAAGGTGTTTCCACACAGAGGGTGAATGAGCACTGGATAGGCGCCCCAGGTCTGTTTGAGTTCAAGAATGGTTTGAGCAAGGCGTCCAGGCACATGGTGTGACGCTTGGGGTATCCTGCACAGGACAGAAAGTTGGACTCAATGATCCCAACTGATCCCTTCCAACTCAGCATATTCTATGAATCCATGAATAAGAAATCAAAAGTAAGAACAACAGTTCAAGTGACTATACCACACTTGTTTTCTGACCATGAATTAAATGTTTCTAATCCTGGCTTTTTGAAATGTTTTGTTTTTATATGTTATCACAGAATCATAGAATATTACGAGTTGGAAGGGACCCACAAGGATCATCTAGTCCAACTCACCAGCTAAAGCCCGTACAGAGACCGAACGCACACCCCAGAGTGGTGAACATAAACCTAGATCCCTCACAGGCTCACAGGCCACTCCGAGCCAGAAGGGACCCACAGGACCATCCAGCCCAACTACCCCCAGCTAGACCATGTCACTAAGCTCCTCATCCAGTCTTCTCTTAAACACCTTCACGGACGGCGACTCCACCACCACCCTGGGCAGTCCATTCCAATGAGCGATCACTTTCTCTGTGAAAAAACCTCTTCCTAACATTCAGTCTAAACCTCCCCTGATGTAGCTTAAGGCCATGAGGTCCACACCCACCTGGAGACAACCTCCCTTCAGGTAGTTGTAAACAGCAATGAGGTCACCCCTGAGCCTCCTCTTCTCCAGGCTGAACAGCCCCAGTTCCCGTAGCTGCTCCCCATAAGGCTTGTTCTCCAGTCCTTTCACCATCCTTGTTGCCCTTCTCTGGACCCTCTCAAGCAGCTCAACATCCTTTCTAAACTGGGGTCTTTGTTATAAATCTACAGGCACTTTATGATCTGTGAAACAGGCAAATAATTATTGAATTTGTAAATGGCGTTTAAACAAGTGGTGATAGAGAAATGTTAAGGTGGAGAAAAGTTCTGATTTGGGTCATGAGTTGGAGTTTTTTGAGTTTGGTTTTGTTGTTTTTTGCTTTATTTTTCTTTTAGGAGATTTTCTGGTAAGTTTTGTTTGATGTATTTAGCACCATAAGCACAGTGTGATGTTGTAAGTACGCAGCTATTCCAGGTTACACTTACAGACTTGCAGGGCTAAAACGTGTAATAAGGAGGATCTGTGCCTAAGGAAATGCAAGTGATTATGCAGTTACGAAAATGAGCATTTACTTTTCACAAACAACTGAAGTGTAGTTGCTGTAGTGCTGCCTGAATTCATACAGAACACTTTCTGTGGTTGTGTATTTGTGTTTTTTGATCCCTTCCATTGGGGAAATGCAAGTTGCATGGCCTTTAAAGGACCGGGACAAGGCGTTCCTGAGAACAAAGATGTAGGACGAATGGAAGAGGAGACTCAAAATTCTGAAAATACATAACTCTTTAGGTTTTGTGGTATTACAGTAAAATATAAAGTGAGGCCTAAGACTTAGGTAACTTTAAATCAGTCTTTTCTTGAGCAAATGAGTTTTTGTCTTATATTTATTGCTTTAGAAGAAAAAAAAAAATCCAAGCCTTGTTTCTAGTGGAACTAGATAAATTCAGGAAATTCTAGTTCTGAGGGAATACTTGCTTTTTAATGGAATACAGCAAAAAAAATCCTTGGAACTTTTATAACTGAAAGTGAAGAAATCTGAAACCAGGACCTCCCTCTGCCCAGCATAAATTTTAACAACTTGCCACACAGAGTTTTTTGTGTTTTTTTTAAATGCTTTGAGTTGTTCAGTGAAGGAGTTTTTGTCAGTTTTAAGGATAGGAGCATATCCCAGCACTCTTGAATAGAGACTTGCAATACTCGAAATCCCTTAAGAAAATCTCTTCCTGCCATGAGATCCGGGGCAGGGTGACTTGAATAAAATTGTGAATGCTTCAGGGATCATCCCAATTGAGGGAACTCTGAACCTTTAGAGATTCACACACCAGTAATTTCTTTGATGTAAAAGAGTTTCTGAGGCAAACTCGGGAAAATGTTGTGTCTATCGAAGCCTTTTGCCACCTCCCAGCTGTGGGACTGTGCCTGGCAGTGGTGTGGTAGCAAGACATGGACAGATGTCTTCTCCTCTGATGTAGAGCGCAACCTCTGCTGAGCAAAAAGANTGCTGAGAAAAAAAAGAGTGAGATTGGGCTAGAAGTCATGAGAGTTCAAAGCAGTACAGGGTTTGAGCCGATTCCTAATTAGTTTTGTTCTTTTTATTACAGGAGTGAGAGAGTGAGGGCAGGCAGATGATTGCCTTGGATTATTGCTGTACCACAGTTAGGAAAACAAATTTGGCTGATTTTGTTTATTTTTGTCTTAAGTGTTACAGGGCAGGTTAATAATTGTGGTGTTTCCTAGTGCTGCCAGGAGGCAGCGGGGCTTGCCTTGGTGATTCCCACTGTTACTGAAAGCCTCCTCATTGCTCTGGAACTCTGAAGGAGCAGCTCCACATAGTTTTAACCTATGCTCCTTCTCCTAGATCTACATTGCTAAATAATTAAATATGGAGAAAGAGGAGATGGAAAATCTACTCTCCTTTACTCAAAAGACTGAGCTAAATCAGAAGCATCTGAGCTGCCTGTGCAAGTGTTGACTTCACAGGACAGTTAGTCCTGGATACCCATGTGCTCCAAGCTAGGTTAATCAACTTAATGATCTTTCTTCAAGGAAAATAGAAACACAGGTCTCCAAATACAGCTTTTTCATATTTCATTAGTCTCTCTTTTTTTTCAATTCAGCCTCGGATTCTGTAATGTGTAATGCTTTTCTGATGGTCATGCACCATATAGTCATTCCAGAAATAGTAAAGTGTCTTTTAATAGGAAAACTGAGGAAATATCCTCTAATGATTCTTGGCAAGATATTAGTTTTACCTTTGCAGTAGCTGATTTAAGTGTCAGTGGTGGCAAACAGCCAAGAAACAAGTAAGACAGTGCTTTCTAATAGAGAGTGTGAATCTTCCTTAAAATATTAAAATAAGGTGTATTGGATAATTTCCTTCAGTGACAGGACTATGTTCTGCCCAGGAGTGCTGCTTTCTCTGTGATCTCTCACCTGGGATGCTGGTGATATATTTGTGTAGGCAAGTCCATGTTCTCATGTCTTTTCTTTCCAGTCTTATGTGACTGCCCTTCTCTGTCAGCTGTCAAGGCAAGAGCTGTGCTGTGACCTTATGCCTTGTGTAAGACTTGTGGGCTTATAAAGGCTGCTCTTCTCCCTTCATGGAGAAAAACTTGTGGGTAAACTGCAGTGCCATCTATAATGTCACCAGAACCAGACTGCTTCTGTGTAATCATGTAATATTTGACCCTGCTGGAAACGTCATCTTGGTTGTTGGCCAGGTAGCTGATGTTTAGCTGCACACACATGTGCCTCCCCACCCACCCCCCTTTCACTTAAAAAGGAAATGTTTTCTTGAAGGTTTTATGTTAAATTTTTGCTTAATTTTGGCTGCACTTCTGCTTTTCTTTCTTCTTCTGTGCATCTTATCCTTCTTTATTTTATGAGTCTATGTGTGTGTGCACATTTGGAATCAAGATGACAGAGAAAGTCCTGCATTTGCTTTTCATTTTGGGCTGGTTTTGACGCAAAAATCATAAACATAAAATAATTAAATAAGATAAATAATAATACAAATCATCGAGGATCAAGTTATAATAAAAATTTCATGTTCTTTCTGTTTTGATCAAAATCACAGGAATTGAAGCTACTGACTGCAGTGGGGAGGCAAAAAGCCTCATACATCGGGACATTGGAGGAAACTGGAAACTAAATTAGAATAGACAATAAAGCCTTTCACTAGTGATTATTCTATGAAATATTTTTTTTTAAGAATAAGGGCATAACATAAAGAGTGGAACTGATAGGAAAATTTTGGACTTTTTTCCTAAAATTAAAATACTTTGCGTCAGGACTAATATGTTTGAACACCAATTTTTCTGTAAGGGTGGTGGGAATGTGCAACTGTCATTGCATCTACTAGTCTGACTTCATTCATTGCAGGTGTTGCAGCACAAGGAAATTAAAATTTGACTAAATATTAAACTGAGGAAATTCCATCTGTTCATACCAGCAGCAGTTCAAACCATGGCATGGATGTTGAGACACTAAGGAGGGACACCTTAGTAGAAGGCTTAGGAACAAGGTTGTAGCTGCATATGTGACTCCTTTGTCTGCTCATTACTGGGAAGTGAAGGGGGGTTTGGTCTTAGACCATGCACAACTTGTTTAAGGAGTTTGTTCTAGTGGCAGATGGACTCTACAGAAGATTAAATATAACTTTCCCTGAACTGTAATTAATACATGTCTGTTGTTTTCTTTTTATATGATACCCAAGTAATTTAAAAATGCAAATCTGAAACCTGCAATCTTGCCAATGAAATCCCCTAGGCCTGTTGTTTTACATCTGGATTTTTCGTCCCTACTGTAGAGGAAGTGGATTTTTCGAGGCTTTAAGTTGGGGACACACATACACACATGTGGTACCTTGCTGCCTCTGAGACAGCCTGACTACTGCTAGAGAGAATTACACCTGGTAGAATGGTACGTGCTGCTGTGTCCTGGTCTTGTGAGGTAAAACTTTCCTGTGCTGGCCCTGCTATGCTTTGGGTTGTTCTGAGCTGAGCACTGTATTTCATATTGCTTCTTTTACCTGGGGCTCATAATTGTTTTTCAGTCCAGGAGCTGAACTTCTAACAAAACACATCATTTTCCTGAAGAAATGCCTATACTGCCAATGAGCAGTATTAATGTCTTTTCAGCTTTCTGATTTTGTGTCTATGTATGTGTGTGTGGAAAGAGAAATATCACCACACTTGAATTGAAGGACACGGGCTTCATATATCGATCTTAGGCTGAGTACAAGGAGATGTTGGTGCTCTTCCCTTTGTCATAAGCATTCTGGAAAAGTTGTCTTTCCTAGTAATGAAGCTGCCCATACTGATTATGGCATATTTGAACACTTTTGTTTTATCCTTAGATCTGTGAAAGCTGGCTTCCAAGTGTTTTTATAAATGGATTTTTGAGGATAGTTTGTCCACATCTGATAGAGGTTGCAGTTCTAACACTTACCATGTGAATTCGATATGATGAATTTGCTCTAGGCAAAATAACCAATTTTGAGCAAATTTATCACCGTGAGAATTTAATATTATTTTCACAAAGAAATATCCCTATTTTTAGTGTGAATCATACTTGTTTTATTAACTTGTGAAATAACAGTTCGCAATCTTCACAGCTATTTTACATTTGTAAGCACAATAGTAAAAATTCAGTGTTAAAAGTTTTGATTTTCTGTGAAATGTTGTTATTTTTACTAAGTAGGGTGATCTATCTCTTTTTTTTTTTTTTTTTTCCCCCCTTCCTATGTGTTAGCTCTGGTTGATGATCTTTCCTCCTTGTGTCTATTTCCTTTTTATATTTTTTTTAATGTCAATAAGTTAAATACTAAGTGATGACAGAAAATTTTTTGGCAGGAAATTCATCTTGTTCATTGTTGATAGGGCTCAGTGTTAGTCTAAGACCTGGGTCACCATAATCCAAGATCTGTGCTGCAAACAGGGTAGGCTGGAGTAAACAGACTTGATTAACTTTTACCTAGCAAGGATTTTGTCCAAACATTTGGCTGTGATAAGGAAATATAATGGAACATTTACTAATTGCTTGGAAGCATCTTATTTCAAGATAAATAATCTTTGTACTGGAAATAAAATTTAAAATTATTTAATTGCAGGACCCTATAGAAATGACATTATGCTTGGCTTTGCTAGGAGGCCTGCAACGAATATATTTATAATATATTAGCAGGAACTTTGAAAGTACCCCATGAGTAATATTAAAGTGGCAAAATGGTGCATCCTCACAAAATGAACATATCTTTAATATTGAATTTAATTTATGAGTGTTGTGTATCTGTCATTTCCATTCACACAATATCAATTCTAAAAGACTATCATCTGCTCAAATTTCTCCCCCCCAGCTTCTGTTCAGGATTCCCGGTATTTCTAGCTCTTTTTGCCATCTTCTTGAAAGTTTTCTCATCTCTTATATGTAGTGTGTTTGCCTCCCACTTCTTCCCTGCAAGGTGATAATCTTCCCCTGTTCCTCAACTTCACATAAGACTTAGATGCTGATTTCCATTTTCCTTGATTTCCTAAAATGGTTTTTAAAAAATCCATATCTTTATGTAGCAGTGACATTCTGAAATTGTTAATACATTTTTGGGTAAAATGCCTTGTAGGAAGCAAAAAAGGCAATAAATCTCTTAAGTGGCCATGGTAATGGAAATAATGTGAACGACTCTTCTATACTGTGCCTGAATGTGCAAGCAACTGCTTCAGATTTCTGAGTGCAATAGCCAAATTCTCACCCTCCACAAACTATATATTAGTTCTTAGAAGACACATTCAATGTGACTGAAATTTGAGCTTTGTGTGCCAAAATACAGTTGTCTGCCCTCAAATCTCAGCTCTCAGCATTATCTGATAACAAGTTCCTTGCTTTTTGTACTATGTTCTGCTTTTAAAAATCACAGGCTGTGGTGTTGTGGTGTCGGTGCCATACCAGGGGAAATGCTCTGTGGCACAGTTTGCCTTTGCCCTTCAGGCTGAGGGAGGAGGAACAAGGTGTGGGGGAGCCTTGGCACTGATGTTAGTGACAGACTCGCTGGGCTCTGTGCTGTCCTCTGTGGAGGGGGCTGTTCTGTATTTAAAGACAACATTTATATGAGACCAGAGGGTGCCAGTTTTGTCACCATGAATTTTGGTACTACTTGTACTCAGCATATGAGTGATGGTGACCACAGAGATTGTCTGTGGGTCCTGGCCTGTTGCATGCCCTGGCCTTGGGCACCTGTGAAAGCCAGCAGAAGCCACTGGAGTATTTCCCCCTCTGTTTAACTCTCATGGTGTCCTTGTGAGGATGATGAATTACGTATTGCTCTCATAGGCTTATCTGCATGAGCTTAGGTGGTTTTAGAGGAGCCGGTGGCTCCTTGACAGGCTGTGCCCATGGGAGCCTGTTGAGCCCTGCCTGGCGCCACCCCAGCAGATTTGGGGTGCAGACCTTGGCCTGGGCTCGATGGCTCCTAAACCCCCAACATTCCTGAAGGATGGGAGCACTGTGCTGACCAAAAGGTGGTCATTCCTCTCAGATGTGTTTAACATCCTCTGTGTTGTACCTGGCTGTGTTTCTGTTTTTATTTCTCTACAATCAATTGCCTGTTTAGAAAATGTAAATATTTTAGATTCAAGGCTTTAGAACTTGTCACGTTTTCACTCACCAAAAGGTATGTGCTATATTTTTTCAACACTTTAGCTAAGTGCATATATAACTCTTGTTTTTCTATGAAGTGGAGTATTTTTCCTAAGGAGTTAACTAATATCTGTGAAGTGTTCCGGGGTTTAAGATTTGAGAAGCCTTCAATATATTTTCCTGATTTTCTGGCTCCATTGCTTATTTGTTTAGGCTGATAGGAATGGGCTTTGTCTACTGCACTTGAAGAATAAAAAGATTTTTGTGCTCCCAGAGGTGAAGGCAGTTTTCATTGGCATTTTAGTGAAATATTAAAGACAAAGCAGATTTGGAGGGACACACTGCAAAGGCTGTCACAGTGATCAGAGAACTACTGGAGTGAGGAAAGGCACAGCTAAATGTGTAGGTGGAGAGTCAGTCCATTTGTGCAAAGGTATGAGTAACTGAGGTTATGAATTGGTTGCAGATGGGAGCTGGCAAGCAAGAAAAGTGGAACAAAATTATATTGACATCCCTGTGTTGTCTAAAGACCACTACAAGACCATTAGTATTGCTGCGTAACCAGCAGGGAGGTCCTGTCAGGGTGAGATTTTACTTAGGCAACTGGTACTGATTTTTGGTCTGCTGCCAGGATGCAGGAAAGAAAAGGTTTTTTCTTTCTTTTCCCCTTTTTCCCCCCTCTCTCCATTTTTTTCCCCCCCTCCTGTTTCCATATTCATGGTTGCAAAGCAATGTGTTGGACCTGGGATGTAGGGCTGAGGTTGGCTGTGTGCTCTCATGACTGACTTTATTAAGGGAACAATCTTTTGAATCCCCTTCAGACTTTTTGCCTCACCTTTGCTCATGCTCTTTATCATGTCTCCTGTAAGGCCATTCTAAAAGGCAAAATTAAGAATCCGACTTGTGGTCATGGCTTCAAGCATCATGTATGGAAAACTTATTTTTTTTATTTTCTGAATGAGTTTTGAGTGACTTTCTAGTATCTCTGGTTGCTGAAATTGGCAGTCCTGTGCTTGCTCTCAGGGCAGCAGAAGCAGCCAGAGCTGTGAGGCCAAAAATGGACTGTAAAGAAGCTATCGTGTCCTGAAAATTTGTTTGCTGCTGCTTTTACTTCTACTCTTTCCTACTTCAGTTTTGACTGTGTATCTGATTGGGAAATGAATTATAATCAAGAGAACAAAACCCCAATCTGAGGCAATGTAACTTTTGACTCCACATGTATTTCAGTGAGAAATAGTGATTAGGGAGTAAAAAAGCCGCTTTTTAATAAGTTCTGTTGAAATGCTAAAGCACATGTGTTCTGAAGAATGGCAGAAGTGAAGTCCTTGGCCTATTATTCTTCTTTTGCTTTCCTTCCAGGACCTACTCAGATTCACTTTGGCTTGATTTTTGCCCTGAGGTAGAAAATTACCTGATACTATATTGGGTTGAATCATCAAGAATTGTCTTTCTTTGTTTGATGAAGTGTATTAGTCCCTTATAGAAGAATGATGAACAATTCCAAATTACATCTTATTAGCTTAGGTCTGTCAAGATCCAGAGTATACAGCATTGTATTTAATTTTAGTATTCAATGCTTAATTCTGTCTTCATCCCATGATTACCCAACCTTCCTCTGAAATGGGTCTACTTAGGCTATAAAGTATTTAGAAAAAGGCTACTGGTTTTTAATTGATGCAATATAAATAAAGGTTTACAATATTGTGTGTGCAACAATGGTTTTATAAGACATGAGCATTAGGGTTTATTTCCCTAAGAAATTGAGGTATTTTATGAAGACCTATTAATCTAAAAAAGAACAATTTCATCAGTGCATTTTGCTGGAAAATGTTGGTGAGGGCTTGGGTGTCCCTTAAATGTGTGTTATATGGGAGTGTGGCTGTTTTTAAAATCATGCTTTTATCAACATCAACTACAACAGCACCCCTTAATCTAGTAATGTTTTCATACAAATAAATAACTTGAAAATTATTTTTTTAGTATAGAATTAATTTTGGAACACTTTACCCACCAAAGGTCTTTCCTTTCGTCCTTAACATATGTGAATGCAATATAGTTGTCCTTCTAAAACCTTGAACTTGAATTTTGGGCTGAAAACCATACATTCCTTAAGCTGAGGAATGCTTTTATGCAGAAACATTTGCTAAATTTAGAACTAGAGACAGCAGTTCCAGGAAATGCTATGTAGAATCCTTACTTTACAACATTAGCTGACAAGTAAGTACCCACTTGCAAGCCAGTAAGATGAGGTTGTTTTCCTCACTGCTGTTTGATAGCAAATGATTACAGATAAGTTGTAGGGGTATCCATTTATTCACAAGGACTTTGTCTTGCAGCTCTAAAAAACATTACCAATTCAGAAAGCTCTCTATGTATGGCAATCAATTTTAACTCTGCCTTTCTGCTGATAATGGAAGCTTCTGTCTAACCCCTGTCTGGCTCCTGCGAACTGCCTCTTCAACACGTTCAGAGCTTGACAAAGTTGTTTAAGTCACTTTATGGTAACAGAAGATATCGTTAAGCTGGGAAACAGAAAGGAATAAATACACCAGTGTGAAGCTGCCTTCAGTTATATCTATTTATTACCTCACATGAGCATACACAGTGCTTCATAAAACTTCACCAATATTTTAATCTAGTTACTTAATACATTTTGAGAAAGGTAGAAGCTGTTTTAGGGTCCATGTTAACCTTCATGCTCAGTAGCGTGCAGAACACCAATTAAGGAGACTTTTGCTCTAAAACTGCTCAAATATGCCACGTGAGAAAGGAGAATTTTTTGTAAGAAAGCTTATAGATCTGTAGGACTTTGTATGCTAGCTAATGCAGGGTGACATAAACACAGGCCAGTGCATCCACTAGAGGGTATTGGCACACTATATATGGTGGCACAGTATAGATAATATGCCTTCATATGAAATCTTTAAAAGTTCTTTCTCTTGTAAAGCCAAATTCCCCAGGACCTCTTCCATTTGCTGCTAGCAAATGTATTCCTAATATGAACTCAATTGCCATTAGGAGAAAAAAAGGGTGGAAAGCTTCTCACCACCAAATTATCAAATGGCTCATGCCCAGGTGGTGATTGAAATATTGGTATGCTCAGAAGACTTCTAGAGACACTGAATGTCAGCTCAGCAATATGAAGACTTGCCCCTTCCTTGCTCAACAGCTTTCAGGAGAGGGAAAAGAGGGTTCAAATTCTGTTGTCCAAGCATTTCCAGAAAGCGTCTATTCCTGGAGGGGTGGAAGCAGAGGAAAGGTGCTTCTTTTTTTAATAGCCTCCAATAATCCCATTGCTATCAAAACTTTTATAGCAGATCTAAGGTGAGGCCTTTAAATTTATAGTACAAGGCTGGTTTACTTCAGAGAAGAACTTACCTTTGTTGTTCAGAGAAATGCCATATATTATAATCCTAAGGGATTACTTTTCAATATAAAATGTTTACTTGGTTATGATTGTTATATGAATTGTTTGATTTTTACTCAAAAGTGGCTGCTAAAAGGAAGAGAAAGAAAATGTGTAGTGTGTGTGTGCGTGATGGAAAATATCAAGTGCCTCGTGGGCCTGATCCAAAGTGCACTAGAGTCAAGAGTACTCTGGGCGGCTTCCCTTAAAAACAAAAGAAATCTCATTTTGTGGAAAAAAACAGGGAAAAATTAAATATTATCTGCAGTTAAGGGCACAGTTCAGTGGTGAACTTGGCAGTATTAGGTTAATGGCTGGACTTGATGATTTTAGATGTCTTTTCAAACCTAATGAATTCTATGTTTCTATGGAATTACTTGTAGTGTTACAAGTCTGACGATCTTTTGAACATTTGAAGGTCTTGGGGAAAACAGCATGATAAATTGTGATTCCAGTTCACAGAATATTCTGAGTTGGAAGGGACCCACAAGGATCATCGAGTCCAACTCTTAACACTGTGTCCCTGGCGGGAATTGAACCCGGGTCTCCCACACACCAGGTGGAGACACCACTGTACTAAAGTGGATTTTTAGATTCAAACACAAACTTTGCATTAAGACTTGTATGTATTATATAAGTACCTACAAATCCCACGTTCTGCGAGAGTCTGGGCCAGATCAGTCACAAGGGGAATTTTCTGATGGGTATCAAAAAAGTCAACCCTGGAGATGTTCCTGCCCTGCTGCTAACAAACCTAATTGTGCATGTGAGCAAGGCTCACAAAATACACTGATCCCCAAAGCAGTGCTGTTTATCCCTGATAACAAAAATGGATAAATGAGCCATGAAAGTGAAACCACCAACAAATACTACCTTGTTCATGTCACAAAAGCCATTGTCTTCTTTTCCCATGGTAACCTACTGGCTCAGGGAATTGATGATAATGCATATAAGCATGTAAAAAAGGCATTTAAGTGAGAAAACCCCTTATATATTACCTATTTTTATCCAAATTGGAGATTGAGGGATCAAGTAACAGGATGAGATGTTCAGGGATTGATCTGTAAGAAGTAATTTTAATGTTGTAGTCATTAATGAAAATGTTCTCCTTAAATATTCAAACATCTACAGCAGTATTAAAATTAATCTATATGCAATGTACCAATACTTGCTAATTTTTTTTTGTGTGGAAGGTAAATTCAAAAGAACTGATTATGTAAGGGAAGTACTTGTTTAGGTGGCTTTTTTTTTTCTTGTAACATTGATAGTATTGTTTGAATAATTAATTTAAAATTTAGTGATGAATAAGATTCTTCTTCCAAAACAGGGGTCTGCAATAATGTTCAGACCCTAGTGCTCTGCCTATTAAGTTACCAGTGCAAGAGTGCAAATACTTTCTTTTGTGGGGGATGTTTTCAGATATGTAGACTTTATCTATTTTCAGATCGACATAATTCAATGGTTTTAAAAATAACACAAAATTTTACATAGACCTTCATTAGTGTCCTATTTCATTGGGGACGTGTCTGTTTTCTATCCATTATTGCTTTTTAACATGTTCCAGTAAAATTACTATATAATAATTATATAATTACTATATATTTTTTCACATAGTATGCCTGGTTTTCCATTAAATGTTCTAGTTCGTGTTCTTCCTCATTGAGTATCACTTTTTGTTATTTATCCACGTTTCAAATTTCTCAGTTTGTTTTACTTCTTATTTCACTGATATGTTAACCCTCATTTCCCACTTTAAAGTAGGATGAATAATCAAATAATAGAAACAAATATCACAGTAAGCATCCTGAGAGCCCAGGGTCCCTACAGTTGCATTTCTTTATCCAAAGATAGGTAACATCAGCAGTTTAGCTTTTCCATTCTGCATTGCAATATCCTACCAATAAATACTTGCTGAATATCATGTTAATGGATTGAGAAAGATTATTGTAACTGCTGAAATATTTTTTCACTTAAATTTACTATTCTCAGTTTGGCATGACTGACTTTTAATTATTTTTCTTCTGTATGAATCTCCTTACATTATGGAATGACGTGGTAATTTTGTAGAACTTTACGTAAGTTGTGGGACTAATTATGTTTCCACTGAAAATTTCCCGGTAAAATCTTTTTTTTTGGGTTTTTTTTTTTTTTTTTAACAGTTTGAAATACTGTAACCTCAACAGTTTCCTCACCTTGATGCTCAGATATAATGTGTTTTTTCTCATGTCAGTGAAAAACACGAAAACTTCCTTAACCCAAATTCAAATTAGTTTTCTCAAGGTTTTCAATTGGTATTTCTGACATAGCTCAGAAAGAAAATGTGAACTTTGTGTATATATCTACAACTGAAGAAAAAGAATATATTCAACATACTGGTGATACGTATCTCCTTTTTAAAAAGCGTGCAAAATGTGTCAATTCCAAAAATATATTGCTTTAAGCTGTAATATTTTTAGGGATGCTTGAGAGTTTCTTTTTTGTGTTTTGTTTTTCCTGTGGGCCCTCTAGCTCCCCCCAACTTAGGGGCCAATACTCACATTTTGTGTAGTCAAGGCCACTTTTGTATAAAAATGTTTTTTGGCATGCAGCCTCATGAAGCTTCTTTAGAAGGTCAAAGTGAGTGGAAAACTTCTTGCTCATACTTAAAGAAGCTACTCAAGTATGCATTTAAGTCAAAGCAAGACAGATGTTGGTGAATACATATTTTAGATGTTCTTTTTTGGGATATTCTGCTGCAAGAGCACCTGTCCTGCCAAATGAAAACATCACATAGGAAGGAAGTGGCACTTGTGCTGGTTCAAGCATTTTAAAGCAGATAGACTCAACTATCGCTTAACAAAGACGCATCTGTGGCACAGGGGAGGTTTGAAGTCATGCTGCTTATTGGTCTTGCATAAACGCCTTCGTGTTGTCTCTTCCGGATTGTCCTCCTGGTGCCACGAAAAGATGTTTCAGGGACTTTGGGAAATGAAATATAAACAAAAGTTTTGCTTGTTAAGCTGAGACATCTAGCAGAGCTCCAGCCTGGGACAAAGAAGTTAGGGATCACAGTAGCAAAGTGTGTGTTATCTGCAGAGGTGAGGGTGTGTTTGCATTCCTATCTCCATATGTTTGACTTGGAATTCATAGGAATTACTTCAGTAGCTCCGTCATATTACATTTGCTGATCTGTAGGATTGGAAGATGAGCATTTCCAGGTTAAGGAATTATATTTTATTAATAGGAAAGTTCACTTACTGAAAGCACAGGATTCTTCCAGTTGTTGTGCTTTGTTGCACAGCAAGCTCAAACTTTCTTATTTAAAACAGTCAGATGTGCAAGTGGTACATTTGACCTTCTGTGACTATTTTGATCAGGGACTATACAGTTGGTAAAATAAATGTGCTCTTTGGTACTTAACTACCACTCTTCTCCTTTTACCTGAAGAGCATGAGCAAAAGTACGTCCCATAGTACTGTTTTCCTTTCCTCTGACTAATGTTTTCGTATATGCAATATATTTCTGTAGAGTATATTAACTCCTCTGAAATAATCATTTTTAATTTAGCTGCATGGTATGTAAATCAAATCTTTAATTTAAAATCAATTTGCACTGTTATTTTTCTTCTCTATGAAATTATTCACATTTTACATACTTTATGTAAATTATATTAACTGTAAGTGATGAATGCAATTGGTTTGAATTCTTTGTTTAATTCAGATAGTTTCCAAAATGATGGTGGCATGTTTGCATTTATCAGAGGAATAGTTATCCAGCTGACTCTTCTGGATTATCTAGGCTCATAAATTGGTTAGTTAATTATTGCCAGTAAATACCTAAAAATGTAAATGTTATCAAACATTGAAGTTCTTGACTCTCAGCTAGTAGTCAGGACCATAAGTGTTGTGAGATGTACTTTGTTGTCGACTCAGGGGAAAGCTGAAGTTAATTTCTCCACTAGAAGCACAGGCTGGGATTTGCTTTACATCAGCACGATAAAATATGAATGAATCTTAAAAGTATTCATAATACCGCAAGCTTTGCAGTATAAAAATATCAATAGGATTGTTGGTAGTGCATTGCTAAGATTCCAATCTTCTAATTCTGTTGTTCCTTGAAAATTAGGAGCCCACAGAATACCCAATGGTAGAGGGATGCTAAAAAGCTCATTTTGCCACCCTTTGAGTTGAACAGCTGACCAGTTCAGACAGCCATGTGCAAATGTGTGTACAAACGATATAGCCAAAATCTGTCTGTGGTCCTTGGTAGAAGTAGGTATTTGAGTCAGAGACAGGATCTGATCTTTGCTTGTTGTTTGTTATTGAGATCCTCAAGTATTAAAACTGGAAAAACCCTGGCCTGGTCTCAGTTACCTCTGTTATGACATGTAACCTATTGGTAGTCAGGATGCCATAGTGATATTTAGTAGTCTAGAGGCTTTTTTTCCTTTTTGTGGAAAAGGTTAGTTAAAAAAAAAGTGTTCTAAAACATGGTCCTTTAATACAGTAAGACAATATTGAAATCAACAAGGCAATCACAAGCCTTCTGCATTGTGTCATTTTATTTTTTAATGCTTCAGACCTTTCTATTAACTACATACTTAACTATTACTAGTGTTAAGCTGGACACTGCAATGTTGAGAGCCCTATAAACAATGGAATTAGTTTTATTAATTGTCATTGTCTACCTTAAGAAATAGGCAGAAATGCAAGACCATAAATAGAAGGAAGAAATTTGGTTTTGTTCTTTCACTTTGATTTATTGGAAGAAAACTTAAACCAACTAATATGTTACAAGAGGAGTTTGGTGTAAAAAATGAAAAGGCTACAATTCTGGAACAGCAATTTCCTCATTTAATGCTCTTAATGGGACAAGTTGGAAATACTAATTTATCAATTATATTTGAAATTATATTTGAAATGCATTAACTAGACACCAATAGCTCAGTCATAAAAGACAGTGAATAGCTCATTACCCTTGCATATACTGCAGTGCAGCCTTAACCAGTAAGAACATGTTACTAAAAAAACAACAGTTTTAAATTTGCACACAAAACTCTAAAACCTCTCAAGCTTTTGTACATTAGTTACAGATACATTGCTTTGTTTTTACTCTTTTCTTTTTCCCTGATGAAGCAGGTTAAATGAATAAATGCATCTGAAACTCTATGAGGTATATCTAGCTGCACTGGATATCTATATTTCCAGGTATAATTGGATTTTAGAAATACTGTAGCCAAGATAAAAATTCTAAAATGTCCAATACTCAAATATTCACAAATATGAAGTTCATGAAAAAGATAATTAAAAAAAAATTAAATTAGCAGGAAATCATAGGACCTTTGAAAGGGACTGAGCCAAAAAAATCCCATCTAGTTTCACTGGAGCCTTTTATAAACTATAATCTCCGTCTTCTTTGAAAAACATTGACCTGTGATGGGGAAGATAGAAAGAGGAGACTAGACCTCCTTGGTGAAAAATTGGGAACCTGTCGTTTAAACCCCAAGTTATGGGTTGCTTCTTGTTCAGATTTCATTTCTCCAGCATTCTGCTTTGATCAATGAGAAAATATGCAGATTTTATCTAAGCTGCAGAATAAAACAACATTAAAAGAAAATCTATACTGGTGATTTTGTGGTATTCAGTTAATTGGAGTAAATGTTTACTCATGTATATTTCTGTTTGGAGTACCTAACTTTAAATTTCAGTCAGGGTTTCTCTCCATCAAGAAAGTGATGTTGTTTAATTATTAAGATACCTTGCAATGTGACCTGTTTAATAATATAATATAAGCTCCTTTAGTTTTTCCTTACCATTATTCACATGAAAAGTTATAGTTTATCCATATCCATCAGCAAGAACACTGCATCGTCACAACTGTGATATTGACTGTCTTTTTGAAAGGCAGAAATGTATGCAAGAAATCACACATATCTGTTGGGAAACCGAGACAAACTTCCCTTCGCCATTTATAGTGTCATTTGATTTTGTGAGAGAAGAAACTTAAGTCGTTTTGCTTTGAATGCTCATTTAATTTTAGCCCGGAGGTCAAAATGAAATGGGATGGAAAAGCTTGTAACTGCATATTGCAAGATATTTTATCAAGAATTTGAGTTAAATATGTACTTCAATCTATTAGAAGATAGGGAAATTCTCATTAACACACACGCACACATATATATATATATACACACACACACTATATAATGGTTTTGGACCCGTATCAGTAAAGAGTACCTTCTATCTAGTGCTGTGGTTCAGTGCAGGGGCACATTTTGCTTGAGCCTGTGCCATTGTAGCCCTGTCCCTGTGTCATGGGAAGGGTTTAGGGATGCCAAGAACTCCTCTATTATGGTTTTTTGTGTTTACTTGTGCACTACCTCTGGAGATTGACATCAAAGAGCAATATGAGTACACAGACTATAAACACAACTTTAAAGAAGTCAAGCTATTTTGATTTTCTTCTGAAATGTTGATATCTCTCAAAACAAATCTCAAGGAGTCTCATGTTTTGTGTGTGCATGTCTGTTTTCCACAATAAGTGACATTCAAAACAAGTCTCTGAAAGTAGGAAAAACACTGATATTAATGCTAATCAGGAATAGTAATTTAGTTTGCTTGAAACAGATAGAAATGCAAGGGCTGTTAATAGAGGGAAGTCCTTCAGAAAAACCAGGGATTTTACATTCTTACCTTCTCCAGAGTGTTCTGGAAGTCCTTCTGTATCAGTGATTTCTGATCATGGCCTGCAGGGTAACACCCCTTTTGTAATTTGTGCAGTAGTACTGTGAAGTGCTGCTGAAGTTTCATCCCTCAACAAAATGAGATGTTCCACAAGATATCCAATTTGTTCTCAGGGCATTTCTTGGACAATCTGACAACCTCTCGGATATAAGCAGTGTCTGAGCCACCGCTAATGGACCTTACACCTGGAAAAGCATTGCTGCCCCCAGAGCTTTTTTAGTTGTGCCTGTTGTAAGTGCAATATTTTGTTATCGCACTGTTTTTTTTAATGAGTAGGAAGATAATTTTTGCTTCTTCCTGTGTTGAAATGGGAGCTTTTTGGTTTTATTTATTTATTGGCAGTTTGACATTGTATCATGTAAAAACAAGCCTTTTGGAAGTTGGAACATGTTGTGTTGATGTTGTGCTACAGGACTTTAGAGCTGTAGTCTGACAAGTATGTGTCCTGAAGCCAGTTTTGTGTTCTGAAGGGTTGGCGTGTACTGCCAGTTCTTAATTTCTTGTCTGCACAGTGTCCCTGCACTGCCCTCTTCCCCCTGCCCACAAGGCTCAGCATCCCCCCAGCCCAAGAAGCGAGAGCAGTTTCTTCACCCCTCCACAGCTGTAGCACTGGAGAAATCTAGCTGAGATATTTAAACTTGTTGGTTTGTCAGGTTTCTTAGGTCTGCAATTGGTTGACAAAAGGCTCCCATAAGCTCCGTGTATTTGCAGGGAAGGGGAGAAAACTATAGTCCTGCAGCCGAAGTAGCACGTGCCTGCCATGCATGCTGACAGTAGGCATGCTCTAGTCTGCAGAAATTTGGTTTATGAGAGGGAGTATTAAGTTAGAGTAATATGGGATGGTAGTTCATGAAATGTGTTTGTTCTTGTATTTTTAGAAATAAATATTTAAATTTATGATGACTTGGAGAAATAACACAAATGTAAAATGGCTAAATCTACTGTGACTTTATGCAGTACTTCAGTATTAATTACTCAGAAATATCCTTTGAAAGGTAAACATTTTCAAATTAACCTAAATGAATAAAAAGCTTCATAAAACCAGAAACTTGTGATTAATGAAATGGGATCTGGTGTGTCATGAGGAGGACATGAATTGGCAGACTTTCAAACGTTCAATACTTAACACCTCCTTTTCATCATCTCAGGACTGCAAAATGGCAGCAATGACTACTTTTATCAGCGTGTCCAAACAAGATAAACCAAACTTTGAAATTATGGTCCTCTATGCCAAAAATATGGAATGCAGTATTATTAGAATAGTTCTTGATATTCAGAACAAATTAATACTAAATGATAACCAAGCAGTTAACTCTAGGACAACTGCAGCTTTTTCCTGGCCATCAAATATGTCTTTTGTCTTGGTAGCACTGCTCATTTGCAGTCTTCCACCACTGTTGTCATCTCCTTTTTTTCTCCAGATAGAAATCTCACATTGTAAAAACAGGTAGCTGTATGTAATAACACTGAAAAAAGGAGATTGAAAATGGAGATCTCATAGAAAATCTATATTGCTAGGTATCACAGAATCTTAGAATGTCCCAAGTTGGAAAGTACCCACAAGGATCATCAGCTTCTACTTCATTCAACTCCTAGTCCTGCACAGAACAGCTCCACAAATCACACCATATGCAAACAATGACGTTAGAGTTGGACTTAATCTATTTTGCAGTGACCTGTTGCAATGAATGAAATATGGAGACATTGATTGCAAGTCCAACTCTGCAATTTCTCATCTCTTCAGTGTAATTGCCCCAAAGTCTTTGTCCTGTTTGAACAACAGCATGGGCTGTAGACTGCCAATATGTGGGGAATGTTTGCGTATTTTCAATATCACTGTACAGTGTGTAAAGCTGGGGGGGGGAAATGAAGAAACTTCATGCTCAGGTAGTATGTTCAAGGTCTCCAGGTCAGGTGCACACCACTGTGAGCATCAGGCATGCTGGGACAGGATTATGGCAGAATGGGGAAGGGTCAGATAGATTTACGGCTGCAGTTCACTCTTTTCTGTACCTGTAACCACTTGTAAATAGTGAATCCTTTGCAGTCTAATTTTGTGTTAACAAACAAAGACTGGCTTACTGATGTTATGCTGCAGTTTGGCCCTCAAAGTCAATACAAGGGAAACAGCTGGAGATACTCTGTTCAAGTAATGGTATTTTATAAATTGATTATTGATAAAGTTGACATTATAGGGGGGCTAGTTATGGCCTTCTGATAAGTGTCTGCAATTATGTGTACCTTTGTTGAAGGCATGATCTGAAATTTAATAATAGAGTTCCAGTAGGTTTATGTAAACCTGCAACTCAATTTAAATTACCAGGCTGATCACAAAGAGGTCCATAACACATCAGTTCTTGGACTAATGAACCATACATCCTTGTCGACTTTAGTAATGTTTTGACAGTTTTTGCCTCAGTGCCTCTGAATTACAAGTGTGTAGAGATGTATTGCTCACTGCTACAATAGGTCTTTCCCTCAGGATACGGTAGGTCACGTTTTCTGAATCTGAATTGGTTAACTAAACAATGGCAATTTCTATAATGCTTTAAAAGAAGGCTACAATCAGTTATTATGGTTGTAATTGCTTTTTTTTTTTCACAAGGAGAGAGCTATTAAAAGTGTGACATTTTCCAAATTCATACATTATTTAACTCTTCTGAAATCACACTTTTGGAGTTCTTAAAATACAGAGGATTTATTTAGCAGTGTGATTAATTCTGAGATCGTAGAAAACTGCTGTTGATTCTTCACAAACAGAAATGCAAAATAATTCAGGTTTTGAAATCAGCCTGTCTTTACCTTCTAACTAATGAATATATTATGCGCCTAAAACACATGCATCAAATGTCTTATACCACTTACTTGTTTGAGTTTGTCCTATCAGCTAACCTTGTTTAGTATGGGTATTTTTCATAAATTAGATTCTTTTAATCCTGCACAATGTGCCTGTTTCTTCTGTAGTTGGGAAAGAAAGTCTGTATTGCTGTATATTTGATATTTTTTGTGAATTTCCTATTGTTTTCTTGAATTCATAGGAAGCAAATCAGACAAATACAGAAAGGCAAATTTAATGAAGGATGATATTATTAATTGAAATGTCTAGATTTTTGAAACTTGACAAAAGGGAAGGGAGGATTTGTTAAACATTGTGACCTCCTGAACTTGGCAAATTTACCTATGATGTTGTCAAGTACTGAAGTCATGAATAATGTAACTTTTGTGGAAACTTGTGAATCTTCTGATTCCTAAGATATTTCTGCAAATAGGGTTATATTTGAGTGAAGCATGTTATATGATGTATAATCATGTATTTACTCATGGGAAGGTTGTGGAGCAATGATCTCAGGCACTGCCACCTTTTTCATATCAGCTCATATTCGTGTCCTCTGGAAGGGCTGTTGTGACTGTTGTGTTGGTGATGTCATGTGTGTCCATTGTGGTGCCTTGCTCCCTTGTGGAAGCTGAATGTAACACAGGACCTGTTGTATTCTTTGTTAAAATCTGTTACGGAAACTTCAGAATTTATGGCATAATATTCTATTTATAAACTATAGTCGCCATTACTGCCCGTTATGAATCTGTTCAATAATCCATTATTGTACCTTTCAATTCATGATCATATAATACATTAAGATCTTAAAGTTTTAGTTCATGGATAAGCACCCTTCGAAACTCACTGACAGTCTAATAAGTAATTACAATTAATTAGAAAGGGTTTTTTTTCTTTATTTTAAATGGGTGTTATAGGTGGAGCATCCATTACACTTGTCTCTTCAACCTCACTGCAGTCAGGAAAGACATATGTAGAGTTAAATGTTCAAAATTACTCTCTTCCTTTTAGAGCCATTTAAGTGTCAGTCCTACTGAAGCCATCCAGGACCTCTTCCAACACACAGCTGTTCTGTGCTTCCCCTTTGCACTGTATGCCTGATGCATGTCAGTGTCTGAACAGTACAGGAGAAAAATGTGGTTCTTCAGCTCTTACATGCACTCAACTTTTATGCCTTTAATTTTATGCTACAGAAAACTTGAAAATGTGTGGCATAGGGAGCTTAAAAGGAAGTCCCTGGTGGGCTAAAGTATTATTCTTTGTTTCTGACCCTCAGAGATTTCCTGCTCAAGAGCATTTGCAGTTAGATTTAAGAGCCCCTATAACAGAACAGCGTGAGCTATACAGGTTAATCGATTGGAAAGATGATGCAATGTTGGCTTGGTCCCTGAGCAAAGGCATTTTTGTTGTTGCTTTGTCTGTAGAGATTCAGGATCCTTACTTGAGACATTATTCTGTTATGGCAAAAAACTGACAAATTATTAAACCTAAAGTGTGATTGCAGATTAATATAAATGAATACAAAGTGTATGTGTTGCTGCAGTTGGACAACCTGTGCAATGGTTACATTCTTTTTTTCCACCTTTTCCCCTCAGGGTTTCCTAGAGCACTCTGCCCATCTTATGATTTGCATACTTGTCATAATTTAAATCAAGATGAATGCCTCTCAATTAGGGGCATAGTTCTTTGAATATCACCTTTATCTTTTCTGCATTCAGAGGGGATGGAACCTGGGAACAATAATTTCTGGTCTTTTCACAACTATTGGATGATTGCAGTCATGCCATCGACAAAAAGCATATGCTCTCACTTTCAAAAATGACTTTTTACTAAGTAGAAGACAGCTTGTCTTGCTCTGCTATCCCTTTGACTTCACATTGATAAGAAAGAAAAGCAAAGTAGACAGCTGAGCTAGTCTCTAAAAAGATAGCTCTCTTCATAGCAAGCATTAAATCTCAGCCTACTTTGAATATGTTTGTGCCATAGGGAAAGTAGATGTGACCACTGTCATTCTGATTTCTAATGGCTGGTAACACATCTTCACTAATTTTGGTACAACTTGCTCTGTATTGTCATTAGATTATGCTATCAGTAGCATGTGGCTGCTTGGTAGCTCGTGTCATGACTGAGAGCTGGGTCTAATGACACGGTTGGTCCATGCCAGGTGCCCATCCTCTGTTGCAAAAGTCTCAAGTGGTGCTGTCATTGTCCTGCATGATTGGGGCCTTTCCCCGATCCTGTCATGCTACTTGCTTTTGGGAGAGCATGTTTCTTTTAGAAGAAATTACAGGAATATCAGCACTCATGCAGCTTTGTCTGTGTTCTTACTGGAACAGAGAGAGGGTGCAAACAGAGTGCACCCTTGAGCAAGATCCGTAGGAGAGTGGCTAAAACACAAAGGCTGACCTGTGGCAGACTGAATGTCCTCTGTGCTGGGAGAGCACAGATTCCTGTTGTTTTTGAATGTAGCACCGGTTCATCATCACACTGGTATTATAAGAAATGGTTCGTTTTAGTTTAGTATAAAACTGAAAAAATATAAATCAGAAAAATCAGCCAAAGGAAAAATATATACTTTTGTTGATGGAGTTTGTCTGTCTTTAAGGCATAGTGACTCTTCCTTTTTCAATCCTGCCATACCTCGGTTATTTGCTCTCTCATATTTGCTGCTTCTCATATTGCTTTTCCTGCAATTGTTAGTTATTCACAATGTGGTGTATAATTCTGCAGGACAGCGCAGTCCTGCACTGCTGCGGCTGGCCCTGGCAGGAGTCAGGAAGTCTTTAACTGTAACAGAAGGACCCACATGGGGCCCCCTTCGGGCCATTTGGGCTGCAGCAGCCAGGCTGGACTTGCCAGTGCATATGTGCATATGCACATATTCATAGCCTCACACAAAGCACTCCTGCCAGTGCTGGCTGCTGCAGTTAAAGGGGAAAAAAACGACTCCCACACTCCTTGCTGCTGTAAGGAGCTCAGGATGTTGCCGTGTTCCAAAGTTGCCATATTTCTGGTAATAATTTGCCATATTTATGTTCTACTCGTATTCCTGGATTAAAGGTTCCACAGGAGACCCGTAATCTGAGAATACAGTGGTATGGCTATTAGCTTTCAGATAGTTTACTGTAATTTTTTCCCCTAGCCCACTGTTCTTAAACTACAGATTATTTTAAGCTTATTGCTTTTAAATTGCAGAGCATTTAAGACCTTATAGGCATTTAGAATTATCTTGGACTGTATTGAAGGTCACAATATAGAGAACAAAACCAAAGTTGCCGCTGGATAGTTTGCATGGTGGTCTTTTTATCTAGCTAAGGTATCTGATTCTGTTTTTATTAACCAGTCTTTATTCCTTCCTACATTGATAATTATACTCTAATACTTCAGCAATGACATTTTAAACCGATATTTTTTGTAAAAATTTACTTGAGCAAATATTAGATTCATTTGTTTACTCTCGTCTAGTCTAGTTTAAATGTGTTTTACTCACCATAAATTGTCCTTGAAATTAAGCTTTTCTCTTGCGTCAATTTGCAACGCTGTAATAATCATTGATGTGATGATAGAGATGAACAAAAACACTGGAGGCATAGTCTTCATTGACTGCATGAAGTTTAGGAGAAGATGGATCTGGACAAAGATGTAACTCATCCTAGTGTTGCAAGTGTTTTTTCCTAATGGCAACATTAAAGACATATGACATTGTAGTAGCTTGTTACAACAATGCTGTGCTGTGTTGCTGTTCCTTGTGTGCGGAGAGCACACAGGAACTCATGGCTCTCTTTTGGTTTCCTATTTTCCTGGTGAGTATTTACAGTATGTGTTCTTATACAAAAAAAGTGTGTCCTCCTGCTGTATGTAAATGGAAAGATGGATGACAACAACCATGAAAGCAGTTGCTCTTCACTCATTGCTGAAGGGGTCTCAGATGGAGTCGTGTCCACTCCCACAGAGTAACCTGACCTGTGGCTCCAACTATCATGTGCTTGCCTGTTTGGAGAAGGACTTCTAATGTTTTCCATAGCAAAGATCTTTGAGCATCTTTTTATTGGTTCATCATTATTAATTGTTTAATAAGCTGGTTTCATCTAATTAATACCAAAATTTTACAATTGGGTACATGTCTGTAAATAGCATATGCAATTGTTTAAGAATTATTTGAAGAGCAATTGGTATTCAAAGCAATTGTTTTGTGAAGGCTGAAATCCATTGAGAAAATCTGTCAAGAATAAACTGCAGAGAGACTCCCTGCTGATTCACTTATGAACAATCAAAAACAAAACAGAAAATGACAGCACATAATTATAACAAAATTGGTCTGTTTCTTAACAGTTCTAGAGTGAAATTTTGTTATTGGCAATATAAACATTTGCATTCAGCTGAGGGTATGCAATGCTATTCACAATGGGGTCAAAGATTTCACTGTAGAGTTCTCAATGAAAGGAGCATTGCTTCAAATAAAACCCATCAGGCTATTGAAGAATGTTATATTGCTATCGTGTAGTTTATTATCTTTTTTGCCTGCATTTTTATTTTTTTCCTCCAAAGACCCATTTATCTCTAAAATGTTTTCCAGTATTAAATACTCCTACAAATCTGAAAGCTATCTTTGAAACATATTTTCTAATCTGTGTTTTTAAACTACCTTTTTAAGAACATAAATGCACATGCTACAATTTATTTACTGATTATTCCTAAAAATTTGAGTAGGCTCTTTGAACTGAAATAGAATAAATTTACAAAAATATCTGCGAAGTGAAAAGTAGTTATTGAACGCCTGGCTACTAGTGAATCCCAGGAAAACCATACACAAATGAAATAAGGTATATGAAAAAGGAGGTGTAAGCAGCATCAGTAGAATGCTGTGGCTTGATAAATCTGGTTTGAAATAAAAAAAAAAAAAAAAAAAGGAAAGACCGTGGTCCTCCTTCTGACAAGCAGAGCTGCAGCTGGTCTCAGAGGGTCTGGGGTGGGATGTGAGCCTGTGTTTACCCACAGCAGCTGCACCACCCAGGAGGAACTGGGTGATGTGACTTCATTGGCTTCAGGAGATGCTGGGCATAATAGAGAACAACCCATCTATTGCACTGTAAATGTCAAGTATTGATAACGCTATATCTACACCTATTTTGTATAGTATAGGATTCCTACTATTGGAGATGTATTGCTGCACTGAAAATGTTATGCAGCCTTTATAGTAGAAACTGGCCATCACGGAGATGATATAGCCATCACAACTGTACAGCTGCTGCAAGTGGTAATTTTCTAATCAGATAAGGCATAGCAAAAAGTATTTCTTGTTACATACCTTAAACCTATTGCATTTAACTTCATTACCGTGCAATTATCCTTTCATTCTATAGATCACGTGATAATTTCCAAAGCTGTTTGTGTCTGAAAATTAAGTTGTAATTGTGACATGCTTGGAACAGTCTTCCTTCAGTGACCTAAACTATTAAGTTCCAGCAAATACTCACAACAGTAAAAACTATCTATACAGTGACCAGTTATCACAAGTTATCCAAACCAGCACCATGACAAACAGGGACTGTACTTTAGGCCTGATAAGAGTCAATGGCTGTGAATTCTCTTTTTTGTGGTAACTAAATCGATAGGGTATCCCCTTTCTATGCAGTAGTTCATTTCTATGCAGTGCTGTATTTTTATTCCTGTAGCCATTATAGAAAGCAAAAGGTGAAGTTGTGTTTTAGATCTGTTGTTTTCAATTATCATTTAGAAGGAGGTAGGGAAATTGTAACATTTTAATGTCAGAAAAGTATTTGTTAATTTGAAGGAGATGTGGACAAACAGTGAGCTAACAAAGGAAACAGTAGTAGGAACCAGAAGAGTAGATGAAATGTGGAGAAACAAAGAACATTTTAATGATGTCACACATTTCAATGCTGTAAAAACTCAATGTTAAAAAATATACTGCTTGGTAAAAGGATAATAAATTGTTAACAGCTATACGTACATTACAGCCATACTAGGGTATTGTGTCATAAATAGTGCTCATCAGGACCAGTAAAAGTGTTAAAATCATTTAGAAGTACTGAGTCTGTAAGCAATCTGTTAAACAGACCACTGGTTTGCTTTATAGTAAGCCAGCTATTAAGAAATCATTAATCTTTTAATAACTGCTTGTGGCATTAATGTAAAACATATCTGAGTCTCATGCTGGTGTAAAATAAGATTTATTGTAGTTTGTCAGATGTTTTCTCCTTTCCCACTCCCAAAGGTTGAGAAGAATAACTGAACAGAGGAGAAAGATTGCAAGCTGTTAAGTCTTGCAGGTTTGGCTCTTTTTGTGGTTGTTATTATATGTAAGTTTAGTAGTTTATAGGCTCCATCAGATGCCTTATTATAGTATGAAGAAAATGTTTCTTGTTTGAGGAAAAAAAACAGGAAAGAGAGAAGGTATCATTGTATGGGTATGTAAGCTGAGAACAGCTAACAGCCAAAGGGCAGTAACTCAACCAGAAACAGATATTGTAGTGCTCAGGGAGCAATCACCTTGCCAGTTATTTCCCTTAGGAATGGGATAAAAACATTTTCAAAATACAGATGCTTGCCTATATGCACTGCTAACCAGTTTGCGTTTTCCCAATGTACTTAATTGCAATTGAAACCAAAGTTTAACCTGCCTTATCTTAACTCTTTTGAGACATATGCATGCCAATTTTCCTTTTCCTCTGTCTTGAGTCTGTTTCTTTGTTTTCTGCCCTACTTCCACAGCCTCCTTTATGAAGTGTGTCACTGTGGAAGTACCGTGCCTGTGGAAGTGGGGCTGGAAATTCTGTAGAAATGAACTGTGAAGTGGAGTAGAGTGTGTTTGGGGAATGGGGAAGCTTTTTTCTACGTGAGAAGCAACCCCTGCAGGGGCTCAGCATGCTCCCTGCTGGGAGCGTGGTATTGGTACACTCTGGTTTCTGGTGTCTGCAACAGAAAATGACTGAACTCATAAGGGAATTGGAGATTTAAAAAAGCTCAAATAGCTGCTGAACTGCTGGACTTTGTGTCTGCTTTTCCTATTGATTGACCAGTGGGGAAGGCTAGTGTAGAGAAATATGACAGCGAGATGACATGAAATGAAGTGTTTTTTCAGTTAGGAATGACCTCGTAATTCACAAATGGCAGTATAAAGTGGTACTGCAGATGAATTATGCGGGGACATCTTAATGAGTAGGAGTTGGTTTTGATCAAGTTCTAGCCACTACAGAATTTCTAAGCTTAGAAGAAATGTATTTCCTGTTGCAATTCAACATACAAAGAGAAAATTGAAAAAGCTTGGCTAAGTGATGCTACAGGATGCTTTAGTTATTTCTCCATGAAATAATAGTGATGCTTGGCAGATGGAATTGCATACCACTATGGTATTAAAATGTTCATGTGAGTTCAAAATCATGCACCCTGTCCTTCAAGTGCTCTAAAACGTATGTTAGTTTCCTTCAGTTATGCTTGGGGTTTTAAATGCTTGTATGTTTAATTCTGATGGGTTTTTTTAAAATTGCATTTTCACAGACCGGATTCAGCCAAGCAAATAGGAGTCATACATGAATTACGGTTAAGAAATGTCTAAAGATTTTAGCTAAATCATGGATTAGTTGGTGTGTTGTTTAGCTTCTGCAAGACAGTTTAAGGACAGTTTATATGCAAGTCACATGACTAATGGATACAAGATATAAAATAATATTAGTGAGAACTTTTATCAAATGATCTACAATGGTTTATCTTCTGCAGAGAAGTCTGTGAAGAGTAAAACACTTTGTACAGTTTGGTCAGGATGCTGCAACATGGTTCTTGCACTGCAATGGATGTAAGTACCTTGAAACTACTTAAGTAAAAAAAGTAATTGCATAAAATCTAACCTTTATTACTGTTCACTTCTTCATGGGTGATGTAATAAGGTTTTGTGACCTGGGACTTTTATTAACTCGCACACCTAGTCAGTTTGAATGATGCTCAAAATGTCTCCTTCAAAAGGCTGTAGGAATAAAAAAAAAATAAAAAATATCCACTTTAATACAGTGGTGAGTGTCCCTGTCTCTCACACAGGAGACTGGGGTTCACAGGTTATTCTGAGTTGGAAGGGACCCACAAGGGTCATCTAGTCCAACTCCCAAATGAGCGCCCACCCAGGGATCAAAGTCACAACCCTGGAGCCATGGGCACCACGCTCTATCTATCCGAGCCTCCCATCGCCTAGACCATGTCACTGAGTTCGTCATCCAGTCTTTTCTTAAACACCTCCAGGGATGGCGACTCCACCACCTCCCTGGGCAGACCACTTTTTTCACAGATCACTCTCTCTGTGAAAAAACTCTTCCTAACATCCAGTCTAAACCTGCCCTGGCGTAGTGTAAGGCCATGTCCTCTTGTTCTGGTGTGTGCTGTTTAAGACTTGGACTTGATGATCCTTGTGGGTCCCTTTCAACTCAGACTATCCTTTGATTCTGTGAATACATGGCTAAATATGATTTTAAGTATATCTATTTCTAGTAGAATACCTCTGTTGTGGAAAGGAAACACAAGGTAAGCAAAACTTCCTTAATTTGAAACTTGTAGTGGACTTCTGGCATGACTTCTTCAAATCCCTCCATGTAAACTGAAAGAACTGCAATATTTTCATAGCAAAATTTTACTTTTACAAGACAGGTACCAAGTACTGTGGTGCAAAGGAAAACTGTTATATAAATGTAGCTTTTCCTCATATAAAGACAATGGAAATTTTTTGAAATTTAGTCTAGAAATATGCAGTGTTTTATTTGAAATTATTTGCTGTCTAGGGTAATGTCATGGGGTACATTCTTTCAAGAAGGCCTTGATGTAGAGCGTTAGAGAAGCACCAGCAATATTTATAAAGATAAGAGATCAAACTGCCTCCAGGCCAGACTGACCCAATTCCATGGATGACCAGAAAAAGAATGGCAAAGGCTGTTTTTGACAGTGTTACATGGTTTCATGATCATGACAAAAAGGTAACTAGATAAAATGATTAATACTAGGTCTTAAAGTTAAGTGCAGTAGTCCTCTTGAGTATCTCATACCTTATTGGTGGCTTTTGAGTATTTGGGGCATGTCAATACAGATACTCATCCTCAGTCCAGGTTTTTCCAGAAGAGAAATATGTCTACAACTTTTCTGCTTGATCAGAAAAGTTCTGCTTTGGTCTTAAATTAATTTGGTCTGAAATTAATGTGTTCAGTCAAATTATTTATTTTTTACACCTGAAATGAGTATTATAGAGTCACTAATGTTAGCAGAGGTAAGATCACCAAATCTGGCTGTGGATAGGTTAGTGAAAGGTTATAGGCATTTTATAGTAGTGGAGAATCTGACCTTTAATGCTTTTAGATTTGGCAATTTAAGACAAATCAAGAGTTTTTCGCCTGAATAAAGTCACGCATATGTGAGATTCACTAGGTACTGTAAACCAGGCAGACTATTCTGGAGAGCACATTGGTGGCTGCCCTCATCCCTTGTGCTGGCCCCACTGTGCTTTTGCCTTGCTGGCTCCTGGTGCCAGACGCAGTGGGGCAGAAAGCAGCTTTCTAAAGTGAAATGAGCTACTGTGCTGGTCTGTGTGCCTGAACTGCTGAAATGATCAGATGCAACGTCTCTAACTGCTGTGAGTGTGACCCTGGTTGGGAATGTGCCTTAGATTGTTCTTTCATGGCCCTGAGTAATGTTTCGTTTCACTACCTCAAGCTGGTAACTAGGATATACTGACATCAATATGTCATATTTGGTCCAGATAAATGCTGATGGGAAAAATATGGATGTGTAGAAATGTGCCTTGAATTTATGACCTATGTTTACATTCTCTGAAGGGGTAAGATTTTCCTGCTATAATTATGTTGCTCATCAACTGGCCACCACTTGTGGTGCTTACCTCTCCCATTGCTGAATTTGGAGACCTGTACATTAATTTTGACTCTGATGATTTGCTGTAATGTTACCTGTTGCCACTGCAGCCGTGGGGATCGGGCCTAATGATATGCCAGAAAATCAGTGACAGTTTGCATACAGACACAGTTTACTCAGGTCTCAGCACTGCCATTCTCAGAAGATGGGGAGGTATTGAACTGTCAAACTGAGACTGAGCAGGTGACAGCTGATGCATTTTAGATCAGCTGCCTTCATGACTGATTTAGTAAACCTAACTGAGAGCAAGCAGGCTTTTTCTCCTTCAATATCATCCTCTTCTTTAGAAAAATAAAGAGAAAACGAAGCTGTGAAAAGGTGTATTTTTATTTTTAAGCACTACCCTTTATGCTTTCTTTTCACTTTGAAACCTTTAAATGTAAAAATAAGGATGAAAGATCTGAGAGGATTTTTTCTTTGGAATGAATTGAGGTGGAGAAATATTCTTATCCTTTCCACAGCTATGTGACAATTTAACATCTGACTCTTTCAGTCAATCATTCTACCTGCTGTCTTCTATATATCACACAACATTTTAAAATAGATAACAATCAAAATAACATAGACAAGCAACAAAATGGGGAAACGTATGCAATGAATGTAACAATGTATTTCCTTCTCTTCCCTGAGTTGTTCCTTCCTAATTTGATAACATTGATTAAAAAATAAAGGTATTTCATAGTACAGTCAGTTACCCTATAGGGTGAAACCATTTCATAAAACAGAGCAAGCTTCTAGGAATGCAATAATGAGGCAGAATGAGTGGTGTTGTCATTTGTCCTAGAGTGACTCAATTGTGTATATATATTCCATATCTTTGTGCTTCATGTTCGGTCTGTGAGGGAATTTTGTTGTGGATACTGATCCTTAGTGACCAAGGTAATTTCCTCTCTCTATCTGGAAGAGGAAAAAAAAAAAAAAAACCCAGAAGCAGCAGCTTGAGGAGAAAACTTCCAGCAATACCCAGGTTACAGCTGCAGAGGCTTGGAGCTCATTAACACTCTCTCCCACAGCTGCAATATATTTAAGGCTGGAGAAGGGCTCCTCTGGTGGCTGTGNCTGTGTGAGCGGGGGGGGGGGGGGGGGGAGCTGGCGCCAATCAGACGGAGGTTGCAGTAGGTTCTGCGCACGCGCCGATGTCACACATCTTGCAGAAAAATCACCCGCAAATACTGAAGCTCGCAAATTGCAGACCGTGAATACGCAGGGGCTCACTGTATCTCAGGTTTTTCTCTCATAACAATAGGTCTTGCTATTGTATATGGACTTGTGTGTTTACTAAAGTAAATAGTTTATATTTTCCATACTTTCCTTTGTTTTTTCTGAACCTGGTGAGGGGGAGGGGTAGGGTTTTTTTGTTGTGTGGTTTTTTTGTTTTTTTTCCCTTGACCCCCAATTTGCCTCAAATACTGACATCATTTCAGGTTGGTGCTCACAGAGCTGTTTGCTCTACTATGAAAGAATTAAATTTTCTGATGTGCACAGAGAGATGTTTGTGGCAATTTCTGATTGATACTAACACTAAAATGTGAAAGGTCTAATGGGTTTTTTAAGAGGCAAATTCTGTCCTGTCCGTCACTGTTTTACAGAATGTCCTTTTGGCAGAACAACTACATAGTCACAGAAGGGGGAGAGAAATTTTGTAGATGCTATTTTGTTGGCAGCATCCAGTTGTTCAGAGCATTTTTTTTGTCTCTTGTGTCTACCACTATGCAGAAGGACAGGACATGGGAAGAGATCTCTGCATTTTTCCTCTCTTTTTGACTGAAAAAGTCCCCTGAAATATTTCCCTGGAATATTCTCTGAAATATTCCTTTCTGTGGTCATGGGAATGCTCCTTTGTCTGATTTGACTACCAGGGAATACAGTAGATAATATATACCTTGGGCTCAGAAGAAAAAAGGCTTTTATGTCAAGAGAATTTCCTGCAGTTTTTCTTCAATACTTAAAGATGCAAAGATGAGATGCTAATATGGAGACTGTGAAGTGTGTTTCTGAATGAGTTGATAATATATTGCATATGGTTTTTTCTATATGTTATATTATTTTTGAGAAATCGTGTTTGCGGTTTTTTCAATCTGTTGAATACAGGAAAATTGGAACACTGGAACTGTGAGTAAACTTGATGAATATAATGGTGAGAGATGTTGAAACGCTTTCACATTTCTTTTATTTCCCTGCCCCTCCAAAAATTGCAAGCTGAAAAGTATTTATACAGAAGTCACGTAAAAAATGCTTTTTCTTCATTACCCGTGCAGCTGGGACTGCAACATTTCTAGTGATGACTGACGTATTCTCTCACCTCTTTGTCCTCTCCTCATGAAAATGCTTAGCTGCTCCTGAGGAACGCAAGTGTTGGACAAAGCACAGAGTCCTGGGGTTTGCCTTTGGGAGGTCTGGGGGAGGGAAGGGGCCATCAAGGAGATGAACAGAGCTATGTTGGATCAGATATGCCAGTCACTAGAAGAAAGGTGATGACCCAGGGAGGTAACTGTGCCAAATCACTGTGTGGCTCAATCCTATATAGCACAATTCTCTAGAGGCTGTTGTTACTGTTTTCTTGGTGTATTAAAAGAGAGAGCAAGGGGGAGTGGTTGCAAAATGGTTTAGAAATCAGACTTTGTGTGTATATAAGGAGAGAAAATTAGCACTAAAAACAGCCTTTAAAAGATAGTAAACCCCCAAATACTTCACTATTTCCAGGTAAGTGTGTGCAGGGGGGAAGGGAAACATCTTTTACATCTGTTATAACTTCAGGCTAGATAAATGCTTTGCAGTTCTTGCTGCAGGCTCACTTCCCTATATGCTCAAAACTCACTTCAATATTTGTTGCAATTTAAGGTTCTATAATTGAATATAGTGACGTAAAGCATCATTCCAGCAGGGTGTTTTCTCCACAGGCTCTGTGCTACACAGTCCTGCATCATCATTAAAAAAAAAGGGCCATGTTTGGATTATGGAGAACTATAATGTTTTCCCAGGGATACCTGTGAATTACTTTCTGTCAACTTCTTTGATATTTATTCCAACTATATATGTAATTTCTAGATTCTGATTCTTTGTAGGATTCTTGTGTTTTCTTTAAATTATTCCAAAATATTCAATTTTTTACTGGTAGAGCATGTTTGTTTCCCTGTCTCTAATGGGTTTATTACAGACCTGACACTGCTGGCCCTATAAGCTACACACTGGTCCCCAAATGCTGCTTGACTATTGATGCCATTTATGTGTGAATCATGGGGCCACATGCTGGGATCCTGTCACTTAAATCAAGATGCCAGCCTGGAACTGGGCTTGAGCCTTGATGGCTCATTATGATTCAGCATCCCTGCCATCAGGGGAAGGAGATAAATACAGCAGTGAGATGGGCAGAAATGCCTTAAAGAGGGTTGTTAATGAGAGTAAGGTAGCTTAGTGATATAATAGCATTTTCTTTCCCAGTTCACTCTTTCACCTTATCCCTGTATTTGGTTTAATACAGAGATAGATACACATGAGATCTAGTTACCTGGGGAGATACAGTGCACACCTAAGCTGTAAGTATTTTGTTTCCTAGAACAGACAGAACCAGAGGCTTATCAGTGGTATGGGGCTTGAGCAGGGCATGACTGTCTGAGGTGAGCTTCCCCTCTTGATGTATCAATGAGCATAACAGAGAACAGTCTGTGGGGGCCATGTCTGTGGCACCAAGGGTTCGCCTGAAAGAGAGAAAATAGTGATTTCAGCTTCTCTCATGTTCATCTGCTTTCTAGGCAAAAGCAGCAAGACAGTGCAAAATAAGAGGCACGGGGATGGTTTGGGTAACCCTGCCAGGACATGGCGTTCCCATGTCAGCGCTCCCCAGCCCGAGTCATTGCAGGCATTGTTAGGCATATATGGACTGCAGTCATCCCTTTACTCTAGGACAGCTGTTTGTATGGCTCAATGAGGGAAAGGGAAAGAGAAGTATTTAGATCTTGCTCTAAAATTATTAAGTTGCTTCAACCTTCTTGTATTTTATTCTATAGGCTTGTAGTTTTCAACTTTTTTTTTATCTGTGAACCTCTCAACCTTTTCCACTGAAGATACAGATCTCTGTGCAGTGAGTTAAAGCTCCACTGACAATCAGCTTGAATTTTTAATGTTTTCTTTTCAAATCATTCTTACAGATATCCCCAGACCTTGACTGCCTGGTGGAGTATATAGCAAAAACCATTGCCCTGAGGTATCAGTCAGGTTGAGCCAAGCCTAAAACTCTTAAAAAGTTGAAGATTTTGGCTTGGAAAAAACCGTTCTGTTGAGGGAAGAAAAAAATAATGGTTTTGCTGTAGAGCATTAACAGTATTATCTTTGAAAACATTTATGTTTTTTCTTTGCAAATTTTAAGCAAGTTGGGACTTAGATGCTGATGTCCCGGTGCTCAGCAGTGAGGATAGGGGAGCAAGGACAGAGGCAGATGTGGAGGAGGTATGTAAGTGATGTCTCTACAAGGTTGGAGCAGGTCACAGACCCTGAAAGAATAGAAATTCAGGTTTTTATGAATGATCCTTGGGAAAACTAGTCTAATTTTCTATGAGGACTTAGAAGGTTGTTGAAAGCAATGGTTTCCAGGAATCAGTGTTTTCTGGATGGACATTCAGTTTGTAAGTCAGCTATTCACTCTAGCTGATGTCCAAGCTCAGATGACCCATGTATTTTCACATTGAGCTTAAAATTATTAGTTAAAGGCCATCTAGAGAAGTAAAATGGGAAGGGTACCTGTGAAATGGAAATGAAGTCTGGTGGGATGGTGATGAGAAAACAACTGTAATTATTCAATGAACTGACTTTTAAAATTACAATAGAATTCTGTCAAAAATAAGGGGCAAAAAAATTCAGCACAGGAATTGGCCAACTAAATGAACGTCAGACTTTTATTTTCATGGTTTCATTTTCTTTGGAGACCTGCTTCCTAGGAAAACTTATCATTGAAGACAGTAAGTTTCTTTTTGCCCACAGCTAAAGAACCATTTTGTGTTTGTGTTTATGTCTGGATCTTCCTGCTGGCTATGAGCCTTTCTTTGACAGTATAGGTTGGGACAAGTTAGAATTAGATGATGCAGAACACGTGCTTGTTCCAAGATGCTAAACTGCTGCTTAATAGAAAACTTGATGTCTTACTTGTGTAGTTCTCACTTTGAATCTACTATTTCTTTGACTCCTGGCTGTGTGTGATGACTTCTGTAATAAGGAGGAATGGCTGAAAATCAATGGAAAGCTGTTCTAAAACTTTCACACATGAATTGGTGGTATGTGTTCTTGGCATAGATTCTCAAACACAGTCGGAGGAAATTAATGAAAAGAGAAAGATATTGGCAAGGAGGAGTTGCATCAAAGAAGCTTGGATTAGGTGATGTTAGGTAAAGCATTTTTAAGCAACATAGGAAGTCATTAGTAATTTCTGTTCATTTGTTTATTTTAAAGCAGTATTTTTTTTCTGTGTGTACTTAAATCCTGGGAAACAGGGTAGTGCCAAGCATGTTCAGACTTTTGGGATCTTGAAGAAGAATCTGGCAGCAAACCATGTGCATTTTATAAGCCAACTTGTTCCAAAACTCTGGGGTCTTAATAGGAAAGCAGATTTGCTTTTTATTTTTCTGGCAGACAAAGATGGATTGCATCCTTTACATGGCCAAAGGGGGAAGAGACATTCTGTTTGAGAGGACAATTTATTTGGTTGTCTTTCTTTGTCTGGAGTGTTTCTTTTAGGAGGAGGAGGAAGCTATTCTAGCTGGCGTAGGCTTCTTGGAGAAATGTTACCTCAAATGATGTGGAGCCTGCCAAGTTGTTGGGAGAGGAATGAGACTGAGAAACACAGTGTCATATTGCTGGTTCCACTCCTGGGAGACTTGAAAGAGAAAGTATTCAAGTGTCTAGCAAGTGCTGGTAGACAACAGCTTTTGGAGCTTTGTGTAGTGTAAATACCTCCATTTTAGTCATGTCAAATTGAAAGTTCCTCTTGCCTCAGAGGAACTACTACTTACAATATTAACATTAATATTTGTGCTTCCTAAGGGGAGTCTTTTATACTCCCTTCCTTTTCTTGAAACCTTGCTGCCTAAGTTTATAGTTTTATGATCTCATATACTCTGTTGAGGTTTCTTTCAGTTTTTGAAATGTACCTATGATACTGCAGAAGACAAAAAAATATTTGGCAAATTACCAACTGCATTTTGAGTGGTCTATACGTGCTCATGTCAACACACATAGAAAGGGAAGGTTAAGTTCATGTGAATATTTGTATAAACAATGCTTTACACTCAGTCAAACCTTGTTAATAGAAACTGCAGCAAACTGTCTTTGTTAAAATCTATGTTTTGTCACCAAACTCACAGATAAAATTCAAAGAATGAAGTGAGGGGAAAATAGAAAAAGAAAAGAGAAAAGGTAAAAGAGAAGTGTGAAGAGGAAGGACAAGCAGGTAAACAGAACCACTCTATCTGATGAAAGTGTTTAGGCCTCCCAGATGCCTGATTGGCACTTTTTCAGGATTAAATTATGTTTTAAATATTGCATGATGGAAGTCTTTAAGCATTTAGCAAGAACCTTTTGGAAATGAAATAACATTGGTATGGCACTTCTAGTTTCTGCAGGAATGAAACACCTACTGGTTCATTTGCACAGCAGCTCCCTGTACTAGCAGGGACAGACCTCAGAAGTTTCTTGATAGGCATGGTTTTGTGCTTTTCAGGAATGAAAGAAAGCTAACTGCAAGTCTCCAAAGAGTGCTAGTAGCACTCCTTCCTTTAAGGATTTGTCTGACATGTTATATGTAGAGGAAAATATTGGCAAAACCAGCTATGTTTTATCACAGTATGAGAGATTATGGCTGTCTTGGTCAGCTGAGGTTCGTGTGTCCACTGGCTAATTTCCAATCTGTGCCTCTAGGTACCAAAATGAACTGGTAATTTAACAACTGTTACTGCACTTCAAAATTGTTAGTTAAAGTATAATTTAATATTTGCTAAAATTATTTAACACAGGTGCAGGAAGCAAATGTGTGTTAGAGTAGAAAAAGTCTTTGTGTAGACATCTAGCTCCCTAATTTTTGCTATTTTGCTTATTTAATGCATATTACCCTTTTCTTAAAAGAAGGAGATTTCAGCTGTGGAGAAAAATCTTAGGAAAAAGTGCTTTCTGCGCCCTTTATCATGGGCCTGATATCATACTGTGGATGGGTTATGAAGTCTTTCTGTTCAGGGAAGTGGAAATGCCACAGGAATAGATTGAAAGGAAATCCCATCCTGCTGCTCCAACTGGAAGCTGGGAGGGCAGTCAGGTCACCACAATCATACCCCAGTGTGTGTGCTTGCTGGCTCTCTAAGCAATGCACAGCTCTCAGACAGCTCAGCTGAGAGTGACAACTATTTGATAGGATGGCCACTACAAGTGGCCTGTGACAGATACCTCTTCCCAGTTCCAGTATGCAAAACAGGCTAGTGATGTAGCCTAGCATGTCATTGGGAACTGGCAGGAGTGGTGGGCTGTGGATGTGCTTTGGTCAGGTCTTTGCTGCTCTGTGGGAATGAGCTGTGCATGCACACAGGGCTGGTGCTTAGTTTCTTCTTCCTCCTCACAGCTACTTATTCCTCTGGTTTCAAGACACAACTGCAAGACAAAGAATAAACAGACATAAGACTCATTATTTTAGGAATCTCTTCTGAGCAGTACTTGCACAAAGGTACTGCTAATGTGTAGTATTTTGGGAAAAGGCATTAGCTGGAGAGCAGTGCTGTCAGTAAATGTATTTTTAACTTGCAGTCTTAGTCCTTTATATTTCAGCTCTAGTATGGGCTTTTCCCCCAAATCCCTAGATACACAGTTCAAAGAGATGAAGCTGTTGTATTATTGTCTATTTCCTGTCAAGGAGCCTGCAAAATTTTTGCTAGAGCTGGACTGCAGAGACTATTAAATAGAATGTTTTGGTGGCACACTTTACAGCATAACTATACAGTTCATGTGAATGTTATTAGTGAAAACTAAATTTAAGACAGGTCTTGCCTTCGTAGAAGAATATCTTAGGTTGTAGGTAACTCTTCTTATTTAGGTCTCCTGAGGAAAATTTTCCCATTTCTCTTCATCTCAGACATCTAACTGCTCTTAACTTTGCAAAAAAGATCTCGGCTGTGAAGTGAATCGCTTTATCACTAGAGTTTCTTCTGCAGACAAGGAAACAGAAACAATACAAATACTTGTGCATCAGTGCCATGCAAATTGTTGATCAGCACTCCTCTGTACAAGGCACTGTACAAGAATAACCTCTTCACAGGTTTAACAAATGGATGACAAATAATACATATAATTTATAATATACATATATTCTCTTTGAAAACCCAAACATATTCCTACAGACAGGAAGTGTGTCAGGCAGCACTTTCAATAAGCGGTACATCCATGTCCGGTCCTCAGAGAGGACTGAGGAGACGTTTCTGTTGTTGTGTTTTGGAATTTTTAGGGGGGGGTGGTATTTCTTTTTTTTTTTTTTCCTTTTCCAAATCCTGTAACTCTTACCCGGGTAAATTCCCTTATAAGTTTGAGCAGTTTATGTAAAGGTGAGACTTGTAAAAAGTTTTGTTTCATGAATCTGTGAAGAAAAATTATTGTTACCAGCATCAACTAATTATGATCTTTGAGTGAGGCCTGAAGGAAGGTTCTGTACTAGATCTGTCATATTGGCAAAAATGCTTCTAGCTACACAGGCTATTAAAGGAAATTATTAAATCCTTAGTCATGGAACATTAGAGCTTTGATATGCCACTTTACTAGCAAGTTCCTGGATTTACTAGGCTTCCAAACTTGCAGTGAGTTTAATTAGAGATGTTATGTTGCAAAGGAAATCGGAAAATGCCGGAGTAATAAAATAGGTGCTTTTTTCTCATTTGGTGTACAATTTCTTTTCAATTTCTTCTCTCTCCCAAAATAGCATTACAAGAACACTTTTGTAGGTAGCATTTTCCATGGATAAACCAAAAAGAAATCATACTTTGTATTAGCTCCAGAAAAATTTTAGGATTGGTGTTATTGCTGAAAACTGACCCAATGAAATATGAAACATGAAATTATTTTTTGTGGTAGCTTGTCTTCCATGACAACTTATAAAGGAGATGAGAACAATTTTAGTTTTTTCTTTTCAATATGAAATATCTCCCTCTGAGAACACAGAGAAAAGATTGGCTATGTCCCCAGACTTTAAATGAGAATCAGGGATGATTAATCTCTTTAAAAAAATACTTGTTCTTTCAATAACATTAGATTTTCAGTTAAATAACAGTTTAATAAAAGACTAAGCACTCTCAAAAATTTCAACGGAATTTCAAAATTTTAACTAATCTCGTGTTCTGCTGGCTTTTATAATTTGACTGCCTCCCTTGACTTTTCTAGGAAGAGCATAAGAGAAAAGAAAATTTGTTCTGATATGATAAAAGATATAGCTGCTTTATTGGATAGATTCATCCCCTTTCGTCTGCTAGAATAGCTGTAAAAAAACCACCCAACCCTATATCACAGGCTTTGTACTTTCTCCAGGTTTTCCTTTGAAAACAATATACATCTTCAGTAAATTCCTCATCCCATGTTGTGTTGAGCAACCATCTGCTTATCTGATAAGCTATGATGATTTTGGAATCACGGAATCACAGAATTAACAAGGTTGGAAAAGACCTTTGAGATCATCAAGTCCAACCTATTACCTATCACCATCCCATCATCTAAACCATATCACTAAGTGCCTCATTGAGCCTACTCTTAAACATTACTCTTTACCATCCCTAGAGGTGCTTAAGAAAAGGTTGGATGCTGTACTTAGTAGCATGACCTAGATATTAGGGTAGTGTGTTATAGGTAGGATGGTGTGTTGGTAGCAGGATGATCACAGGTTAGGAAATAGGTTAGGTTAGGTAACAGGTGATAGGTTGGACTTGATGATCTCTATGGTCTTTTCCAGCCTTACTAATTCTGTGAGTCTGTGATCTGCAAGGACAGTGATTCCACCGCATCCCTGAGCAGACTGTTCCAATGACGGATCACTCTTTCAGTGAAACAAGTTTTAGAATAATGCCACTTATTTCATTGGAATTATGATCCAAATTTTGCTGCAATCTTTAAGGTCAGAATCAGACTTGATTTCTTCATATCTACGTTTAGGACTTCTCTGTTGGTCTCTAAACTGTCTCTGTTTACTGGATAAGGACATATGACATTTTAATTAATATTATTAATATTAGAATATGTTACGAATTCTAGCATTATACAGTTGATCACGGGAACTTGTGTGCCGTTGAGTCTGTCCAGATTCCCACGAGGTCTGGAGGGTGGTCCTAGGAGTGCAACTCCCTCTGTAGCCCCTCATTAAAGCAGAGGAAATGCCTTTTGCTGCTTCCCAGCTACAGAATCCTAGCTCCTGGATGGGAACTGTGTTTCTGAGTACAGAGACCTGCAAGCAGCTAGCATGGCTTGAAGCTGGTGCACCCCCCTACAGGGGACCCAAGTGAGTGTGGAGGCTCCCGCCACTGTCCATTCCCTGCCATGTCTGTGCTGGGTTTTGTCAGGGTTTCTGGTTGCTGATGTGTGTCTCTTGTGTTCAAACAGGGCAGAGGCACCATGCTGCTCCAGATCAGGACCCTGGGGGAAGCTTGGGGAATGGAGTTGCTGCTGGGCAGGACGGGACCATGGGTACCCTTGTGCTCCGCAATAGGAGTGACAGCTGCATGGGCTGGGTGAGAATGAAGCATGTACAGCAGGTCTGGTGGGTGGTGATGGGTGGGTGGGAGCAATTACATGTTCTCATATATATAAGCTCATTATACATTGATGAGCTGACAGGTTCATGGTACGTTCTGCACATGAGCTGAGGTCTCACAACTTGTGGGAAAATCATCTGTGACTCTTTGGATCCCACAAAATACAGGTTGCAAATAAGCGGAGGATCACTGTATCACAAACTACCCAGTCCTGTGTTGTGTAGGCAAGCATTAAAGCTCAGAAAATTCAGTAGTGCCCTGAGAGTAAGAGAACAACAGTGTACAGACAAATGGTAACACTGAACTTGGCAGCTTTGGGATCTTTCGTAGCATCAAACCATCTTTCAATTAGGACAGTCTTATCCTGTCAATTAGGTGGCATATAAACTATACATTTACAGGACCTGGATTTATTCTGAAGTGATGCCATCCTAATGTCTTTTTCTGATTTTTGTTTGGTTTTTGTTTTGTTGGGTTTTGGGTTTTTTATGTTTTGGTTTCTTGTTGGGGTTTTTTCCCCATTGTTATGTAGAAATATCTTTATCATTACAGTTCTGAGTATGGATGCAACTAAACCACTCTAAGAAAGGCTTTTGCAACATGTTTGGTTTCCTGAGCGAACATGATTTAGAGGTACATTATCATGCAAGTCTATCTCCTCTAAAACTATACAGGGTTCTTTAAAAAGCCCTTTGAAACAGTGTGAGCTCTGGTTATCAGCTTCTAGTGCTTAGGTTTGTGGCTTTTACAGTTGCACCCAGAATTTTCCACCTTATGTGAAGTATTCTGTCAGCTATAGGTATTTTGGGAGTTAAGAGCAATGTCAGGAGTTGGGAAAAAAACAGAGGAATGGTAACATGGCCCCTGGTATTTCCTTTATCAGAGTGTCTATCCCTCTCTCCTTGGTATAGCAGAACATTTTCCATGTCTTGATGCTTGCAACAAGGATTATTGCTTGTATGTTGTTACTCTTTAGATATATCTCTGAGCCCAAACATGTGGACCTCTTGACATGAATGATGTCTGTAAATACACCACTGTTGGCTTCAGAACTAGATTTTCTACTTCTTTTTCCATACCTGAAAGAAGTGAAAATACAATTTTTCACTGAAGTAAAAAAATGGTTATTTATACATGCCTGACTTTTTAACAGGTGCCCTCCACAAATATTAAGTGGGGGAAAATACTTAATCCCAACAAGAATTAGATAATGAAAATGCCTAGGAAATTTGAAACTCAAAACATCATTGCCCTATCATCCCCTTGATGATTTTTGAAACTACATTTTTTAAATGGAAGTATCTAATCAACATGTATCCTTTGGACACTTTTTAATCTGGCATGATAAACATAGGGAAAAAATTGTCCTCTTCCTCTCAATGACCTTAAAATCTACAAGTAGGACAAGAGGAAACCAGATGGAAACAGGTAGATGACACAGTTAAAAGAAAATGCCAAAGAATATTTTCACTGAAGTAGGGCATCTTAGGACAAGGCACATTGTGTCCAAAAGTTTTGTTTTGCTTTGTTTACATAAACCTTTCTAGCTTAAAATCGTCTTTTCAGGAAGGTGTCATGTTTAACGCAATTATTTACAAGTGATCTTTCATTTCAAACCCTGAGATTAGCTCAGTTGGTTAGAGCCTGGTACTAATAGTGCCGAGGTTATGGGTTCAATCCCTGTACGGGACATTCATTTAAGAGCTGGACTTGGTGATCCTTGTGAGTCCCTTCCAGCTCATACTCTGTGATTCTTTATCCAGGAAGGTTTATAACAGAATGCACTGCTGTATTCCTTTTGGGATTCTACTTCTGCATCTTCAGACTTACTTTCCTCTTCCAGTAATGATAAAAGTATTAATGTGTCTCAGTGAATGTTACTCAGATAGTAATTGACCTTTATACTTTTGAGCCCCCTTTTCTGATAGCAACCACTTATAGAACCATTGTGACCCCTTTTTGACCTGATGATGTGATTCCAATCAGTTCTGCACCAAGCAGCCCGGAGTGCCAGCTGATGGAGTAGTCATGGTTTAGCAGTCAATTCTCATGTCACTGAGAGCAGCTACACACAGGCAGGCAGAGGTTGCTTTGGCCCTTCATGAGAAATTTGGATTATTTCTTGTTTTTCTCTTTCAACTTCCATCTTTTTGTTTAAGGCTGTACATGTTCCCAGATGCCTTTACATTCAGTACAAGTTCTTGCTGCGATCATCTCACACTAAATGTCTCTTGCTGAATGATACTTCAGTAGCACTTATCTTTTTATACTTTAAATGTGAATTTCAGTCTTGGTTAAGCAAGAAATTAATTCTGACCTGCCTTCTCTACCAGACCTAGTAAATGAATGGTTATTAACTCTGGACTATTAAACCCCAAAAAGCTTTTCTGCAGCTTCTGGGAGCTGATCTGGAACTTCCTTTACAAAAGGGAATGAAGAGTATATCAGAAGCTGCAGATTTCTGTCCTTGTTTTATTCTGTTGGGGGGTTGGGGGTGGGGTAGAAGGGAGTGGAAAATGCAAATATTAGAATATACTCTCTTCTGGTTCATTTTTTATTTCCTCAGGTATCTTTCAGAAGGACTTGCTGTTGTCTCTAGGTCCAAGGCAGCCCATAGTGTTTGTTGCTGGCTTTCTTTGGGAGTCTTGTTACTGGTAGATTTTCAAATTCTCTCTAGACAGGTTAGATGAACTGATGGATTGCTGGCTGTGGGCAGCTCTCCCTCCAGGCTTGTGTTTAACACAACAAAGTCTTGTTTTCAGACTTGGTTTTTGTTTGGTTAGGTTTTTTTCCTCTGTAGCTGAAATAATTTTCCATGTATGTTTTATGCTTTTCCAAGTCTGACATGTATTCAAGAAAGCAAACCCTCTTCTACAGGTAGGTAAACAGCTGTCACATGGACCCAAGCCCTGCAGGTGGACATTCTTTCTTGCTGGGCGCAGCACCCTGTTTGTGTGTGTGTGCACCTTCTCCTCCTCTAGCTGGGCCTTTTGGCTGTGTCTGCCTGGCACCAACCCCTCAGCTCTTGTTAACTGAGGGTCCGTCCTGCAGGTTCACAGGTTATTCTGAGTTGGAAGGGACCCACAGGTTCATCTAGTCCAGCTCCCAAGTGAACGCCCATCCAGGGACCAGACCCACAAGTGTGGAGGAACCATGGGCACCACGCTCCATCCATCCAAGCCTCCCACCATCTAGACCATGTTACTGAGCTCCTCATTGAGTCTTCTCTTAAACACCTCCCAGGATGGTGACTCCACCACCTGCCTGGGCAGACCATTCCAATGAGAGATCACTCTCTCTGTAAAAAACCTCTTCCGAAAGAAATGCTATGGCATTCTGATTGTAACTGAAAATAATATTCACTGTGTAGACAGAGTGACCCACATCTTCACAGGCTGACTAACGCAGCAGTGATATTTAACTGATACCAAGATAATTGATTGATGCTATTAATTAGACAGAAACAGCTAGAGAAAAAGGATATATATGTGTTTTAAAACCGTCAACCACGTGTAACACTAAGGTTACTCAGCAGAGCAGAGGGAGGATTTTTTGGGGTGTTTGAGCAGTGACTATCTGTATATTATCTAGTTGCTATTTGTGTTATTTGCTAAGCTCTTTACACATAGGTATTCACTTTGCTCTGTATGTATTAAACATTTCGTTATCCTTACCTAATGCTGGTACCTTGGAAAACCTTCTGCATACAAGGTGAGATGGGCACACTGATTGAAGGCCCAATGATTGACTGAGCTGTACCATTCTCAAGCCTTCAAGAAAGGTTTTTACTTGACACACTTTCCCACAGGAGTTCACATTTGCTGTTTTATCTCTGGGAGTGAGCTTACTGACAGACACACACAGAGTCAGGGAGAAATGCCATGGGAGCTGCTTAACAGCATTCAGATGCAGAGATGGCATTTGATTCCCAGGTTTCTTTGCTGCAGCTGCTTTATAAGAAATCTAAATCAGGAAACTCTACAGGGTATCAAGAAAGCAGACCTCTGCTCTGCATGCTCTCACGATTAAAAACCCAAGTCTTACTTCTGAAACAATAAACAAATCTAAAGGTTATTATTGAGTAACTCTTATTCATTTTGGTGCAGTCTGTGAAGTGGCAGAATAGCAGGTGTGTGGACATACAACCACCTGTGATTGGACTGCAAGTGTTCTCTGACAAGGTGTTAACAGATTGCCTGACATAGTCATTGTAGCTGTTTGCATTTAATGTAGGAATTGTGTTAGTCTAATTCCTACTTGTTGTTCAGGCAAAATGTTCTGGATGCGTTTAAAAGGAAGTGTCTGTCTTTTGAAATGGTTCCCAGTACCTGCATTATAGATATCAAATACTCCGTTAGAGATAGCAGAGCTTGAAATATTTCTTTTGCATTTTATTTTTTTATGCATTCATTTTAATCTATATTTATAAATATCCGGAGGTGAGTAATTGAAACTCAGCAGTAATTTTCTTCTTTACTTTTAGATGTATAGAGGCTGAAAAATTTAAAATACGTGGTAATGTTATGTTGTAACTTTGCCTTTCATTCAATGGAAAGGTAATTTTTTTGTGATTCATTTGGTGAAGTGAAATTTAAAAAGTTAACAGAAATGAATGTAAAATCAAATGACTAGATGGCAAAAGTGATAAAAATGTAAGCACTGGAGATGTAAGATAAGGTATTTTATGATGTCAGAACTGTGAATTGTTGATGACGTTTGAAGTAATTCCATTTTGCATAGTACCTTTAAATTCGCATATAAAACAATTGATTTAAATGTGGGACCTTTGACATACAAATAATAAACCTCGCCGTTTAGACAAGATGCTTAACGTTAAAAATAATAAAAACATAAATCTTGTGTAAGTCTTATTAGAAAAGAAATATCTACACTATCTGAGTTAGATTTCTTTCAACCAAAAACTCCTATTCTGAAATGCTACAATTCTGACAGTGTGACAAATTGCTGGAACAAATGCTAAATAGTTAAATGGACAAGTGATGGATGGCCTCATAAGCCTTGCAGGGCAGCATGTGTAAGATACTAATTGGTTCTGTGGAACTGGTTTTGGTCAATAAATTCACTTGAGAGGTGTGATTTTTTTTTTTTGTGTATGTGTGTTAGATATCTTTAAAAAATGCAGTGTTGTCGGTGACAAACCACTTGCAATGTATTAGGCCACAACAACTTTATTTTGCCTGCTGTACCATCTACCTTCTTTCAAGGATATAACCTACTAAAAATCTATTATTGATGCATTGCTGTCTCTCAAATGCTTCTGAACTATGAGTTTATTTGGGAGCCTCCTGAATTTTCAGATGCTAAAAATCCCCAGGTTAAATTTTCCACAGTGTTTGCAATTGCTCTCCCTTTTTGTTTCTTTTCCTTCTTCTAGAAGACATTCTGCCACCGTTGCTCACTTTGAGCAATATGTATGTTCTACTTCAGAGAGTTTAAATATTAGTGAACTCCCCTTGTAAAAGTTATTGTCAAGGTGAGTAAAGGCAATTAGACTNCTGTGTGTGTGTGTGAAAGATCTGAGCTGCCAATTTGGAGGGTGAACTTGGAGATAAAAGAATAAAAGAGAAGGGGTTTTCAGAACTCTCAGTTTAAATTGAGGCCCTAGAGCTCACTGAGCATTCCTGGTTAAGCTATGGATAGTCAGGGGTATTCACAGTTATGGGTCTGTGCACACACCAGAGCATCCCTGTCCTGGGCAGGGGTTGCAAATTGAGCTGCAGGTTACATCTGAGCTTGAGATGGCTGAAATCCCAGGAGATGGCTTTGCACAGTGTGTTGGCTGATCCACAGCACAGGGTGATGGCTGGGGAGGGCCCAGGCAATAGGACCTGTGTCTTCACTGTCAAGGCGTCAGCTCTTACATTGCTCCAAAGCCTGGAACAGAAGCTATTTCCTTCTCTTCTGGCCTGGACAGATCAGCTGAAGGGTCGAAAGCATTCACCTTTTATTTTCCCAATGATTATTGGTACGTTTCTGACAGCTCCCACCCAGCAGCCTGCCTTCTGGGAACCCTGTGAGAGACACCTGCTCTGCTACTGCTCTGCAGGGAATTGCCTGGCCCATCCTGTGACCTGCTGCTTTCACATCCCCTCCAGGCATTGAAAAGAAAAGCTCTGAAGCTATTGCCTTTCAAGTCCTTCATTCCTTTGTTGAATCTGGCCCAAAATGATTTCAGTGGAAAATGAAATGTAGAGCTTGTTTATGGTTGATTTTGTTTTGGAGGTTATATTTTTTATTGCCTTTTTTTCTCTTGGTGTGGTCATTTTGTTTCTTAGGTTATTATTTTTTTATTTTTCTTTTTCCTTTTCATTAGTCCTAAGAATAATTTTTTTTCCTGAATGCTAAAACCTCCCCCTGCCACCCCAAAATGAAACCAGCTTCAATAAGTTAGCTAGCAAAAGGGAGGAGGAGGATAGAGATGCTTTCACAACTTTTCCCAGGTAGAAATTTCCTGTTTTTTAAATTGGAATTGATTAATTATGTAAACATCAGGATTTAGAGGGATAATCTTTATGAAATAAAGGAAAATTCTGTAATTAATTTAGAATGTCAATATTTCTAAACTTAAAAATATATTACATCTTTCTGATTGCTTTACTTTCTTGTATGTGATTGCATATTAAGATATTAAACAGTGCCAGGCCAAGCACTGATCCCTGTGGGACTCCTCTAGTGACTGGCCGCCAGCTGGATGTGGCGTTCACCAACACACTCTGAACTCATCCATCCAACCAATTCCTAACACAACACAGAATGCTCCTATCCAACCCACGCTCTGAGTGTTTCTCCTGAAATTTACCATGGGAAACCTTGTCAAAGGTTTCCAAGTAGACAATATCCATGACCTTTCTATCGTCAACCAGGCAAGTCACCAGTTTATAAAAGGAGATCAGGTCGGTCGGGCAGGACCTACCTCTTCTAAATCCATGCTGACTAGGTCTAATGTCATGGTTATTTTGCAGGTGCTGCATAATAGCATTCAGGATTGTCTGTTCCATGACTTTACCTGGGACTGAGGTCAGGCTGACAGATCTATAATTACCCGGATCATCTTTCCAGCGCTTCTTGTGGATGGGTGTCACATTAGCCAATTTCCAGTCTTCTGGCACTAAGCCAAGACTGTTGGTAAATCATGGAGAGCAAGAGAGTTCATCTACTAGTTCTTTTGTCACCCTAGGATGGATCCCGTCTGGTCCCATGGACTTGTGAGGATCCAAGCCACTCAGTAAGTCTCTAACTACCTCCTCCTGGATCGCGGGGTGGGGGGTGTTATGCTGCACGCCTACCCCTTCCTTCAGTTCACAAGTCCAATTGTCCTGTAGACAATCTGTCTTGCTGTTAAAAACAGAGGCAAACAGTTTGGTAACCATACATCAAGCTTATAGAAGGTGTCTCTGAAACTCAAGGAGGCACCTTGAGAGTTACCTGATATAGAATTGGGGTTTGTTTCCAGATGTCAGTCAGATTATAGAGACCTTGCAGCACAGAGTATTCTAGTTAGTAGTCACAAGGCCATACACTAATTGTTGTGAAGCAGATTTTCAGATTTAAGTACAAACTTTCTTTTTTCTTGTGTATCAACTGGAATTGAGGGTCTTGTGCCCATCTGGATATTGCAAGTTTGTCCTTTTCAACTAATAAACTTAAATGTTGCAAGTGTAAAGTATATTATTGAGTGTAAAGATTTTGTAATTACTATGTATGTCTAAAAATGAAATCCCAAAAGGCTTTGAGTTCTGTGGAAACCTATTAGTCACCTCAGAAAGGAAGGGTAAGATGTACCTTGGGTACACTTGACAAGGAAAAAAAGCTCTAAAAGCTTCTTGTATTTTCCATAGTTTCCTAGTTAGACTTGAACTTTAAAACTTGAATGGTTTTATATTAAGAGTTTACTTTCAAATAGCTTATGAAACACAAAGGTGGTGGGCTGATAAGTTTGTCATGCTTGTATATGTGGGAAGCCGTGTGTTTATAAAGTGTTGTATCGTATCTGTGAGAGACATTGCAGCTGCTCATGACTTCAACTCTAAGAAATCTGCTAATCTGCTGGATTCCTTAACAAGTTTAGAGTCATTACTTAACCTTTCTAAAAGATTTTTTTAAAGAGTTTATTAAAGTATCTGTTTGCAGAAAACCTAAATGTGTGATGCTGGAAGAGAAATTGAAGAGATTAAAAGAATAAAATTGCCAAATGTCAAACTTGCAAGGACCTACTGAAATTCAGGACAAAATCCAATTTCAGGTAATTTCTTAAGTTACCATCTGTTCTGTTCACAAGTATCTCTTATATATCATAAATACACGGTATTGTAACAGCTTTCCAGCTGTGAAGATCCTATTTGCCTGACTGTTCTTTTAATTTCTCTATAAAATTTTGTTTTTGAAGTTGGTCCTCTGCCTAGATGCCAGTGTGAAAGGCATTAATAAAATATAATTCAAAGAATAAATTAAAGCATCTGCCAAAATTAATATGAGACATTTCTATTTGATGTAACAGGAATTACAGTAGCTCAGAGAAACTGAACACTCTGAATTGGAATCCTGGGATATGGAGATAGTGAAGGAAGATGGTCCAGCAAGTGCTTGCGTGCTTATAGTGTTTGACTATAAGCCTGTGAGTAACCCTGTTGTTGGCTTACTTGCACATAAACTGAACTCTAAGTGTGTTATTTGAAAGAAACAGTTTTTACATTCTGGTACAGCAATGTAGTTATGGAAGGTTTATTTTACTGTTGAGCATAACCCTTAGCAGGTGCAGTTTTATTGGAAAGCTAAGGAGACTGTATTTCCCACTTTGTCACCACCATGGTCTGGGTGTGTGCTGGGATAGTGATTAGATCTGTAACTACACAGCCCCCCATAGCGGGGTCTAGGCTACCTGTGACGACTCCTGAGAGAGAAGCAAAGAGCAATCTGCTTGTTAGGATTTTATAAGGACATAATATACGCAGCTGGACAGGAGTGGTCTGAAGCTGGAGCTGTGTGGAGATTCCAGCCTGCTGCCAGAGCCAAGTGATGTATTTCCTGCAGGCAAGAGTTCACAGAACATGAGTATACCATACTTTAAATATGGGCACCATGTATATACTCTATTCTCATTGCTTATCTTGCTCCAGCATCGGGAGCCTGGCTTGGCCTAAGTGTGGAGAGAACTAGGGAGATGATCAATGCAAGTTCATCTTGCCAGTTACAGCTGGTAAAACAAGGGGCAATCTGGGAAGTTCAAGCGGGACATTTAGAAAAGCTTCTTTGAGAAGAGGGTGTACAGCACTAGGAAAGATTATGGTGTATATCTTTATTCTTTGGTACTAGTTTATCTTGCACTGTGACTGGAAACTTCTAGAAACATGTTCCAACTGACTTGTTTTTGTCGGTGCTTACTCAGATCGAAGCAGGTATCTCTCTCTAGAAGAGATCAGGACCAGGCACTTAGGAAAAAGACAAGACACATATTTGCTTTCAATATTCTACTATCACCTGGCAACAATGGGCTGGCCATCTCCAAAGTAGAAGGTGTTGTCTTTGTATTTATTAATAAGTATGAAATAGTTTGCAATACTTCACTTTTTTTTCATCCAATAATTATGTCAGTTCTGAGATATAACAGAATTGACCTTGTTTTAGAAAGAGTTTTGGTTTTCGTAGTTAATGAAAGGGTATTTTTATGAGAAAAATACAGTCGGGTCTCCTATACCATGGTACTGCGGGTCTTGCACCCCTACCTGCGAAGCCCTCTGTCTGTGTAGAATAGCAGTTCATTAACATGCAAATTTTCTCCGCACCCTCACACCGCCCCCTGGCACTCCGACTGCCTACTTTGAATATCCATGCATGTCAGGTTGTGCACGCGCAGCCCTGAAACGGGCCTCCTTAATTGCTGAAAAATCATGCAGCGAAGATGTGAAGCCGCTATCTGGGGGGTGCAAAGTGGAAGAGCAGCTAATTTCATGTGGGGACAGCTGCCAGGCCACCTCCTGAAGCATCATGCCCAAGGAGGAGAGTTCCCCTTTTGTGCTTTTCTTTACTTGCTGGCTGCTCATTCTCAGTACTCTTATGCAGCAGTATATGGAGAGTATCTCAAGGGTTTCTCTGTGTATATCAAATCTAAAAAGATACATCATGCCTCTAATTATGATTGAAGGCCCTTCTTTCCATTTGCTTTGATCTGGGCATTTTCTTACCAGTTCTTCATCCCTTGAAAACAAATAAGGTCCCTTTGAGATGAAGAGAATATTTAATGTAGGAAACATCAGTTGTGTATTTTCAGAACCTAATTCTAAATATTCAGAACCTAATCAGTTCTTTACAAAGGAACTTTGTTCTCTTATGGGAACTTGGTGAATACTCGGCTTGCACACATACAATTAGGAGCATACTTTAGGAACTATCAGATATATATGTATATACATACACTTCTTTTTTTTATGAGCCTACTTATGTATTTGATAGAGAAGTCTTGAAGACCAACGATGGGGACAGATAATAGAAAAAAATATAAAATCCAAAACAAAAATCTCAAAAAACTGATCCAGGAAGCTGAAGACTCATATGTAAAATACGAAAGATCATTATGGAAAGCATCTATTTTCTGTATTTTTTTAATGTTATGGGTAAGTTTTAACGTTGTTAGGTGGGGGGTATTCTTGGCGGATCTTTTATGTCAGATAACATAACTTTTACTGTCAATGTATGTTGCAGTGGCACTCAGTACCACTGCACTGGCTAAGGGTCTGTGAGGAGTATTTCTGTTATAAATCTGGAAGATTATATCTCTGTCTTTTTATATTGCATCATCCTGAAACTTGACAAGTTGTCAGTGGAGAGGCAATTATTTCTACCAAAACATGGAGAACATAACTTACATTTCTAAAGTATGTAATGCCATGAGACTGTATGGATATAGGAGAAAGTGATGAGGTTTGAGGCATTTTCTGATTTATTTTGCCCCTACTATAAAATTTGCATGTTGAAACTATAAGAGTGGTGTTTTTCTTGCTGTTAGTTGAAAATGAGGTTTGTAATTGTGTTTGTAATTTTGAAGGGTGAGGGAGAGAGGGTATGGCAGAGTTGAAGTCCTAAGAGAATTGAAAAAACATCAGTGGGACTGGCCTGAAAAAACTGTTCTATCCTATGAAAGGGAGATAATATTATTTCCAGTTTGCAGGTCATTGTTGATTTTGAGAGCAGCTGGTGTTAGAGGAAGATGCTGCATTTCCCAGTGATGATTCACTGGATCTCACGCGCAGCGAGGAGAGCGGGTGCGAGGAGAGCCAGGAGCGGCTGTTAGGGCTGGGGGTCCAAGACTCTTAGCAGACTGTAGCTTGTTATTTTTGCTTTGCAAAATCCCAAGGAAAGTGAATGTTTTGGGAGAGTGAGACGAAGCCAGGGGAGCTGAGAGCATGTTTGGAGGAGCAAAAAGAGTCTGGGGAGAAGAGGGAAGATACTTTTCAAGTCATCTGATAATATATCAGTGTAAAGATGTGCTTTGCATCGTCAGGGAAATGCATTGAAGTCGTATGAACAGTTTAACCAATTGAAAGTATGTGAGCAGAAAATTCAAGATTCAGATTACCCTGTATTTCAAGATAGTTGTTTTGCTAAGAAAGCAAAGTAGCCGTTGAAAAGTTATTTTTAGTTCTTTATCATAGATCACCTTTAACAGTGCTGTTTACCATAAATGGATGATAACAGTTTTCTTATTAAAAATCTTCAAGGTAAAAAAATGTTATTTCTTTTCTCCTTTGCTGTGGAATTGAATTTGGCCCTTTTCCCTCTCCTCCCATAAAAAATGGAGGAAAGGAATCAGGATTATTTCTCAGCCTTGCAATTCTTGGGAAAGATGTGGGGGCTTAATTCACTTTACCATAATGGAGGTGTCTCTACTGTTCTTCTGTGTCTCATATGGCCTGTGTTTCACTTTGCCTTAACATTGGGCTCTGTTTCTGTAATCCTGTTGTAATAGTTTTGCTTAACATTCGTCAATGAAATATAAATTTGACTGAATTGGAGATGTCAGCCAGATTATTAATATTTTACATGACTACAGAGGACTACAGCATTACTGACCAACATGCAAAGTAATTCTTAGTATTTTGAAGAATATTAAATATGAGGAATTTAGAAGTGTTCTCCGTACTTGCCTAGAAAATACTGAGATTTAGATATTTTTCAGAGATACATTTGGGTCCCTAGTAGCTTTATTAGAATTTTTGTTAGAAATTTAAATAGAAATTGCAACTACAATGAATCCTCTCTGTATCGCGACTTCTCCTTCACGACCTCACCCATTTGTGAAGCAATTTTTTCGCAAATATGATTCTGCCATGTGCGAGCTCGGCTGGCTGAGACATGCACTGTTTGACTGTGCTCTGTCGAGGGGCTGTGCGGCGGTGCCTGTGGGGCGGGACTCACCCTGCCCTGCGGGGAGGTCCCAGAACGGGGAGACTGCCTCACGAAAGTAAGGCAAGCTGTGTGCTGGGAGGGGGCTTCTGTTCCCCCGCCCTCTGGGGCCATCCGGGAGCGCTGCCCCTCTCTCATGGGACCGGTGGATGTTAAAGGGAAAGAAACTCCCATACCAACCTGCCCCCTCCACCCGCCACCCCCACAGCAGCGCGGGCACGGCGCAGGGTGGTGCGGGCACAGGATGGGGCAGCTCAGGAACGTCGCGGGCGTGGGGCAGCGCCAGCATGGGGCGGGGCAGCACAGGGCAGCTCGGGCACGGCGTTTAGAGACCTGCAACACCCTGACCCGCTTCTGTGTGCTCCACTGAGACCCCACGCGAGCACTGGGGCCGGGCCGGGCTGGGCTGGCGGGGGGACCAGCGGCGCGGAGTTTGCACTGGGAACACACACGGTCAGAGCAGCCACTCAGAAACAGTTCCCTTTGCTCACTTGTGTCGAGAGAGACAAGGGAAAGGAGCAGAGAATTGTCCGCAGAGCTCCGGAGTTCCGGGGGGTGGAGCAATAGGCGTGGCCTGCATGCATATTAACGACCTGCAGTTCTTTGTGAGAATAATGTTTCGCGAGGCCTTTGGCCTGTCCCTTTCCTCGTGATGGAGGAGGTATAACTGTACCAATGTAGAGTGTTTTCAAGGGACTTAGTAAAATTTGTTTTCCTTCTTAACTCAAAAGAAAATAATGAACAGAAGCTTTTTTTTCTCACAATCAGATATGACTTGAAATTTACATCATTATACTGCTGAAATGCCTCACTTACTGAAAGCAGGCTGACACCATGTGGTCTGTGCTGAGTGGATGGGAAGTAGAAACAATTTGGGAGTGACAGGTTGCAGAGCCCAGATGGTGAGACAAGGGTCATCTCTGATGCACTGGCTATTGTGTCAGTACGTATGTCTTAAAATCATGAAACCATTTTCTCTGCTTCCTGTACCTCATTCATCAGCATTATTTCCCTGAAGAGTGGTCGGCTGCTTATAAGAATGAAGTCTGAAGGTATTAAGTAGTGTCTGTGGTGAGCCACTGGAGTTTGTGGGTGCCTCGGGAAGGGTCACTAGTACATTCATCCAGGGAGGTGCGGACACGTTCAGGTTTTTCAATATGACAGCTGATACTTGTTTGCTTAACAGCTGGGACCTTTGCTAGCTTCATCACCAGTGCAGAAGTGTTTCATACATGTGCCATGTAGTATAAACACCAGATTGCCTCTCTGCCTGCCAAATTCCCAGGACATTGGTGTCTGTGAAGTTGCTCTGAGTGCACTGAGCAATGCAAAATGACGGCATTTGTTCTGTTAGCATTTGTTCACAGGACTTGAACATGCTGAAACAAGAGTAGTGCATTAACAGCTCAGTGTCATAGTGAGGTTGCCACTGTTAGCATGATTTCACACCCTGTAGAAGGTAACACTGATCTCAGTAGGGCTTAAAAGAGAGCCCATCATAATTAATGAGGGCATTACCCCTCTTGGAGAATGGCTGAGGTCCACAGAGACTCCTTCTCATGAGATGACAACAGCTAGTAGGAAGGAAACAGAAATAATTACTGAGTTTTGAATTTTGTGGCTATTAAGATCTTTTGTGTACTTGGCAGTCAAGCTGCTCATATCATGGATTTGCTCCATGTTTCCCCTTGATCCATTTCCTGTAGTTCTCAAATCAGCAGATTATGGCCACACTGAGGCCTTCTGACTACATAAACTGTTTTTTGATTTGTGTACTTTTTGTAATTAGGTCTTTAACCTCAGTGACCTTTCACGATAGCGTCTTGCCATTCCTGTATTAGTTTCCAAAAGCCTCTCTTTGGATATCTTTTCTGCTATTTTCTCCAAGGATAATGTTTGTCAGCAATTCCTACTTTTGTAGAGAGTAATAAATGTTGTATGCAATTGCACCTGTCAGTAGAATTCCTTCCGCTTTAATTTTGACATTGCATTGTACTCCTGGGCTACCTGGCAATCCAGAAGAAGTCATTAGCAGGCTTAAGAGCTCTTCCACAAATTCTTAATAATATGATGTTTTCTCTTCTGTGAAATGCCTCTTGACAATAAAGTTGAATCCACTTCCTAATTTGAATTTAAAATAAATTCAGTTACTGATAATCCAAATAGAGGTTTCTAAAATTAAAATAGCTGTTGGAAAACATAGGTGGGCACGATGGACACACAAGTGCTTCTGTTAGAAACAGTATGGAGTCATCATATGCTAATTTTTTTTTTGTATTATCTCCCTGTAATTCCCAACACTGAAAACTTGAAAGTGAGAAAAAAGAGGAAGTGGGAAAACTGAAACTCTGCAGAAGTAGAAACTCAGAATGCACAGCAGAAGTTCACACTCTTTCCACCTTGGTGTGCTAACACTTCTGATTTGAGCCGCTAATTGCTTTTGTGCTTTAATTCTTTGGCAACCATTGCTTTTGGGTGCGTATCACAATGGGGAAAATCCATTGCTTATTATAAAAGGAGTGAGTGAAATACTTTATTGCTATTTATTATCTGTCTCTTTTTATACAGAAAAAATAAGACAGTGCATCTTGCTTAAAAATCTCTCTGATATTGGATTTTCAGCTTAGTTGAACAGCAACCTCTTCTAGAGAGCGACTATGTGCTTATGATACCTTCCTTCTAAACAAGGCTTCTGCAGTATAGACTGTGATATTGACTTTGAGAGGAAGCTGGTAAGACGGGAAAATTTTCATTTCTGCTATCCTTGTGTAGCCAGAAAAACCAAGAACATTAGCTGGATATTGCTGCAGTCTATACAACATAATCAGAGTTAAGTGAAAAAGAATAAAGAGTGCTCTAACTTACACCTAGTGAAATCATACAGTCATCTTGAGATGCATGAAGTTTCTCCCTCACGTTATTGTAGGTCCAGGAATCTTAATATATTTTCAGACCAGGTTTAAAGGTTTTACCCTGAAATGGTGACGATGAATACAGATACGGCCCTAGGTATCAGGCCATAGCTTATATTACAGTGATCTGGAGAAAAAAAACCCAGAGTAAAGATAAGTGCCAGTTATTTTTATTGTGACAAACTGAACAAATCAGAAGCAAATAAAAAAATTCTTTTTCTCTTTTCCTGGTTTTCTGTTTCATTGTAGGTCACTATTTTTAAATAGGCAGTAGTGGCTAACACAAAAAAGTGTCTTTGCACATATGACTTATAATCTAAAAGTGAGTGTTCAGCCATGTTATGTATGACAGTTTTCCACAGAGAAATTTTGTGTCAGAGACTGTATGTGTGAGTGATCTGTAAGAGAAATCCATGTTTAGTGTTCAGCTGAACTCTTAGATCGTTGTAAGTTGTCTTCAATTTGTGAACTTGTTTTCCATCTGTGCACTGCATGGAGACAGACAGCAGCCTACGGAGCCAAATGGGAATTTCACTACTGTGAGGAGTCTCTGACATGCTGATTTTTGCACTGCCTCACTAGCAAGACTGTGAAGAAAATACATGACCAATGTAAGAAAAAACAGATTATGACATGCATTAGGCTTCAAGGGACATAGTTTACATCAGTTCTGGGAGATTAAAAAAAAATCCAAAAATAGGAAGACATAGCTGGCTCTTACGTCGCTCCTTACTTTTATCTGTGATGTACATTTAGCTCAGTTGAGGAATGGGCATATAGTGGTGACACTCTTTACTGTAGACCTGGTTTGTCATCTCAGACTCTCCACGAAATACAAATTGGAAGCAGAGACATGTGCTGGTCACAGACTCCTTTCCCTTCAGGTATGTTTTACAGAAATGAAGGCACAATTAACAGAATTGGTATGTTTTTGGTTTTGCCATTTTATCATCCTTATTGAATATAATAATATTAGAGTAACTAAGTTGCTTCTTCAGCATATTTATGATGTTTAGGGAGAGCCATGGCTTATAACGGTTTGAAATGCCAGAAATACCCATTTTGTTGTCTTTTTTCTTTTGCTAGTGTCATAGGTAGGTTTTGACCTTATGGGATGATGTCAAATCTAGATTTTGTGAAAGTTCTTCCCTTTTGTGTCTGCTTAGGAAAGCAGTTGGAAAGGAGGAAGTGAGAGGGTATCACAAACCTCTACCCACACTCATTTTTATACCTTTTTTAACCAGAGGAAGCCTTATACTGCCCCAGAAAAGCAAAGTTAATTGTTGTACTTGATTTGAACATATATAGTGTACATCACAATAAGTATAGAGTTTAATAACGAGCAGTGCATGCCTGGTAGCAAAGAAAAACAAATCTGTGTAAGCTGATGTAAATTCAGTTAACAAAGGTTCATATTTTGAATGAAAAATTTTTCAGAGGTCTACAGACTCTCTGGACTGGTCTGTTGCCTGGGAAACTGCTCTCTGTAAATTGGAGTAAGGGGAAAACCTGGTTAGTAGATATGTATTTTTTATTAGTAGTATAATTTTCACAATAAACATCCACACCAGGACTTCGCAATGGACTTGACAAGCCTTTTTATGTTTTTGCAGCACTGAGAATAAGGTTGGGATATTTTTTTCTAAGCAATGCATGGCTGCATAGGTGATTGAATATTGAGCAAAAAATAGTTTTTTTCTGAGTATGTCAGAGTATGTGTTGCAGATTCCAAATCTCTTCCACTTGGTATTAATGACTTGCTGTGTCTGCCTTATATGCAGAATGGACTGATGGAGGAAGGGTTGAATCCCTTTCTCCCAAAACTGGAAAACCCAAGAGAACAAGGATTGCCTGAACTCTTACAGCTCTTATAATTTCTTATCCTGTAGGTGTCCCCTCTTAGCACTTGTACGTTTCAAGAGCATGAACTTAAATTTTTATAAGGGATGTGTAGCAGACACATTTACTTAATATGTGACAAAGCACAGAGCATCAACTTCTGAAATTGTTAAAATAGCATACTTAGACTGGGCACTCTAGACACTGCAACTTGATTTGCATACCATTTCAAATGAGAATTTTGAAATATGCTATGGGTATAAGATAATAAATGCATAATTTTGAACCTTCTCTGAACAAGAGAAAAAAGCCAGAACATGTTAAAATACTAAACAGTGCCTCCTGCTTTGGCTAATCAACACGACAAAAGTGAATTGTTTTTGAAGGCCCTAGCTCCTTGGGAGACACTAACAGGACTTGATTTGCACTGAGGATGGAGAAAATGAAGAGAATAGTACATCCTAGTTGAAACTTGATACTCATATAGAAATGGTGAAAGCTCAAGTGAAAATGAGTTTTGGGAAACTTTTTCCCTCTGCAAGTGCCTCATGAAATACTTCTGAAATAAAACTCTAAGGATGCCTTTCACAAAGGCAGCCATGCCACTGCCTGGGCAGCAATGGGTAGATCCGGTACTGGAGCACGAACTCCCAGTCAACATTTCCAGGACTGGTCCTCCAAGCGGTGCAATTCATGATCAGACCAACTTTTGCATTTGCTGTCCCTTTCTTGTCCTTGGCATGCAACTTCTGGCAAATCTGTGTTTCCTTGCAGCTGGGATAGATCCCTCAGAGGCCACCTGCTTGTGTGGTTGTGGTGTCCTGATGTGCTGAGCACTGGCTTTGCTCTCTGCACTCTTAGGAGACCTGCAGGTTGTCCAAAAGCTCTTTTTTTTGGTCTGGTCTATCCATATTTCCTCTTGCTGGGCCTTTTCTTTTAGAGGTTAAATGACTTCTTTACCTAAAAAGGTATTATTTTGAAAACTTACTCTCGAGTGTTGGTTTGGAGTGGCAGCAAGAGAAACTGCTGTTATTGTATTAGTGCGTGTGCAGCAGTAGGAGTACTATACTCTGATCATTTTCTACGAAGAAACTCACTGAAAAGTTAATGACTTTTCTTGTAGTAAATCCATTCGTCCTCTGGGGTTGAGCCATTCAGTAACTGTGGGCACTGATCTCTCTGTCAGGGTTTTCCAGACATGGTCTGCTCCTAAGTGTTAGGCTGTGGCTGGAGAATGAATGCTTCAGTTCACAGTAAAGTTTATTTTCCAAGTCAAATGAAATTGTGGAATTGAGAAGTTGACATGGGCATAGTCCCCAAACTGTCACACCTGTGTACAAAAAATAATAACACGGGACACACTGCACTCTTCCAGACTGCCAGAGTTTATTTTTAACTCTGTAATTGGGGTAAGTTAGGGAAATTTGGTATTCATTATCGCACAGCTTCCTCCTCAACTCCTTGGTGGTTGTTGTTGTACTATATTTACTTACACTGTCTCTATATCCTTTTTTTGGGGGGGGGATATCTATAACTGATTTATTATCTTTCTGCATTCAGGAAAGTTATGTTATAAAAATCTGGAGACTATTTTCTTAATGTGTTAAATGTGGACTATTCCATCTAGTTCTACCAGTGGTCCCGAATGTTCCCCCTTAAGAACACTTAACAGAGTGAATGTAAGTAATCTGTTACATGCAGTTTGTTCTGTCATGTTATCCCTGTGAGAAATTTGTATAAATATTGCAATGCTTTTCAGTGTCAAGATGTTGCTTGTGTTTGTGAAGGTTTGTTAGTTACGGGTGTGTTACAAAAGGAGACTTGGAGAAGACAGTTGAACTGCTTTGTCTGTTCTGGAATTTCATTCCAGGACTACTATTGTTATTCTCTGAGGATCTTGTTTTGCTACCCAAGTCATTTTTATTACTGAGCATGGTTTCTGACATGATAGAATATAGTTCTTTGTACCTTTAGCGTTACTCTTATGATGGTTTTTAAGGTCCAGGTCCAATGGGTTTTTTCAAGATAAAATTGGAAAACTTTTGGATACTTCGGTGTTTCTATGGAGCTTTGCTATAACAACATGCACAATAGCTTGTGGACAGTAGCAAATGATAAGTTAAAGACTGGTCTTGATTTCTAAAGACAGTAAAAAAAGTCAGTTAACTTACTTTAGTAGAAGTGATTTCAGCAACCTCCAGATATATCAGTGTAATATTTTGAATATATCAAAACCATTAGTGAGAATTTCCACATGATAGTTGATTTCAGGTGCCATGTTTGGCTTTGAAATCTGTATTCTAGCTTTTGAGACATTTATGTGAAAATTTTCCTCATCTTTTATGGTTACGCATACAACAAAACTGGTTTTTGATTGTAAAAAAACCCGTGCTTTAGAGTTAAATGTGGTGCAAATATTACCCGTGTCATAAGCTACAACTTTGCCCATCTTTCCTGTTCATGGTATCATTCCTTTTTTTAACAGACTCTCGATTTATGAGGAATTGCAGAACTGCTTTAAAGCTTCGTTTTCTAGTGCCATGATGTTTTTTGTGAGATTTTGTTACTATATTTCTCTTGGCAGGTGTGGACAGGTCTTATTCCAGAATTATCATTATAATTCTTATTAATCTCCTCATATTGAATTGCTAATAGTATCTTATGTTTATAATAGGGCAGATGTCTCTAGGAATTTTTTTCTCTGAAGAAATGCAATATATTGAGTTTCTGAAGATAAGATTCAAAGGCTTGAGGGGAAAATATCCCTCGTAAATGATTACTTAGAGCACATATAGAGTAGCATAGTGCTGTGAGATGGCCACACTTATGCGGGAATGAGAAATACAACATGAAGATATGCCAAAGAAAAATACAGGAATATTTTATTTCTATTAAATTTTGAAAGAAAAATGTAAACAGCTTATTAAAAAAACATAGTATATCTCTCAGCCAACTGAATTGCTTTCTGGAAGCACATTAATTCTGGGCTGCATAAGCAGCAGTTATTAGTGTTCATAGTCAGTTTAATCCAAGAGGTGTATTTTCCAGCAGGCCTATACCCATAAAACTGCTACAACTAAGTTGTACATTCTGCTTATACATGTCCCATCTGCTTGTAATGTCTCAGCTCTTGTTCCTAAAATGATTTTCAGAACACCCTGTTTTTCGCCTCCTTTTTTTTTTTTTTTTTGGAGTATCATAATTTATTCCTTGAAGAAACAATGATTGAGTCTAGCTGAGTCTCAATCAGGGTCAAACATTAGCATGTACTTAACTGAAAGCTCATTTCTTATCTTGATTTAATTGTAGAAATGGAACAATGGAATATTCACTCTTCTAAATAATTCAAATTACTTTATTCAGATTCCTAAGAAGTGACTGTCAGCAGTGTGGGATTTGAAATAGCAAGTGTTTCTTAATGCTTAACAAAACACACGTAACTGACAGCCACAGGGAATGCTTCATTTTGTGATGCAAAACAGATAGCTTGGTTGGGAATAATATTGTGTATCTATATGCAGGATTAAATCCCAGGTAGAAAGCATGGGCAGATGAAAAAAATCATATTGCTAGTCTCCTTTTTTGCTGCAGTGTAACTGAATATTTCACAGCCCTCAAGAGAGTAAGGCAAGTGAGTGGTTAATGCATTGGCAGTATTTGACGTAGCTTATAACTATTTTTGAAATTTCAGCTTCCTTTTTTTAAACATGAGCAGATTGTTGCTGTGATTGAATAGCTTTCCCTAGTAAGAATCTTGTGATAGGAGATTTACATGATAGAGAACAGTGTACCTTCAACCTAGGCAAACCATATTCCTGACATTGTCAATAATTAAAGCATTCAAGAGCTAGGCACTTTTCTTCAGCAAAGATTGCCTTCATCCCTTTCATCAGTAATAGGAAAGGTTAAATTTCAGGGGCTTTGTTTTTTAATTTCTTTATTTAAAGTAGTTTGACATATGCCTTTTGAGAAGTTGAGATTTGCATTCTTAGAACTTGTGGTCTATGGAGAATACTCTTATAGTCAAAGTAATCGGTGCCTAGGAACCTATTAGTCCAGCTCTTTGCTATTGCATTGTATCACAATAGTGAGTTCTTCAGTTCTTCAGTTTCTGTCATTTGTAAACCTGCCAACATCTTAGTGCGTGAAACATCAGTAAAACATTTCTGGGGATGCTGCCAAAGGGAACGCTTCATGCATTTGGCCCCTTTCCTCCTCTCTGGGTGGTGCTTTCTGGGATCACTGCTGGAGATCAGCCCAAGCGATACACACATATCTGCCAGGCATGGATGGAGGCACACATGTAAGGCTGGTTTACTTGTTCAAATAATTTCCAGACGGGTGGGTAGCAGAACCTTGCCCATCAGCCTTCTGGGCTGCCACGCTCTTTATCTAACTGATCCAACAACCACTTAACAAGTGAACCCCCCTAAAATGAAGTGTTAAACTGATGGGTTGAGTGAACTCCCACTGATGTTACACAGAAATTGCCTTGAAATATATTTCAGAGCCCCAATGAGTTAAAAAACAATCTATGCATTTTGAAAATTGCACTGAAGGAGAATAATGATGTTTTTGTATTTTTGGAGTGCAAACTTGAGGGGATGTTTAAACTTGAAACAACAGGCAGGAGGAGAGTGAGTGGCTTTGGGTTCATGGGTACAACTGCTATTGGTGGTGGGAGTTCTTTTGCTGGCAGGTGGAGGGGCTTCTGCCTTGAGCTGTCCAAGAAGGTGCTCCCAGTCCACTGTGGCTGGTCACATTCTGATTTTCTTGGTTTCAAGTATAGTTGTACAAAACTACACACAAATACTTATCCTTCAATCAACTGTTTTATTATACTTCAAACTCCTAAAATTTCATAGAACCACGTGATAATTTACAATGGAAGGGTTTCTGAAGGTTTTCCACCTGCTTCATTTTCCATTCAAATTCTGAGTATCTCCAAAGATGGTGTAAAGGAAAGATAATGCAGGTATCCCCCAAAAATGCCAGGAGTGGAAAGATTTAGGAAAATAACTGAAAACACTAAGAACAACTACCTGCGGGGAGGTTGCCGCCAGGTGGATGTGGACCTCTTCTTTCAGGCTGACGACACCAGAATGAGAAGACACGGCCTCAAGCTACGCCAGGGCAGGTTTAGACTGAATGTTAGGAAGAGGTTTTTAACAGTGTTATGGTTTAGGGGGTTTTCTGCTGTTCTGGCAGCGAGGGGGTTAACAGCTCAGTTCTTGCCTGAGCTCTCTGTGCTGCCATGGCCTTCAAGGTTATAGAGATAGAGGCGTCTCTGTGAATAACATACTTGGGAGAGAAGAAAAAAAAGTTCAGTAGTAAGATGTAGCGTGCCAGCTCAGAACCTGCGTCGG
>WEKX01026835.1:151731-236486 GCA_013390025.1 Pitta sordida | reverse complement strand
CCTGTGAGGGAACTAGGTTTATGTTCACCACTCTGGAGTGTGCGTTCGGTCTCTGTACGGGCGTTAGATGGTGAGTTGGACTAGATGATCCTTGTGGGTCCCTTCCAACTCATAGTATCCTGTGATTCTGTAACATCAAACCTAACAGTGTTAATGAACATGGGGCTTTGGGAGAAAGATGCAACTCTGTTCTTCTGGAGGCTTTTATTGTCTTTGAAAAGTCTGCAATCTTATCTTCTTCCATGGTAGGGAGTCAATCCCTGTGGGATTCAGGAGGAGAAAATGACAAACACATTCCTGAGAAAGATGGCTCTCTCTCCTGTGGGGGAATTCCTGTGAGTGAACATGCCTTAAACTCCAAAAAAAAAAAGTTTTCCGAATTCATCTACCCTACAGATGGATGTTTCGCAACCTATGAACTCTTTTCTATTGCTTACCCTATTACAAAAGTTTTATTTGAATCACAGTTGCATTAGTGCAAAAGTGCAGCATTCCCACATTTATCCATTCTAATGCCTTTCTCTGTCAGCCAAGGGGTTAAACAGGAAAGCTAATAGTGAATAAAGAAACCTTGAAATGTGACTGTAACCTGGACTCCAGAGGATATTACATATTATTTCAGTACAGATTATTTCTTATTTCATGTATTTCCACAAGAGGCTTCTGCATTTTCTTGTTTAAAACTCTAATAGCTGTATCATGATTCCTAAATACTTTATGAAAAAAAAAAATCTACTCTGCGCTGGAGGGGGGGAAGAATGGTATTTTTCAGGATGGCAAATTAGTTTGATTTTGAAGTGATTTCTTTTTGACATCTTGAGATTTGGAGATTTGATGCATTTATTTTTTTGATTGATCTTGAAAGCCAATTTTAATGGGGAAAATCTGGTAAACACATTAAAAAAATGAAGAACTTACACATGTTTACATGCACAGGGTTTGCATAATGTTCTGTTATAGCAATGCAGTATTAATATTGAATTTAAGTGACCAGAATAACTCCAACCATATTTATTTGCTGAAAGTCTGGAATGCCTTTGTAAGAAAGGACAAAATGGCTCTGAAATGGGGCAACAGTGTGTGCAGAACAGGTGAGATAAAAATGAGAAATATGAACAGATCTTAAATGATTCATGTGGTTTTAGCTTTTTTCTTAATTTCATCTATTTGATGAACCTGAAATTAAGCTAAAAACTTTTTTTCTGGTAAGATGGTACAAGAAACAAATATATGATTTTCTTAGAAGCTTAATTATGCACAGTGTTAGTACCCTATCTTAGCCAATTCAAGGTTTTCATTCAGAATCAAAATTGAAGTATTTAAGTTTAAAGTGAACATTGAGGTTTTGGGGAGGGGAAGATTTGATTCTAGGAATGAAAACCCAGAATGTTATTCTGTCTCACTAGAACGTGTAATTATTTTGAACTTGTTATGTATCACTAACAGGCCTGGAAATCTGACAATATTGCAAAGCAGATGAGAAACACTTCTCCAGGGTTTTGACTAGTGGTCAGAAACAGGGGTTTGCTGATGAAAATTTCTTTCTCTATGAGTGTGTAATAATTTTCAAACCAGTTGTGTGAGCCCAGTAACCACATAAATCAACAAACTTGAAAAGGAAGCCACCTATATTTACTGAAGTGTGTGATGAGATACAGAAGTTAATGAATGAGTCTGAAGTTCCACCTGGAAAATGAGAAGCATGTATTTTTAAGATAGTTAGAACCTGGAGGAGTGAATACAAATATCTAAATTTTCTGCTCACAATTGCCATTCATAAGACTACTTTGAGGCTTTTTAGAAAACTGAAATCAAATATACCTGGGATTTCTGTATTTTGGTGGATTAATTCGCAGAATGCATCAAAGTAGCAGTGTTAATTCCCACAACAGAGTCACTGGAGTTGCTCCAGATGACTCAGTCTATGATCTGGAGTGACTTGCAGAGATTTGGATGATTTTTCTGAGAGGCTTAAATAACATTAAAGGTTTCCAGATGAAATGTGATCAAAGGAAGCAGGCAGGGGATTGGGTTGAAGACTGCCTCTCCTGTCTACAGCAGAGGAGACAGGAACCAGCTGCTTTGACCACAGGAGCAGTGCCCACGATGTCTGTTTCCACTGATCATGAAAGGACTCATCAGGATGGATGACACTCGCTGTTTAGAGGGTATATCCTTGCCCACTACATTCATGACCTCCTGTGCCTCTCTGATACAGACTTGCCATCATTCCCTCCTGGCACTGAAGACAACCTGCTGCTCCGTCTGTGGTCTTCCCTCTCTCTGAAATCCTGCCTTGGACACCAGTCCTGGCCACACCATGGTGCGGTGGCACAAGGGAGGCAGGCAAGAAAGGTTACTTGGGGCAGGAGGAGAGAGACAGGTCTGTCTATTAACAACACACACTCAAATGTTACTTCAAATTGAGACTGAAATATGATATTTTCTAATGGATTTTTTAAAAGTTACAAGCTTTTCTCATTATTAGATGATTTTAGGGTTATTTTTTGACTATCATCTTTGTCAAAGTGTTGCTCATGTCTGCTTTTTGAAGGGGTCATTTCTCTTAGAAAAAATATGCAAATCCTTCAAGGCTCTTTGATAAGGGTGGATTTTCTCTGTTTTGGTTATTACTTTTTTCTGTCTAATCCCTGAGAAAACTTCACAGTAACTGTGTTCCTGGGCACTCTGTATTTATTAGCTAGAGTGTAAAAAACTTGTTGGTAGTGTAGAGTAAAATCTGTGTAATCTAACTTACTACAAAGCTACCTCTTACAAAGCACACTTTCGTGAATGGCATTTCTGTGAGGGCAAAACTTCAAGGGGAAGCTAGGATTCATTTTATGATTTCAGTGGAGGAAAACCTCGCTTCTTGCTAGTATTCAGTCCTGTCCTCTCACTGATACTGCTCCCCAGCTCTTATATTCAAGGATTCTTCCTTTCTCAACCTTTCTCTGGTTTTTCACCACTGTCCTTCCTACCTGAATATCCTATTTGGGCAGCATGAGGGAGAAATCCCAGCTCATGCACATGTGCACCTGAGGAAGCCCCATGTTCCTATGCCAGTGTCTGTGCCTCAGGTTTATGACCACTGCATCGATCAGTGTCTCGATTTAAATGATTTATCTTTTGCTCTTGGCTTGCTGAGAGCTTTTCCATGGGCTGCTAGGAAACCTGACATTGTATATGCAGCTTTTAACAAGTTATGCAGCTTGTTATTCATGTTATCTGAAGGAAATGGGACAGGTACTGAGAATTAGAGCACTGGGTAGCAAGCTATGTGCAAAGCCCTCGAGCTGCCCTGGTGGGGGTGGCAGGAGGTCTTGTTGCCTCTCCCCTGTAGCAGCTGAGACACATCTGGGTTTGAGATGTATGAAGGGGCTGGTGAGAACTAATCTGGAAGGATCTATTGCAACAGATTTTAGAAGGGATAGTATTTGAGGTGTTTAAAAACCTATCATTGAGTAAAATCCCCAGTGATTAATCCAGTTTTAGGGTATCAAAACAAGTATATTTTTCTTACATAATCAATCCTAGGATAATAAATACTTTGTCATCCATTCCAGGCAATTTACTTCGATGATTGGCATCAAAAAGACATTATATGGTCAATATAATTTCCATATCACTCCTTTATCTGCAGTTATCCCTACTTATTTTATTTTATTGAAAACTAAGGTTCAGTTTTCCTTTTTATTTGAACTCTAAAACCTTTTATTTTAGCTTTGCTAATTAAAAAGTGTGCTGTTGAGACTAACCTGGATTTACACAAATCAATAATGCTACACAGAAAAGAGAACAAATTGTACCTCTTATTTGCATAATGGACAAGACCTAAAATGAATTCCTCAGGTTAATGAGTGTCCTCCGGGTTGTTTGTGAGGATATAAAGCCTTCTGTCACACCAGTGTGTTGCTGATTGAAATGTAATTCTCAGAGTCAAAGAGAAGAGGTGAAAGAATCAGGAGAAAGGTGGCTGGGGACTCCAGCATACTAACCTTATAGCTTTAGTGCATTGATTTTTGACTGCCTGCATTGAGCTGCGGCATAAGCTGAGGATACAAATTCAGATTTACCCTTGCTTTGAGGTTCAAGCTCAGTCTAATCTCAGCTGGTGATTTGGCTAAAACGCAACTGAGTCCCCAAGTTGCTGTCACACTGACATGAGGTTAGCTTCATCTTTCTTGGAAAGAGAAGAGCGCTGCCCCGAGGGAGGGAATCACGAACGCCCTCTGCAGAGCGTTGTGCAGCTTTGTTAACTTAGAAGAGCCTGAATCTTTGATGAGATAACCATGGGGCCAAAAATTGCTAAAAGCAAGCAGTTAGAACAGCATTAAAATGTCTCATATTTCCTATTCTGGTTCTGCATCATTACCTTTATCCTCTTATTCCAGGCAGTTAGTTCCCTCATGTTCTTATTAGCTTGCCGTGAAATAGTAACATGGCTGGAGGAGCACAGGTCACTGCCACGGGTGCCCGTTCCTGCATGGAGAGGGAAAAGTATAGGGTTTGGCTGGAGTGCACAGTGGTAGCAGCTCAGCAAATAGAATTGCTTTTGGAAGCTTGTAGAGTGAATGCAGTTGTATGTGCATTTATGGAGATAGTAAGAGGTAGATTGAAGGGCAGAAGGGAAGGCCTGTTACCTCCCTGAACAGTGTAAAAATTCCTATTCCAAAGAGCAGGGAGCTGGTGTTACTCAAAGGTCAGTTCGGGATGGACAAATCAAATGTTTTGTTCTTAGGCCTTATTCTTGATAATGAACTACAGTAAGTAACTGAATTTCATTTAAACTATGCATCATAGGCATAAACTACAAAGGGCATAAACTACTGAAGAAGGGATTCTAATACAAAAATTAGATAGTCTATTAGTACGTTTCAGCTAACAAGGCAGAATTGGCGGATCAAACACAGCACAATGACTCTCGGTTTTTTCCATGTAATGCCCATCTTCAATATTGCAGCACAAGAGATGATCTCGTTTAGAGGGTTGTCCTGAAGGAGACAGAAATCTTCACTTTTTTTAAACTGACGTTAATTGACCTTTCCAAACAACTGAATAAATATGTATTTTTTTATTCTTGATGGATATAGATTAGATGTGATACATGCTTTTCAAAATGGCTGATTTACATTAATTTTCATTGAAAGGATGCAATTATGTAAATCTGGCCTATGAGAAGCTGGGTGCTCCCTTCTTCATTCCTTGTTCAGTCAGTCTGAACATTAAATGTAGTTGAAAGACTAGTGGCTATTAGTTCAGTCTTGGAAGTTTTCGTCAAATATATATAGACTATTAGATTCTGAAAACATATCAAGTAAGGTGTATATGTTATGAGTGGAAATTTTCACCTGTGCTTTTAGTTATTCAGTTGATTATTTACGGTCTTCAAATGTGTCAGGGGACAGATTACTGAGCTGGAAAAGAAGGACTGAGCAAATATTTTCTGTTTTAGTGACAAAACTCAAACCAAAACCAAACTGCCCCACAACAAGCCAAAGAAAAAAACTACAGACAAACCCCCAAAATACAAAACCACCAAAAAAAGATATAAACCCTGCTCCCTCTGCTTCACCTTCCGTCTTGTATCTGTTACTTTCTTTTTTTGATGACAGTATTTCTGCTTTATTGCATGCTTTGTCATTCAGGGTAACTACTTCTGGACCAAATTTTAGGCCATGTTCAGGAAATGGATCACACAGATGTCAAGTGAACCGAGGTACCCTTTTCTGGCCATGGGGGTAATTCCTACCTGGCTGGGAAAGAAGACTTGCTATATGGAGAGTCAGTGGTTGTGTCATGCAAATTTCTAAAGAGGCAGAATATACATAAGTATTAAATAAGCATTTTCTCATATGTAGAGAATATTTGTTTATTTTATCATGCACACAGTTATATCTCTGGGTTTCTTCTTTAATTTTTTTATATGGCCTTTTTTACTGTGTAACAGCCACCTTCAAACTCTGTTGTGTCTTGCCTATGATCTGTAAAGCTAAGAATTATGGCAAAATTCCCAGGGATTTGTAGACTTCTGAAAACTGAATCCTTCTGTAGAAACTTAGTGAATTAAATTTCTCCAATGCCTGTGGTTTTGAGAGTTTGTAAGCCTTCAATCTACAGAGGAAAAAAAAAAAAGAAAGACACATGAAGTAAGGAGAAATTGCACAAGCTGAAGCCAGCAGAGCTGCTGTGCTTTACCTATCATTCTTCAAAAGATGTTTGATCCTTAGATAAAACACTTGTTAATGCTTTCAAGATTTCAACATAACATCTTTAAAGATTTCTCTTTTTCTGCAGTAAAAACCCAATAATATGTCATAATTTTACTTAAGTGTTAAACTTCTTTCAATATCTGGAGCTAACTATCCACCCTAGGCATTCAATAGCAACAATGTAACAGAAACCAGGAATCAGGGAGTAAGAGGAAGAAATAAGGCTGGTGAAGATGAGATGGAGGTTTAGCATCCTTTGAGAAATTGGATTTGACTCTCTGACTATCTGCTAGCAACATGAAAAAGATAATCTTTTTATGTCACTGATAGGCAAATTATGGGAAATGCTGAATACAGCGCAGAAACTAATTAGAAAAAGAATTAAAATATGAAATTGTCCTTTTAGATATAAGATCATATTATTGGATAAACTAAGGTTCTGTAAGCCTGTTCTCTTTTTCTTTCTCTCTTTTTCTTTTAATTTCTTTTTCCTTTATTCTTTTTTCAATCAGTTTACAGAAAATGGAGCAAAGCAGAGCAAACAGAAAAGAGTGGCAGGGTGTAATTGAGACCTGATAATTAAAGTGAAACATAGTCAAGGAACAGATACCCTTCCAGCTTTCAGCATGAAAATGATGATGGGTGGCGCCTATGGGTGCTCAGAGCTGTTTTGATAACCCTGGAAATCTGCAGTGAGAGCCTCAGTGACACACAAGTCTGTGTCTGAGAACAGACATTAGCAGGTGGGCAGTTGTATAAAACTGATTGTTCAATTGATCTTCTTTTTTCCACCTCTGCCTTGATGTCTGGGCTGTTGATGGGTATGAAATGGAGAGGATGCGCTCCCTTAGTGACAAAACGTGGGGGTGAGCAGGCAGTGGCTCAGGGTAATGCCAGCAGTGCCTTATGCCAGTCACAGCTGAGTGCTGAGAGATTAAATAGATTAAATGAAAATAAATGAAAGATAATTGAATTCCATGATAGAGAGGAGATGAAATCAGAGTAGTATAAAATTAGGCTTAAATGGGGATTATTATTTTGCTTTTTGTCAGCTCTCTCTTTGGATTGCCTGAGTCAGGGGCTCTTTCAGTGAGAAATGAAAATAAAACAAAGAACACACACTGAAAGACAATGAGCCACTTGTTTTGTTTTTGTAACAAAACAGTTTTGTGAAACTTTGCTGTATTTTAGAAAAATAAAGGTTTGAGACAACTGTGAACTTAGACTGAACTGAAGTTCCTTGAATTTTCTCTATTTTTGTTTTGTTTTACGTAAAATGTCCTGCAGTTTCAGTGTCTAAGTGGCTGTTATCCTGATTGAATGTAAAAGTCTCTCCTGCCAGGTTAAAATGTTCTAAAGTGTAATGAAGCTTGAGACAACATAAGTGGGATTCATTCTCTAAATTTTGTTGTAGGTTCAAACAGAGGTGGTTGGTGAACTCCCCTTCAACCCCCTTTACCCCCATCTCTCCAAATACATGTGTTTTCTGGAAGAACTTAAATTTGTGAACTAATAACTTTATATCCAGACAGCAAGACTGACCACAATAGAGAACACAAAACAGGGATAATACAGAAAATAAAATCAACATGAGTCTGAAGAGTATAATAGGAGGAAGGGAAGTTTTAAAATAATCAGAGCAAATTGAGAGCAAAGCTGTAGGTATGTGTTGTGTTTTTCTAGGCCTTGTATTTAAGAGAACTGTGAACTTGAAGCAGAGGATGAAGGGTTTGATTTGAATATGAATGTCTGACAGGGTCTTAGCAGCATGAAAGGGATAATTTTAGCAGCAGCTTTTGAATAGTCTGGTTGGGTACAAGCTGAGATGTAAGCAGGCGAGGCAGGCGATAGCTAAAATCAAGGATGAGGCGGGGGAAAAACATGAAAGGTAGGTGAAATTTACCTGTGTGCAAAAGGCCTTGTAGATGCAAGCATGACTTTTAGTAGTACCTGCATCTTGTTTTGTAAATTTTACAGGAACAGTAGATTTCTGGGTGGCAAACAGAAATTTCAGTCAGTCAGGCTCTATTTTATGGTATACACTGACATGCACAGTGCACAGAGAGGTTTGCTGAGCGTCTGAAACATAGAGCAGGTTATCAGGATATGGGTACTGTTGAGACATCTCATCAGATGTCTTCTTAGGAAGACAATTTGTAGTAAAAATGAACTTTAGTATGTGGAGACAAAGGTTACGGCAGGGTATGCAAGAGAAGAGGAAAATACATCCAACATTGTCTAGGTCCAATGACAGACTTAAAGAAAAGGTTATTTTCTGAAATTCTTTCTCAGACCTGGTCCCTGTTTGTCTTGTAGAAGTAACATGTCAAAATAAATACAATGATTACTGAACAAATCAAAACAATAAGAGGAGTGTCTAGCACTTTTATTCTCTTCTTTTGTAACAAATGCTTTCTTTATTCCGCAGGGTTGAATTATTTTAGAAGAAAATACCATACATTGAAAGTTTAGTAGTCATAGCTGAACCTTGGAAAAGGGGGTGCACCGTGAAAGACTTCAGTAATGTTTCCACCTAAACCATTTGACAGATGAAATACTTTTACCCGCTCCTTCAAAATTTTCTGTCAGAGGCACCTCATTTTTCTTGCTACACAGAAATTTTTATTCTCTTTGGTTTGAAAACAAAACCCCTCACTTCCTGGTCTTCCTTTCTTTGTAGAAAATTTTTAAAATCTGGTACTGGCTTCAGCAGAAGCAGGAATGAACTGTTTTCAACTTCAGTTGGAACATTTACAAGTTTAATAGTTGTGTATTGGGTTTGCTGTGGCTGTTTTTTTCTGGTAGCGGGGGCGCCCTATGGGAGAGGCTTTTCTTTGAGAAGTTGCTGGAAGCCTCTGTCATAGCTGGCAGAGCCAATGCCAGCCATCTCCTGGGTGGACCTGCTGCTGGCCATGGCCAGGCCAATCAGGAGAGATAGAGATGCCTCTGTGATAACATATTTAAGAAGAAGAAAAAAAAGTTAGAACAGGAAGATGACATGGCTGCCAGAGATGAGCAGTGAGAAGTTGTAACAGCAAATGCAGGCACCAAGGCCAGGGCCAAAGGAGGAGGAGAAGGTGTTCCAGGCATCTCCCTGCAGCCCGTGGTGATAATCATGGGGAAGCAGGCTGTCCCCTTGCAGCCCATGGAATGGAGAGAACACGGGGATGTAGAAGATCCACCTGTAGCCTGTGGAGAGGGAAGATCACGCTGGAGCAGGTGGATGCTGGAGGGAGGCTGCAGCCTGTTGGAGCCCACATTGGAGCAGAGTCCCCAGGAAAGATGTGTGGCCCGTGGAGAGGAGAGTCCATGTTGGAGCAGAACTCTACCTGGTAGGATCTGTGTGCTTTGGGATGGGACCACGGTGGAGCAGCCAGTGCTCTAGGACTGCACCCTGTGGAGTGACCCCCGGGCAGCAGTATTTGGAAGAGCTGCTGCCCCTGGGATTTGGCTCACTCTGGAGATGGTCATGAAAGACTCTGTGAAGGCACTGCTCAGAAATAACAAAATTATCTCTCTACTATCATCACTGTGTTCAAATCCAGACCACAGCCATACTGGCCACTGTGCAGAAAATTAGTTCTACCCCAGCCAAAAGCAGCACAGTAACAAAAGGCAGAGGAGCTGTAGGTGAGCATGATTAGGCTTGAGAGTGGTTGGTGTGCCATGAGTGCTGTGTGATGGGAGTAGGAAAGAAAAGGTCCAAGAACTGGAGATAACTATGGACACTTTTCTGAAACTGAAGCAGGTAATAGAGAAGGATGAAACAGCAATGCAATTAAGAATTTGTATGTGCTTGCTGAGTGAGATGAGTTCAGGGACTTCTTGCTACAGAAGGATCAGCCCAAGAGAAAGAAGCCTGATTAGTGGAAGAGAGATGGAGCTGTGGTGATGTTTGCTCTGTCAGTAGCAGAAGTTTTGATTTCACTGATAAAGTAACCGTAGTGTCAGCTAAATAGACTGAGAGCGAGTTGATTCAGGTCAAATGCACTGTAGCTATCAGCAGTCTGACTCCCAAAGAAAGAGGAAAATGAGGCCTTTGGGCATCAGTAGCCTGTGGCTAAAGCACTTTTTCTCTAAACTAGTTTTAGTCTAGACAATAGCCATGTGCTATTTAATTGTAAACACAGGCGGGTACAGAGACTTCCCTGAACTTTCTAATGGGATAGAACAGGGTGAAGAGAAGATCCTTTAAATAGATTGATAGAACATGGCTCAATTTTTCTAAAAGCGTTGCTAATTGAAAACTATTATTAATTGCTCCTGAATGAAACCTGAGAATTGGATTTGGGAGTTCTCTTGATTTACATCACCATAGATGAGGAACAAAATGAGTCCCTCGTCCAACTTGTCCTTTAAACCTTCTGTTACTAAGTTCAATAAAGAGATTCCTGTATACTTGTTTGGTTTTGACTCTTGGAGAAAACCTTGAAATGTGAAATTTCTTTTGAGGAATATAGTCTCTAATTCTGATGATAGAGTCGGAATCTTCTATCTCTAAAATTAAACAAGGATACCTGGAAATATCTGCAAGGGTGTTAATTGTCCTCTGAGAGTTTATGGGGCAAAGAGACTGAAAAATGACATTGAAAAATGGGAAGACAAATTCAAGAAATAAGTGTAATCCAAAGTATTTCAGGAGTTAAACATACATTAACTATACTTCTGTTTGTTAAACTTTTGGATTATCTATTTACTGGGTTGGAACTAATCAGTATCACTACTTTTAGATCTTTTGATACAAGAGTGGTAAGGAGGCAAAGATAAAGACGAGGAAGTAGAGGGTTTTGTAGGCAGAGTAAAGAGATGGAATTAGAACCACTCATTTTATTAGTGTTTATTTCTTCTCATCTATCCTCCTTTAAAAAAGTGCTTTGGTGCAACAGTTCCCATATTGGGCTTTAGAGTTTATAAGTGTCCTTAACAGCTTTTAGAAATTGAATGACCATTCATTAGCATGAAATAAGAATGCTTTTTGATGCCCATTGGACTATAGGTTTTGGAGCCATGTCTTTTATGTGTGCTTTGTTTGACTTATGGAGATATTCAACTGACTAACAAAAATCCGTACTATAGCCTAGAAAAAAGGTTTTCCTATTACACTCTTTGTTTTGCAATTAGCCTTCATAGATTATTGTAGCAGGAAGTTCATTCATGCAGTCTAGTTTAGGTTTCACATACTTGTCATGTTTAGACACAAGGTTTGAGTTATTACGGAGATGGGTAGTAATATAAATCTTCTGGCAGACCTACTCTGGTGTATACTGTATATACTACATACATTTTTATTGTAAAAACTCTTGTATTTATATCAGGGGAAATGAAAATTATATCAACATGATATCTGTTAAAAAAAGGAGTAAGATGACTTCCTTCGTGGGTCTTTCATAACTATTAGTTATATATAACTAATAGCTTGAGATACTGTGAAAGATGTGGATAGTGTGTGTGTGGAAACAAAGAATGTTTCTTCTCTTACTTAAATCTTCTTGGCTTTGCTAACTGCAAAACTGAACAGGAGCTTTGGAGCTATAGTGTTTGATGCAATTTCCATAACATTTGTGGCTTTCCAACTTTGTTGTGAAATGAAAGTTAGGAAATTTGCCTGGATATGTTGCTAACTTTCAAGTGCCTACATTTTACTTCTGTAGAAGCCCTGTAACATTTTGATATTTAAGTATCTTTGTCATTAAATTGGGGCACAAAGAGAAGGAACAGGAAAGGAACATAAAGGGTGAATGTGATTTAAAGATTTCCCCGGAGAAGATGAGCAAGGTAACTATTTGGCCTGCCAGAAGCTGAAATCAGAAGAATGACTACTTTTAGCGTGTTGGGCATGACTTAATTCTGTCATCATCATCCAGATGGAAAATATGCTGACAGGCTTTGAATTACCACTGACAGGATCAAAGAGCACTGGGATGACAGTGTGGTTATCTGGCACAAGAGCACCTTCAATTTCTGGCCATGTTTCTAGTTTAACACATGAATTTGTGTGAAAAATTAACATTGGTAATAGTGATGATATTTTAAATTTATATTTTTTATATTTGGCTTTCTGCTAGAGTGCTGCTTTTGATATTGCATGTTAGGGTTGCTCTTTTTGTTACTGTATTTTAGGGTCACATTCTGTTGTGTAACCATCCAGATGGGTGGAATTACAGGCAGAATTATTTGGCTTTTAATGCATAAAGAGAAGACTACCAGAAAAATTATTGAACTCATGATGTGTTTCTCAATGATTAAATAATGAGGGAAAGAAGGAAATAATATGTTAGAAACCAGGGAAGTCTTTGTGCTTTTCTATTTTTCTGAAGAAGGTGGTTTGTTTTCTGATGACATTTTAGATCTCTTTGTGATTTTGTGGTCTTCTTTTCCAGCTGCCCTAATACTAAGCTCCCTCACATTTTCCTGGTCCCAGACACTCCAGGGAATACTCTGTTTTGCAGCAATGCACGTGCCTCCCTGGCTATACTGTGGAAAAAAATGCATTATGATTTCTTTTCTCAAGAAAATGCATTTGATCATGTAATGAAGTTGAGGTGTTCTTCACAGATACTCTTCTAATGTCATGCCCATGGCCTGATATGCCCTAGAAGAGAGAAGCAGGTAGTTAACCATTTGTTAGCTCTACATGTGTATGCAGCAAGAGATTATAATCAGGCCCCACATTGTTGAAACAATCTCAACTGAGCATTCAAGCCTTTTATTTATACATAAAAAGAAGACTGAAACACTTGTATCTATTCTTCCCTAGACATTTTCCTCGGGTCTCCTGGCAGCCAGCAGTGCTCTGGCCCTTGCCTTAGAGCTATAATATTTCTGATCAGTTTATCTCACCTTTTCTTATGGTGTTGTTTAAAAGCTTCAACCAATTTGCCAAGGTTCAACCAATTTGGCACCATTGTTAGTTTGCTTAACTAATCCTTTAATCCTATTCATTGTTTCTGTTTAGAGGGTGAGGTCTTCATAATTCCTTTGGGAAAATTTGTTTCCATTTTATTATCTTGGCTAGTGTTCAGTCATTCATGAATGGTTGCTAGCCATAAATATGTAGTAAATTCTTAGCTAAATACAGAGGCAGTATTTGGACTTCTGACTTTGAATTTTTCTTTTCTGTCAGTAAGTATGAGCTCAACAGGTCATGCTGCATGGAATGACTATGACTGGTCTCATAAAACACACATCTCCAATTATAGGACAGTAGTATATATCTTTTAATGAGGGCTTGGAAATTTCTTCACAGATAGAAAGCAAAATATCAGAACTAGAGGATTTTAGGAGAGGCCCTGTTTACATATCATATACATACTTTGCTGGCAGTAGATCCAGTTTAAGCAAAAGTTCCCAGCTTCTTAAAAAATACATGATATTCTCTAACAGTGGTTGAATGAAGGTTCACCTCCGTGCCAGACAAGTGAGGAGGCCCTGATCAGTGTCATTGTCCCAATGGAGAGGAAGGGAAGCTAGCAGGAGCTCTCCCGACAGAGAACTACTGGCCACCAGGACATGGGCTGTTGGTCTCTCTAAATAGTCTTTTTTCTAGGAAATGCATTGTGGAATTTCAAGCATAACTCTTTTCTTTTTCCAGCATTCGGGCTCTTGGCAGTGTTATATTTATTGCAATTTTGTTGTCTTGGCAAAGAATTCGAAAGTGTGTTTGCATGCCTCAGTGGACCAGTGATAGACTAATGATACATAGCAACAGTAAATGTTTGGTTTTTTTTTCTGCACTGCAATTATGTTTCATAGGTGCCCTGCTGGAAAATGAGATTGATGGTTGCATCCACTCTGGTAGTTCATTTGTGGAAATGCTGTTCTCAAGGGAGGCAGCTCCTACTACGTACAGGGGAGAGAGCCCAGGGGCAGCCTGGCAGTTTTAGGATCGCCATTTCTCCCAACATAGTCTTTTTTTTTGCCTAGAGAAGCATGTTGAACCATATTTGGAATTGTGGATTGCACGTGCTTTGAGTACCTGGGTGTTCCCTAGGCTGTGGAAAGCTCATCTTCAGGAGATCTGATAAAATGGTGTTGCAATGGTGCTGTACAAGTCTTGCAGTTTTGGGACTTTGGAGATGCTGTGTTCAGCACAGAAACCTGAAGTCCTTCAACTGAATACAGTCTGAAATCAATTTGAGTTTTCTGCATAGAACTATTGGAGGAAAAAAAAAAAGACCAGAAAATCTATCTTGCCAAAAGTTATGCATGTGCAGAAAAACTTTGTACATATGCCTGGCACAGTACATTCCCTGCCTGAAAAACTTATTAGTATGAACAGCTGTTTAATGGAGACGTGTTTTTCCAACTAAACTTTAATGCCAATTAAAACCTACATTGGTTTGTTAAGAGCAAAACTGCTACTTTTTCTAGACAATTTTTTGCTACTCTATAGCATCAGAAGAATTCATGGGAGGATAGTAAACACATAAAGCTGTCAAGTTATGAAAATCAAATAATGAAACTTTTCAAAGACTGAAGAATTTTAGTCTCAACTATCTAAAGTGCTGGATTTTTTAGACCTACCTTTTTCTAATAGGTCTCTCAATATTCTTACAGGGATTTTATTTTTAAAAATATCTGAAAACCTGGTTGATGTTACCATAGCCATGTGCAAAATTTCCTCCTTAGAATGTGAAAATCTTGAATGATACGTTATTTTTAACTAACATTTTTTTGATTACACATAATGGTTTATAAGATTTTTTAGTTGAAAAACTTAGAGTAACTTGATAAAAAAAACCCCCATACCCCAAAAACCAGAACCACAAAGGTGCATTTCTTCTGATATGGAAAAGAGTGTAAAATACTGATACAGATTTCACAGAATATTCCGAGTTGGAAGGGACCAACAAGGATCATGGAATCCAACTCAAACAGAACCACTGCCTCCCTGGCAGGAATGGAACTCCCAGTCTCCCACATGGCAGGTGGGGACACTCACCACTGTACTATTCACTGTATGAATTTTGTTGTTACTTATCTAACCTTGTGTAAATATTAATTTAACAAGATTAAATATCTGCTTAACTCTATCAACAGACAAAACCGTGTCACGTTCCAGTCTACCCTATTTTATAACTGCTGAAGGTCTGCCATTGGAGGCAATGCAGAGATTCAAGATTGGAATGTGTTCTGTTCATCTATCCAGGCTTAATCCTCAATCTTCAACATGTGCCACATGATTATATTGCATGCCATGTGACATCTCCATTGGAATCCTACTGGGGATGTGGAGGAAAGTGAGTATCCCACAGTGTTATTCCCACAGGAATAAGAGGCAGGTGGACATTGGGTTATACGTATTCTTCCCGGTTTACGAGTCACAGAGGTAACTGGGAAAGTACAGCTGCAGAGTATGGAGCATCCTCTGTAAGCAGAGAATACAGATCTAAACACTGTCTACAAAGACACCTAGATACCAAGGGTGTGTGTATGTAAGAATAACTGCTTAATTACAGAACAATAACAATCATCTGCAGGGAAACAGAATTCACTGCAGAGAAGTATCACTGTGATATAATCTACATAGCTTAATGGCTAGGTAATATTTTATAATATGCAAATAACTAAACAAAATACAAATGCGCTATGGACTTTTAAAGAGGAGTTAAAGGCCTACGACACTGTATTGTAAATTCAAACACTATTTTGAAGTGATTAGACCTGCATGCTATATTTTTTAAATCCTTTCTGTTATTAGGGAAATTTCAAAGGAGCTGCAGCCTTTGTTCTCTGATGTCTGGTTTTCAGAAGCCTGCGTATATCTTTCTACATGGCCAATCTAAAGTGCATGAGAGCTATGATTATTCAAGTAAGCTGTTGCATATGTTGATTTTCAAAAATTTTAGGGATCAACTATTTGATTTCCTGTATTTTCCTCTTCCTTTTCAGTTTTCTTCTCTGGTACACTAATCTTCTCCTCTATACTTATGCTATATGCCAACCTCAAATATTGTATGTTCTGACAGACAGTTCCCCTGACAGCAGGCAACATTTCCACCAGTTGAAGCTTCTGGATGCCTCTCAGATCTCACTTGAACAGCATATGGAAATCATACTACAACTAGCTATATTTTCTGGATATGAATTTGTAAAGAAAATGAGATCTGTTTGAAGCTTGAGGCCAGGGGAGGTAAGAAAACCAGAATAAAATATAGGGAAAGACATTTATCAAAAAATCTTATTACATATCTATATTCTGGACTTTCCTGTTCTAATTCAGTAACTATTTTTTTTTACATGCAGCAAATCCTTTTATTGGATATTTCTTGTTCTTTAATGACTTCACTACAGGGTTGCATGGGTCGATAGGAATGCCTTCTCTAAAATCTATTAACATTGTTCTTGACTGAATGCAGTCCAGGCATGTTAATCACCATTATTCTTTGAGGATGTCAGACTACTCGAGTTTTCTGTATGTGAATTTCATGTCTAAGAATTGAGGTGTTCTTCATTTATACACAGGACTGGGTACCTTTCTGGAAATTATAGTACTTTCTTAGTTTAAAAATGTGCTACATAAGATAAAGAAATCTCTTTAATGTTGGTAAAGACTTATGAATTGCAATTAAAATTATAGTGTCATCCATGCCTTTCTTATCTAGATGATAGTACAATTCAAAGAAACACACACTTTTTTCCGTTATATGCCTTCTCTTTGACTCCAATACATGCATATTAAAGAGAAACTCCAGACTTTTGGATGTGATTGCATCAGAAGAAAAGATATAGTATGATTGATGCCAGTGGGGTTTGACAAATAGCGACTCTACAGAAATTATACAAAAATTTCCTTCCATATTTCCTCTCAACTGTTCTGCCACTTTGATGAAATGGTAATCTCTCTAATCCATATTTCCAGCTAGAAAAGTATTTCAGAAACATACCATTCCCTGCAGTTATTACCATGATGGAACATTTATTATCCAGTAAATGAGGCATCACATTCTCTGATAATTCCCCTAAAAAATCTTAGGAATAACTGCCATATATTGTGCATTACAATGATCAATTAAAGTATAGAAAAAAGTATTTTATATTCTGCATGGGACAGAATGCGAATGGTTTCACTGATCAATACCCAGTGTAGAAGTATGTGAAATCTTGTGTGGAGAATTTTTTTCCATGTCCTGAAGGGTGGTTTGACACACCACTCACGCTCTAAACTACTGAGGTTGTGAGTTGTGGAGTCATGAAATATTGTTTTCACATACATGAGCCCTGGTAAATTTTGCCTTGAAAACTATGTCTGTAATGCACTAAGTGATTGTGGCTTTTGGGCCTGTGTGTAACAGAAGAGTGAGAAACACAACTCTAAAAATGTACTACAAAAACCAACCAAGACACAAAATCAACCCTCAAATAAAAAAACCACACACCCCAACAACAACAAAAACCCCGAACAAAAAGCCTACCAAAGAAAGATACTACAAAGATTATCAGTAGGCTTCGTGGTCTACCTTTTTTTAAAATAAAGCAAGTAATTAAATGGGGCTGTGTTTTATACCAAGACTAAATCCACACATGAACTCTAAACCCCCTCCACACTGATTCAGTCTGATGTTCACACTGATGTTCAGTTACTTATAATATTGTTTAGTCACCTTAAAAATGTGAAGGTGAAACAAAAGGTATTAAAGGAAACCTAATTCTAATATTAGTTTTTTTCAATTCTGAGCACAATGCTTTTTATAAAATGGCCTAAGAGTGAAATGAGAAAATATTTACTGAGTGACAGAGTTGTTTGCCTGTCTTCAATCTCATTTTATTTTATGTGTTTACACATACATATATGTGTGTATAACTGCTATATGCAAATGCATTCAAATATAGAGTAGACACTGTTTGTTAACTTTGGCCAATTTCTTTATTGATTTCCTTAGAATATTATGCTCTCATACCCATGTTGCTTCTGCCCTCTGCAAGTAGCTTCAGAAATGTTTTTGTGGTACTGAGTAGCTAAAACTACCTCGCTATGAATTATTGTTCTGTTCAAGGGAAGTTTTCAAACACAGTTTAATATTACCTTGAAAATACAATTTTTGAATAGCAATGATTAGAGACTTTATTGTGGATTCTCTTCCTTCCTGTGTCTGATCTTTAAAAATAAATTTCAGTTATACAGACCAATACAAAGCCATAATAATATAATGAGAATATTTAAGATTTTTTTTTAAAGTTTTCTACTTCTTTGTCTTAAGCTCAAAACAAAATAGCAATTTCTTTGTTTTTTTTCTTCACTAAGTCATTAGGTTACATGATATTATTTGTATTTTGCACACTTGCAGATTAATGGTTGGACTAGATGATCCTTGTGAGTCCCTTCCAACTTGGAATAACCTGAGAACTGTTGCACCACCACTTCAAGCACTACATTAGGAACCACCTTGCTTTTCTTACTTACATTCTGTAAAACCGTTACACATTTGTATCATGGATGGAAGGAGGACCTGTTCCTGAAGACAAGTTTTGTACGTCGAAACTTACCCAACTTGAGCATTTTCCAGGTAAAGGGTCTGTGCTTTTTTTTTTGTTTTGTGAAATGTTACCTCTTTGTTTATGCACTGTGGATTAAGTGACCTAAGAAAAGTCTATTGAGTCAAAAGTGCTTTATCCCTGTGTTATTTGTGAGAAGTAAACAAAACCTAAAATAATAATCAGGTTGGACTCAAGCTTACCCAATAATACCAAAACTTGTATTTTAAGTGACTATTTCTTTTACGTAGTGGATAAAACCCGCTCTAATGTTCTCAGATGCAAATAGTTACCATGGTAACTCATGTTAAGGTATATTATTTATGGACATATTGCAACATATTCATAATGTGTTGCTTTTTTCAGACCGTATGTTTCTAGTTGTTCATGTAACATTTGCACAGCTGAGTGATAATGCCAGATCTTTTCATTTGTAGCAAGCTAACATTTATGCTCTCAAAAAAGTGCAGAATGATGTATTTTTGAGATCAGTAGAAAAAATCATGGTTTATTTTTATTGTATTCAGATCATCAGCATAATACAGCAAAATAGGGCTGCAAATGTCTTTTTTTTTTCTCACTCTGACGTCTTTTATGGGGTGAGGGGCAGGGGAGTTACACGATAGTACATTCAAGACCTGCTGATAGAAGGGAATGTTATGAAAATTTCCTTCCTAAGGAAACCTTAATTGAAACCAATGAAAAGGAACCAAAATATTACATGACTGACTCTACCATGGGTTTTCATATATGCTTTTTAATCGTGTTACTTATGACATGGCCATGTACATTATTCTGTTAAAGGCAGACTAGTTTTTTAGTCTGTGTTTATGAATTTTCAAACTAATTTTAATCTTCAAGGATTATCTTCAGATGTATTTACTAACACAAACACCTGTGCATTTGATAGAAGTAACTTTCCATTCTTTCTGCTCACATGCTGAGGCACAAAGAGCAGCTGGATACTCTACTGCTAAGGAATATTAATGAAACTGGGTCAGCTGGCTTTGCCAACCCCAGCCAAGGGCCAAAGTAGGTGCTCTCAAAAAAATTAAGGTAGATGTTGATATAACTGCATGCAAATGAATGCTGTTCAGTTGAAGGGAACAGTGCCGGAATCTGCACATCCAGGTCATTCTGAAATGCTTTGTTTTTGAAGCTGATCTCATACGTGCACCAAATTGAATATTTGCATATAAATATTTAGTCACTTGAGTTGATTAAGTTTACTTAATGTCAATTTCTGTTATACAGAGCGTTTTTCTAATGAGGTGTTCCTCCAGCAAGTGCCACTACACAGACAGGAGCTTAGCTATCAGTTGATATTCCCTTTTCTGCTTGTCATTTTCATCATTCGGCACCTGTAACTATTTTGAACGCAATTTATGTCACTTACACATGAAGTGTGTGACACCTAAATGCCATAAATCATGCATATGTATCCCTGCTGGTGCAAATTTACATCTGTAATTATACTTGCAAACCATCATTGTTATGAGGCCTCCTCATTGTTATGAGGAGACTGGCTAAAGAACATGACACACTTAACCCATTTTATACATCCGAATTATGTTCTGTCCCATAATTTTTCTGTTTGAAAGGTTATTAAAATGTTTTAAAAGAAAAATTAGGTAAAATTGACATGGATGAAAGAGAAATATTATGTACGTAAAGAGCATTTTTCAGGTCCCCTCTGTACTGCATTTTATTTCTGCTGTGAACGGACTTTAATGAAAATATATTAATATTTTATTGAAAACAGTCCTGTACCATTTACTAGCCTGACCATGCAATTTGCCTGCTAATGGACAAAAAAATGGGTGTTCCCCCATGTAGATTTTATTTCCACCAGCGTTTACCTGGATCCTGGTACTTTCTGTTGATAAATATCTTGTAATACCTGATTTTCATTGGAAAAGAAAGCAATAATCACTAGCAAGTCTAGACAAAAAGCCTCCAAGTATGGTGGCTGTGGTTGTACACATCTGAGATTTTCACACTATTCTTATTTTTTATAGGAAGACAATAAGTTCAGTCAGAGGTAGGGATGTATTTTTGCCCATCCACTCTCTGGTTATTGATCCAGCTTCTCTGTCAGGAACTAATATTTTTTGAGATAGAGGGGGAAAAAAATCTTCATGTGTAATCCATGATTCTTTTGTGACATTGCCACTATGTAATAATTAAGTTGTAAAAAAAATTAGTAAATACAGTCTCTCACAATATTTTTCCATTATTTTTTCACAACCTATTTTTTCCATCAACAATGCTGATGTTTAGAAAAATCTGTTTTGAGTGTTGTGTACACAGATGGAACTGTGGTCTGAGAGCTCAGGCACTTGTCACAGGTTTTTACTTCAAATATTTTGAAACATACTTGGCTAGGATCCTTGAAGTGAAAATTTTGTATTGCCTCTCTGCTGGTTTTATCATTAGTTTTCTTAATACTTGCTCTTCCTCTCCCAGTTCCAGTCTTTGAAGCAGTGTGTCTCTGTAGCCAGCTGATAGAGTTTATAGTGATTTTGAAGTTGGGAGTACTTGTTTATTTGGAATATGTAGCTGGTGATCAAGACTCTTGAGTCTTAACAGCCATTTAACAGCTGGTTCTTGATGGCTGGTGCATTTTTCTCATGTGCTGACGGGTATTACTTATTTTTAACACCACTATTTTCTAAATGATGAGAGGAAAAAAGAAAGAAATGGTGAGGGTAAACATCACTGACTTCTTTCAAGTTTTGTAATCAATTTGACTATTAAAAGTTAAGGAAAGGTGAAAGGAAGAATTACAAGAGATTAAAAAAGAGCAAGTAACATAACTGAGTTGAAAGGAAATCTCTTCACCCTCCGCCTTATAATATCAGTGCTTCACACATTCAAAAAAAGACAAAATGGAAAAGGAAAAACTAGTTTTACAGTTCAACAAATGGAAATAAATGTCATAAACAAGTCAGAAATTAAAATAATATTTTGGTTGTATGTATGTAAGCGTTTGCAGTTGACTTCTGACACCTGATATAGTTACATGTGTATTCTCAAATAAACCATCTGCCAAGACCTTTTATTAAAGCCCATTATCTTCTGTGGTAATCGTGCTGTTAAGCAATCCTTAGGCACACATTTTGGGGTGGATTTTTTGTGGGGGTAGGGGCACAATAATTCTGTTTCTTATAGACACCAGTGTTTCAGTCCTAATGCAAAATTGTTGAGCTTCACTGACGGGAATGTTTCCAAAGTGGTCACCAAAAGAGGAGTTCTAGTTCACTTTAGTATGAAATTGGAGAAGCCTTAGCAGAGTTCATAGAGACCTTCCAGGTGAATCTTTGAAACTGCTGTTTTGTCATGTTAAAAGGATTCATATGAAAAAAAATACTGCAGAAAATGTTTAAGGAAGCATATTAATTCTCAAATGAAACTTTTGTAGAAATGCTCAGCAGCTGGTACACAATCTGAAAAAGGTTCTTTCTTTTATTAGAAACATGCAATGTTGGCATTCCCATTGCTGCCAGAAAAGGTTATGCCCATAAGTAGCAAAGAGAAGGAAGGAAGGATTAACAAGTTTCCCAGGTTTCCATTCCTATGAAATAATGTAACTTGAAGAAAAACAAAATTAACATTCATTATATAAAAGGAATTACATTTTGTATTTTGGTTCATCTCACTCCAAAATAGATTGAAAGATTTTTGTACTTAAGAAGGGGTGTATTTATTTCGGAAAACTGAACTGTTTATTGAAGTCAATTGGCTGAATGTTGGCCTCTCAAATGTTAGGAGGACAGGAAAAAACAAACAAACCGAACCCCCAAACCTTGAAGGTTCAAGCATTAAGTTCCATTTGCCTTTATCTACCAAATCAGTCGATGATCACAAACACTAAGAGAGCTTCACTGACCTCAACTTTATGACCTATGAATTTGTTACCAAATCTAAAGTTTGTAATTGCAAAAAGAAAGCATGCCAGTTAAAAATATCCCTTTTAAATTCTAAAAAAGGCATCTCTACAGTCGACCCTCGAATACCACGGTACCTCGGGTCTTGGCCCCGTACAGCCAGGGAGCACCACAGGGCAATTCCTCTGCTTTAATGAGGTGCTACGGTGTGAGCCACACTCCCAGGACCACCCCTCCAGACCTTATTAGAGGAGGGTGCGTGGCTACAGGCAGGGAGTAATTGAATATTCATGGATTTGGTATCTTCATGGATTTCATAACTCGCGGGACCCGCCCAGACCTGACCCCCAGCAAATTCCGGGGCATCACAGTATATATATATAGTCAAGTCATGGAAGTAAAACCTCTATTGCACTGACTTCCTGCAGGTTCCTCCTGCTCCAAAGGAATCACCTGTAGCAACTTTGCATGTGTACCTGGCTCTAGGTCCTCATCTCTGCTTCCTGGCCTAGTGGATACAGGGTGGCTGTGACTGTGTATGTGTCTCCTGCCTGTGCCAGAGCAGGGCTATGGATAAAATCTGCTTTTGTCACTTTGGCTCCAAATGGCCCCTGTAACTTTCCTGGAAGTGCAGCCCGTATTGAGATCTTAATATAGCACCTGTGTACAGTTGCTAAGAGGTTGCTAAGGTCTGTATATCCATGCTTCTGTTTGACACCTCTATAACCTGATGGGAAATGTACTAGTTCCTGAAATTAGTTGATAGATGGAGAAGCCAGTGGTTAACAGGTGATCTGGCCTGACTGCTAGAAAATACTTCGTGATAATGTTGCACAGCTCACATTAATAGTTCCTGTATCACTGCATCATGATTACAGTTCTAATTAGTTAATTTTAATCATGATCAATACACCAAGGAGAAGCATCAGACAGCTAATATGATGTATTACATATTCCAAGAGCATTTGTCTCAGATTTGGCATTTCTGCTATCTGTCTCCAGGATGCCCGTGCCTACTTGACAGCAGCCTGTCAGTGCTGTTGTGATTGCTCTGTGCAGTGACTTTAACTGCCAGCTTTTCCTGCAGACTCGGGGAGTGATCGATCAGGACTACAATTACAGCAACATGGAATATTTTAACACTCACCCATGGCCCTGTCAATTGCAAAAAAGGGGGAATATCAATATTGCAATCTGGTGCTGTACCATTTAAGTATCAAACAGAAAACAAAAGGTAAACAATAGTGATTGTCTTTATCCATATCTTTCTCCCATATGAAGGTTTTTTTTACTTATAACTGCTGTTTTACATATAGCTCTGGAGGAAGATCAAGAGCTGACTCTTAATTACGGATTCTTGAAGGTACCATAAGTACTGAAGTAGTAGTAAAGAAATGCAGTAATGCTAAGGATTTTCATAAACCGTCTTTCAAGCATGTGAAGGCAAAGGTCAGGGAAGGTGGTGGTTTATTATTATTAATGAATATAAGAGCAAGAGAGGATATTAAGATTTTGTTCAAAACATACAATATTTTATAGCTGAGTTTCAAAGCCTCTTCTGTTTCTGAACCTCTAATATAGGTGACTTGACCCTGGTTTTATTGATTAAACTTTTATTCTTCTCCAATGAATAATTTAAATTATGAGCTGTAGTCTGGCATGATTAGCAGGAGCCTATGAGAAATTTTAAAGTAAAACACTTCTACTGCATTGGTTTCCTTCTGCATCATGCCATTCTGGATAGAAAACTTGATATGCAACTTTTTAATTTGTTTAGAAATTCTCTTCCTTGAGAGACCTAATAAAACACTGAAATCTGTTCTCTTCTCTGGAGAGTTATGGAGTTGGTTTTGGTCCCCTACTTGCCAAGTCAGTCTTCAGCCTTGCTGGAGTTTCTAATTTGGGCCCATAATTTAGCTGACCTAACACAGGTATAGCAGCTGTGCTGCAGTAAAACATCTTGTGACCTTTACATTTCCCTGAGTGCGATGTGCGCCAATCATGTTGGACTGGAAGGAGGACAAGGACCTTGGTTCGCCATAAACTCTATTGCAATAACTTTTGTTATACCATAGGGAATTTTTATACAAGGCACATAGGTAAACTCCTATTCTAACCTGTGTAGTGCAAAAGACCAATATTCTGATTTTAATCTGAACCTTAAAGTAGTTCTGAGATTCTGTGTTTGTGAAGAGTTTATTTGATGTTGCACGTAAGTCATTATATTCTCACTAAGACTTTTTAACCACAGATGTTCTTTCAGGTCACGTTGATGTACAACAGCATTAGTTTGTGAGTGATGAAAATAATTGTAGCTCAGTGTAGTATGACTATATTACACGTAAGAGACAGAAAGATGTGTGCAGGTAGCACTGAAAAAAAATCTCAAATTGTAAATGATATTTCTACATATCTACTTAAAAATATGTAAAAAAAAAAGTAATGAAAAAGAACAACAAAAGAAATCGAGAGTTTCCTTTTCACAAATCCATAAACTGCAGCAACATTGGGGAAAAGAGCCAAAAATAGTTACACCGGTCCCCCAGAAAAGAGGGCTTTTTAAGTAGAAAGCTGCGTTAGCTAGCCTGGTGCTAATAATCCTGATGGGAACGTTGTACACAGGAAATCACAGCAGTCTCCAGGCTGTGGCGGCTCTTGTGTTCCACTGCACTAGAGTGCCCAGAGCCTCAGTCCAGATGCTGCTGTCAAAACACTTTTTGTGGTCCTGAAAACTGGACAGGCTATACTCACAGCCTCTTTCATTCTCCCCTTTTATAATCTGCCTTTGACGTGGCAGCTGATGATCCTCTTTGCTCTCTGCAAGACAGTGAGTTTCCTACATGAATACAGTGAGCCCCCGCATATTTGCGATCCAGTATTTGCGGGTGATTTTTCTGCGAGCTGTGTGACCTCGGTGCCTGTGCAGAAACTACTGTGACCTCAGTCTGATCGGCCACCGGCCCTGCCGTTCACAAGGTGCCGGGACAAGCTGCGGGGCTGGGACTCCTCTGCTCACCGCTCTGCCCCGGCGGAGCACAGCCAGACATCTGAGACAAGCCCCGCTCTCAGGACCATCCTCCAGATGTTATTAGATGAGGGGGCATGGCTATGGGCGTGGCGTACTCAACTACATAGTGGGTTCGCTGTCTTTGTGGGTTCCACGACTCGTGTGAGGCAGGCCAGACCCAACAGCCCGCGAGTAACTGGGGATCACTGTATTCCCAATCCCTGTGTTGTTATGGAACAGAAAATGTTATTGCCATGAATTATATTAAAGTGGAGCATATTTCTGGCAATCACGTTATGTGTCCACTAGCACTCATATCATACAGCAAAGAAAGTAAAGCACAGGGTCTGCACTCTCAGGCATGCTTGGTGTTCCTGAAGGAGAAAGAGGAGGAAATAATTTCTTGGGACCTAAGTGCTGTTAGTGAAGGAAGCACTCCCAATATCTTTTTTCTTCTTTAAATGATGGTTGCATTTGGGTTGGTTATTTACATATATATTGTATAGTCCCTGCCCTGTTAAAAACTCTATATTTCTTAACGACTTTGTAGAATACTTCCTTTAGAAAGACTTTTGGAATCTTTTATTAGGCTATTTTCCTAACAAAATAGAAGTGTATATTTAATAAAAGCATGTATTTTTAAAAAGTATATATTTAGTGAAAATATAATACATTTTTCCTGCAAGCTGTTTAATGCACAAGCATATTTCAAACATTAGAACTTGGCAATTTCCAGATGGATTCAGTTTTAACTCAGTCTTAAACAGCATCTTGCTAAATATTTCTAGGCATTTTTAGAACTTGTTGTTTCGGGGTAAAATCTGTCATAGCAGAAACCTGTTTCAAAGAACAGTTATTAGGGTAATCCTAGTCATAACATTTTAGAATTGATCTGAGGATGGCATCAGACAATATGTGTAAGACAATATACATAAGTTTTTTCTAGGAAGAGAAGTATTTAAAAAAGAAATTGTATCACACAAAAGTTAAGACTGGACAATCTGACCTCCACTCACCTGAAATTTAGGAGGCTAGAAGAATGAAAGGAATTACATGTTCATGTCTTTTAATCTTCCTATCACCTGTAGTATTGCAGTATTTCATTTACAAGGTTATCACTTTAGAACAGATTTCAGAGAATAACATGCATCCACATTTTCATCAAAATGTTGGTCTAATATGAAATCAATTGTGATCTCAGAGGCTTTCATTTTTATTCATGGGAGGATTAGATAAACATGCCAGATATTCTAGTGTGTGTATGTGGGGAAGAGGATTATGCCTTAAGTGGGTCACAATCAAAACTGATGGTAGGCATTAAAAGTTCAGGACTGATCCAAGGATATGTCTCTCTCGGAAGAGTTTTCTGGCCACACAGTTGTTAGTGATGCTTCAAAGAAAGTTTTGCAGTGTCTGTCAGCTCAGTATTTTTACCAGTCACTGTTTGCGGTATAAACCCTTATCTTAAATCTTTTCTGATGGCTCAGGTTTAGCGATTTAAAACTTTTTTACGACCATTGCCCTTTAGTAATTTTCATAGAGGTGGAAAATCGCTGTCCTAAATTTCAGAGCAGGCCTGTCCCACATGTTCACTGTGATGGATAAGTTTGACAAATCTATGAACTTGTAACAATACATATTTTAATGTATCTTCCTAAACGTTTTCAGATCTATAGGACAATTTATTAATCACCTAAGGAAATAGCAGAAGACATTCTTTCATTTGGAGCCCAAAGGCTGTAAATTGATGTTCATTTTTTTCCAATGATCTGCAGTCACTGTGAAAGTACTTGAAGAATAGAAAGTAGAATACCATGCTAAGATAAACATTTTTTCATCTTTAGTGCTGTAGTGGACTGTAAGTGCATTTGTACACTGAAGCTGTAAAAAAGGAATTGATCTCTTTACAATGATTTAGTGGTATTGTAATACATCTTCATCTATTCAGGATATAGTAAAGACTAAGAAAAATTCTGTGCTGGTCTTAGTTAATATATTTTTCGTACATTTTAGTACATTTAGGAGCCAAATTCAGTTGAAATGCAGGACACTGGGAGATTTTTTTAGGAGGAGCAACATGGAATTGGACTTAAAATTATAACTTCAGCTATAATTAACTTTACCTTTTCCTATATATTTGAGAAATTGTATGCAAAACAAAAAATGCTTGCATTATAGAAATGAAAGTCAAAGTAAGGCAGTTAAATTTAAAGGATGAAGGTTAATAACTAAAATGTGCTTATTTTTTAAGGAGGAAATTGGTTTTGGTGCCATGTTTAGATATATTATGGTAAAGGCACCACTTTCTAATTAAAATGCTTGAAGTTAAAAACTTCAGCAATGCATGTAGGTTCCCTGCTGTGTCTGGGGACTTGTTCCACTTTCTCTGAACATGTGAATTTCTGCGAGTGTCATCTGAGATTAATAATCGTTCTGCACTTTAGACAGTGTTAATTGACATTAATTTCTTTACCTTGTTGTTTCATGTTAGTCACTTCCTGCAAGGAACAACTAGAGTTTTCATGAATTTCAGGGTAAAACTAACAGGTTTACATTGTCCTGCATCTGAAATGTAATGCTGTAATGAATAATTATTGGTTTGCCTTCATTGTTTAGGCATAAATTTGTTTACTTTCTTCAGTAGGGGAGAGTTTTCTCTCATATTTTGAAATGAAATTACGAGAACTTTGGTCTAAAATTACTTGGCATAATTATGTAATTTGAAAGGAAACTTTTAACAAATTTTCTCTTTGTCAGATGGAACTTAGTGAATTTGAGTATTTACTGAAGTAGGCAAATAATTTTAGTATGTTCACAATTCCGGATAATTTTGGTAGTCTTGTTTGGTTTTGCCTGCAGGCTCACCGAGGATATCCTCATTATGGTGCCATCAACTCTTTCTTTCTGAACCCAGCTTACTACATTAGAAATCACAGAATCAGTAAGGTTGGAAAAGACCTTAGAGATGATCGAGTCCAACCTATCACCTACTACCTAATCTAACCTAGCCAAACCTGTTACCTAACCTGTTGCCATCCTACTACCAAAACACCATCCTACCTATAACACACTACCCTAATATCTAGGTCATGTATGAACTGCAACGGCAATTGTGTAAATTTGCTTTATAATCTGAGATATTACTTGCTAGATCAGGTTCCCACAGGCCGTGCAATCCCACTGCATGAACTTCCATTCTCTTCCTCTCTGCCTTCCTTCTCCTCCTGTAAAATCCAAACAGGTACAGCCAGTTGTTTCTTATAAAATCAGTAAGGAAAACAAACTCTAACTCCTTAGATGTGCAGTGTTCCAATAAAGAGCAAGCAGTGATTATGTGCTGATATTTAAAGAATCAAATGTAGAAAGTATCATTAGAGGAAAACAGTGAATATAGTATTGCAGTAAAAAATCAGCATCATCAAAATAGGAAACTGAACTGTGGTGGTATTTGAGATCAGTGCACCTAGAGTTCATGATCAATTTTTGTGGTACTCTCTTCTAAATACTTTTCTAGAGAAAGAATGATGAACATAGTATTTTTGAGTGTGTAGCATTAAAAAAATGAGGAGGCCCATGGAAGGGATGGCTATCTCAGCATATTATGTGAGAAAATATAATATGTTCAAGAAATCTCAGTAATCTAGTTCTTTGTTTTCTAGGTTGCCTACATATCCGTGATGTTTTCTAAATATTCGTTTATTTCCTGTCACACAAGACTGAGTATTGTCTTTGGGAGAAAGAAAAGCTCTTGTCCTTTCAAAAGAATAAGCAGATTCATGTTTCTCCATATTCAGGATGTAGATGTTTTCTGCAATTATATTCTTAATGCTCTCTTAGTGAATAATGTTCTGGGGTACAAATACCCTTGGGGTGTTGTGCCTGAGTGGTATCATCTTTAATATCATTATTGTGTAGCCAGCCATGACTGTGTTCCCATGGGTTTTGAACCATCTTTAGTTGGTGCATAGTTTGATAGCTAGTAATAATAACAACCTTGGTGTGTTTGACAGTCCTAAAATCTAACCTGAACAAAGTTTTTCCTTTCCACAGTTACGGGAGTCAGAAAGATACTGAATGCATTAATAAGTTCAAATGTGTTATTACTTTAAATTGTACGCTTGTAGTGGGTAAATCCAATTTCATTAGAAATCTCTGTGTAAACTGCATGATGTTATATTAGGAAAGTTGTTAGCAATCATTCTTTTTTTATGGAAAGAAAGGGTGAAAATAAATAATTTGTATTCATGTTAACTGAAGAACCATTTTCAGGGATTTTCTTGAAGCAATAGCAACAAATGTGTCTGCTGCCTGTTGTGTAAAAATCTAATATGCTTTCTCATGGCTGCTTGTTTTGATTGAAGAGGAATTGCCAGAGCTGAGAGGGCAAAATGAATGCTATTATAGAGAATGCTTTAAGCACAGAGAAAAGAATGAAAATTAAAGTCCTTATGTGAGCCCTTAGTACGTGAGGTCTGCCTATTTCGTGTACAACAGTTGAGTGAGCATCAATGAGAGCCATTTATAATGTGTGTGGCCGCGTGTCGGCTCTGATGGCACACTCTGATGATGGGTTAATTGAATGGTGTCAGGGAGGGCAATCTTGGCCTTGTGAAGAGACTGACAGGATGATGGTAGTAGTCACTACTTCATTACTTAAAAACAAAATCAGAAACTCTTCATCTTCAAGGCAGGAACTACCAAGCAGTTCAAGAGGAAACAGTTTAATGTGTGAGGGTGTATGAGGTAAGGAGGGTTTTTGTGTAAAAAGCTTCACTTAACCCTATGACAGCTTTTCATCCTTGATCTATTTGTGGCATCAAAGCAGACAGACCAGTCCTACCCTCAGATGTCCAGGGATCTTTCTCACTTTCTTTAAAAGCAACCTTTTTACTCTTCCTACATACATCATTATCTTCATGGCACAGTGTTTATGAAAGCTGCGTGGGTTGGATGCAGGGCCCGGGCAATGGGGGCTGAGAGGCAGCTGCTGTGAGGGGAGGCCGAGGCTGGCTCTAGAACAGCCCCACAATCGGGCACCGCTGAGCCCTCAGGGAAAGCTGGTGATGCCTCTCTAATGGCATATGAATCACAGAATCACAGAATATTCTGAGTTGGAAGGGACCCGCAAGGATCATCGAGTCTAACTCTTAACACTGTCTCCCTGGTGGGAATCAAACCCGGGTCTCCCACACGCCAGGTGGGGACACTCACCACTGTACTAAAGTGGATTTTGATATCTAAGAAAGAGAAAAATGCAACCCAGACAGTGAAGGGAAAACATGTGAGAATCACAGAATCGTATAGTATGCTGAGTTAGAAGAGACCCATCAGTATCCAACTCCTGGCCCTGTGCAGGACATCCCAAGAATCTACACCATCTACCTGAGTGCTGTCCAAAAGCTTCTTGAGCTCTGTCAGGCTTAGTGCTGTGACTGCTTCCCAGGGAAGCCTGTTCTGGTGCTCAGCCACCTTCTGGATGAAAAATACCGCGTGAAAACCCAGCACAGAGGAGGTAGAGGAACAGGAGGAGGTGCCCTGGGTGCTGGAGCAGATTCTCTGCCGGCTGTGGAGAGCCCACACAGGAGCAGGTTCTCCTGACAGGATCTGCAGCTCATGGAGGATCCGCACAGGAGCAGAGGAAAACTGTGACAAGAAAGAGGAACTGTTACGTACCAACCACAACCCTGAGTTCCTCCCACCACCCCTCCACTTGGAGTGTGATGGGAGCAGATATTCAGGAGTGATAAGTGAAGTTTAGACTGGGAGACAGGGTGGGTAGGTGCTGTTTTAACTTTGGTCTTTGATTCTCACCATCCAAATCTATTTTAATTGTTTAATTAAATTAATTCTCCCCAAGTCAAGTCTGTTTTGCCTATGAAAGTAATTGGCAAGAGATCTCACCATCCTTATCTTGATCCACCAGCTGTTTTCATCTCATCTCCTCCCTGGCATGCTGAGGGAGGAGAGTGATAAAGGGACTGGGTGGCCATATGGCAGCAAGTGAAGGTCAACACACCATACTCTGTATTGTAGCTGCCTCAGGCAATACCAGTGCTATAACTTAATATTCCATTTTATCAAATCATTTACTAAGAGATGTGTGTAAGCACAAAGAGGTAACAGACACAACTGGTAGTTGCTTTGTTACTTGAAAATCCTGCTGCCTTCAGAGGTCATCTTATAAATGTGATTTATTTCAGTGTTAGTTATGGGTTTTTCCTCACACTTTTTGCCTCCTCCTCTCTCACACCATCCATTAGGAAAAACAAACAAAAAAAATGTTGAGAAATGTCACTGCTGTGTTCTATGTGACAATTTGGGCTTTGTGTCTCTGTTTTCACCTGTAGACTCAGTTCAGCAGCTGAGGAGTATTTTCCATAGTTAGTGGTTATCTGAGGTGAATTGTCTAAGGAAAATAAGAATCACACAGACTAGAAGGTTCAAAAGTTTTTTTTTTATCTGAATTAGAACATTTTTGATATAACTCCATTTTTATCACTTTGCAGGTATTTTTGTTTTTTGGTGAAAGCCATTGATCTTCTACGGGAAATTCCTTCAAGCTGTGAATGCTGGAAAGTGCCCAGAAGGTGAAGATGATACTACATTTATACCTCCTAATTTACAAGGAATGGGTGTCCCCAAGGGTCTCACGAAACATCTAATTCGCAAATATCCGTGGGTCATTAATATGCATATAGGCCACACCCATTGCTCCACCCCACGCCACTCCAGAGTGTTGGGGAGCATTTTCTTCTTCTCCTCACGGACTCTCACAGCACAGGGGAGCAAAGGAAACCATTTTCTGAGCCCTCTCTGCCTGGGAAGACTCCCAGAGAATCCCTGGGCTTCTCTTCAACCACAATACGGCTTCTGCAGCTGCTGACGGGCTGCTGCCACCGCACATGCTTCCACAGCTCCGGGGCTGCAGCAGGGAAGGGGTGTTCCTGGGCTCTAGTTGGCGCTCTTGGAGCCTGGGAACTTTGCAACACTGCGACACCTGGGGCCCCTCATGGTGGGGGGTGGTGTTGGTGTCAGAGTTTCTTTCCCTTTACGCACTATACGTACATGAAGTCTCCTCCTGGTGCAGCAGCTGTGGCCATGGCATGTCCCGGCCCTGCAGGGAGGGCGCACAGTGGCTCCCAGTCACTGTGGCATTTATTGTAGTCCCACAGGTCTATAAACAGAACCTTCGCAGCATTCATAAGGGAGGGTAAGGCTTCTGTGGTAGGGAACGGGCACACATACACATAGGTGCGGGGTTATAAATGCCATGGCAAGCAGGAGGCATCATGCACCCTCCCTGAGGGGCTGTGCCAGTCCTGCCTCACAAGGAGCACTGGCACCGCCCCTTGGTGAAGCAGAGGCACTGTGCATGCATCAGCCAGGAAGATCCATGAATCACTGAGGCAGATTCACGGGGAATGTTTCTCACAAACCAGTGAGGTTGCAATGGAGAAGCTGCGATGCAGCGAGACATGACTGTATCAGATCTGGAATGGATGCTGCCACACTTGAAACCTGGATGCTTGACACCTCCATCACAGATGTATCCATATCCCCCAAAGGGAAAAATGCCTTCCTTTCTAATCTTCTTTCTCACTGAAGCTGGTTTGTCTGTGATGTAGGGTAAATAGGACTGACTGAAATTATAATCCTTGTCCAACAGGTACTCCTGGACAGTGTTGGTTATTCCACTGGTGTACTTTGATATCCCTTTAGCTTATTTCTTTTCCCATTTTTTGTTACCCTGGTGTCACCTTTTTTTTAATCCTATTCTCCACCCAAAATTAACTATTTACAGCTAGATATTGCTCCCCCATTAGTCTCTTTGCTACATCTGTCCCAAACTTTGGTTCTTCTGATACCATAATTAGGTAATCTTGGCTTTATACAGTATTACTGACACAGACGCTTTTTGCTGTGCAAGATTTTGCTCCACAAAGGATCCTCAGTCATAACTTTCAGTTAGCTGTAAAGTTTGACCATTTCAGAGGTTCACAGGTTATCTGAGTTGGAAGGGACCCACAGGATCATCTAGTCCAACTCCCAAGCGTATGCCCACCCAGGGATCGGGCCCACTTCACCTAAACCACCAGTGAGATTTTGCATTGGCACTGTCTTTAAATTTTGTTGGTTTCTCATGCTTTTATTTGTCATGTATAATAATTTCTCATGGCATGTCCAATTTTCTCTCACATTAAACTCAGGTGCACCTCAGGCCCGGGCATGGGCAGCAGCCCTGTCATCTGCCCACAAACGTCACTAAACACCAGCCAGGTGCTATCACTACTCAGATGTGTCAGGTATTTCTGTTCTCTGTCTCTAACCTGTTACCCTCTTGGAACAACCATCGGCTTTCCAAGTCTTGTGCAAGCATAGAGAAAGGAAGAGAGGTCATAATACAATTTTCATGATTATTTAATGAATATTTTTAATGAAATAGAATATTGGATGTACAGAATACAGTCATGTTAAAAGATTTGGCACTGTAAGTGAAAAACTGAAGAAGGGCAAACTCTCAAATTCCAAGTTTCAAATGTTCAGCAAAATGAATCAGAAGGAAAAAAAAAATGCAGTGACACAGAATTCCAGTACATAAATAGAAGGTCAGATTTCAAGACAAGCTTCATCCCCTGCCACAGAGTTATTTACAAATCTTGCTACTTATTTTACCGCTCTAATACACGTGGAGCTCTTCTGAAAATATGGTTTAAATGGTCTTTAGAGCATTCTGTATAATCCACAGAGTGTGAAATAGGAAACTTCTAGACTGCAAGTTTAAAAAGACTTCTTTTACTATAATTTTCAGTAGTACTGAATGTCAGTATCAATCTTGGGTTCCTCTAGCTGGCCAATACCAGTTTACTTTCTTATCAGCTTTTCTATTTTTGTAACATATTGGATTTGGATGAGTATTTAAGATTATATGTGAATTTTTCCATTTTACCTTGCATTCAAGAAGCCATGCAATTTTTGTTACCTGTCCAGTTGTTAGGGATTGTTCATTGAATCAGACTTTTGGAAATTACAGCTCATGTAAAGTTGAAAGGATGGCGTAATTCAAATAAGTAGCATGATTGAGTTTTAAAAACTTTGGTTTAACTCCAAATGCCTTACTCTAGTGGTTGTTAGTGGCAATTTTTGCTTCATGGTTTGTTTGTTTATTTAAGATTAGATTTCATTTTAGATTTGAGGCCCAGATCCAAATGATTCCTACCATAACAGCCCCAACCTTTCAGTCTGGAGAGGGTGAAGTATAATGCGAACAAACTTCTACTGGTATTTGCTTAGGCTGCACTTTCCTCATCAGTCACTTATCAGCTTTTATCAGAGTTTACCGCTGTTTGATTTCATTTAATGAGTGGTTTTGGTGAGGCCTGGAAGACAGAATTTGTCTCTATTCTCTAAGAAACTCATGCATGGACTATTGCTTCTTCTGCTTCCTTTGCTTTCTCTGGGAAATCATTTTAAATACTTAATGTCTTACTTAAGTGAGTGTCTTTTCAATTCTCTGATTATATTCTGAGCCCCTTAATTTTTTTCAGTAGCCTTTCTTTGATAAAGTGACCAGAACAGTGTTTGAGTGACTAACAAAATCACTGGTGTATGATAAGATACATATAATTTTGGTACTGCATTCTGTCCTACTTTTTGGGCAACCTAACATTTCTTTGTTCCATGATTTGTTTATGTACTGGAGAGAAACTATCACTGTGCTCTCCACAGTGATACTTTCCTCCCTTTCTTGTGTTGAGTTTTGTGATAAGAGAACTCTAATGGGTGTAAAATAGATTTAAATTTTTTATTTGATTTTTTTCTCTCATATTCTGCATTTCTGGACATTCATCTTTTACTTCCATTGTGTGGCCTTCTCTGGAACATGCAGAGTCTATGGTATCAAAACATTTCTCAAGACTGCAGAGATTACATCAAAACATTTCGTTAGAAGCCTGGTCTGGCAGGAAAGCTGGCCAGATTGTGTGGTTTCTGACCAGCATTTTCAGGTTTCCTGGAAGCTTCAGTTTTGAAGATCACCTGGCTCTATTTCATTTTGTGTATCATGCCATGAGAAATCTAAGGGTACAGAATATATTTAACTAGTTGCACCTTTCTTGCTACCTTATATGTAAAACTCACATATAATTCCATAATTCTATGGTATATTTGCACAATTTTTAAAAACTAGAGAACAGTATTCATTATTTCGCAGTCCTCTGAAACAGTGACAGTTCATTACATCTGTTGATTGAATTATGAAGTTACTCTGCCTTCGTGGGAGGATTGTGAAGGAACATCTTCCAATTTTAAGAATGAAAAAGGGAATTATGCAAAAAAATCTGGAAGGTAGAGGACTGTTGAGGCTCTTGAAATGTAATTCACCGGATAGGGCTCTTGGGCAGAATGCCAGTGAGGAAAAGGTTTGCTTAGGGAGAATGATATGAGTAATATTTGTGAGCCTTATGGGAAAAAGGGAACAGGAACTTAAATACATACTTGTGAGTAAATGTTCTCATGGATTTCTTGCATATTGCAAAGGTATTTTATGTATTTCATCATGTAAAAAGTTTTGATATTACTGGAAAATATCTACGTATTAAGGAAGGGGTAGTAGTGTGTCATCTACAAGAAATACGAACAAATAGGTCAGCTTCTGATTTCTCTCTTGCTAAAACAGGAAGCTGTTATAGAAATGCATCAGTCCTAGGAGACTTGTGAAAATATCCCAAAGTAGTCAAATACTCCTTAGAGTCATGAGATGTTTATTTTACTTGAATTCTGGATTTGTAGACTCTACGTAGAATTTGTAGTTTGCAAAAGACTGGGGTAATGTGGGAAGTTACATAATTTTCCAGGCAAATTATAAAATTTTTGGTGGGATTTTAATCCCAGAAATGGAAATGTTAATTTTATTTAAGAGAATTCTTTTTGACTTTGCACTGTCAGGTTACAAAATTCAGCCTGATGCATCATGCTAGCAACAGTGGCTAATACAATAAAGAAGAAACTTAGTGAATATATTTAATTTGTGGACACTTGAAGAAAATCACAAAAAATAGCTGCATATCTGGTGCGAGTTGGCCAGTTGTAGGCTAGCTTTAAATAAATGTAATTAACATCACTTTCATATTTTTCACAATTGATTTTCTAAGGTTTTGAACCAAAAAATATTCCTTTTCATTTCATATTACCTTGAAAATCAGTCTAACAGTTTACAAGTCAAATAGTTGTATGACTAGGTCTTATCCTCCAGCTATCTCATATTCTAATTGATTTGACTTTTTGGAGATAAATGTTTTGTGTCACATATGTAGCACAAAGCATAACACAACATAATGCAATTTCATCAAGGATCTTTTGTAATTGCTTATCACAAATGGCTGTGCATGATAGATAGAAACAATAAAAGAATAAATGAAAAATATTGCAGCCAAAAAATGTTAGCAAAATAGCGTTTTGGCTGTTGCTGAAATGTTGAATTTTTTTCTTTTTTTTCTTCAATATGTCCGGACCTGAACACTCAGGAAACATCAATCTCTTCAGGAATGCATTAGGAACTGTAGGATAGAATTGATAAAGAGATTACTTTCCACAGATTTAAAATCAATAGTAGAGACTTAAAGGAAGACAACTGCTGGCTGCTGCATAGGGTGTAAGGTACACTTCTGAGTGCCTGGAGTAATGTCATCATATTTATCAAGTGAATTCTTGCTTTTTCATCTTCACTGTTTTATTGAGACAGTGTTAAGAGAGCAGTTACAAAGCATCTCTTAATGAAAATGCATTCACTAAAAATGGTATAGTTTAAGATTCAGTAAGTAATAAAAAGCTACTTTGAAAAAATCATTATTGATGTATAATATAAGAATTTAATATTTGTGTTTCAGAAACAAACTTCAGTCTGTACACCTGGATAGCTGCCTCAGACGTGCTTGGATGTGATTGGACTGTAATAAGCTTTCATTCACTCCTAAAACCTAAGTCACACAGATATAATTAAAAATGTATCTGTCATCCCTTTGTAACCTGAGCTTCGTAGTTCACAAAATACTGTTATGTATAGATGAATGAGCAGTCCCTTACTTACATAGTCTGTGGTAACAGAGACCCTAAAGTAAACTGAGNTAGTCCAACTTCCTGATAAAGCAGATCTAGGCTTTGGATACTTACTGGATGAGAGCTGCACTGCCTTTCTAAACAATGTATTCCCAGAGTCTGACCATCCCCATTGGCAAAATGTTTTATTACAACGTAAGTCAAGATTTTCTGTGTTGTAACTGATATGTATTGTAACTTCTAGTGATGTGCTCTGGCTGGTTGAAGAATGAGATCTCCCCATGAGCTCTTTTTATGACAGAATATTTGTATCACTCTTTCCTCATGTGTCATGTGATTCAGCCTGTAATCTTCTTGATGGCCCTCCACAGGATTTGCTACTGTACATCATCATCATCATATTTACGGAGGTGGAGCCAAAATCAAACACAGTTCTCCAAGCTGCAGTTTCCTGAATGTTCAGTGTAAGTGAATAGTGGCTTCTTTTTATGACTTGGCTGCAACATTGATTGTGGAGTTGGTGGTCAACCTTCTTTGACACAGTGGCAAGATGCCAGCTCATATTCCATTTGTTGTCTATCAAATTATCCATGTTCGTTTCTGAAAAATGCCTTTCCCAGCCTGTCCTGTTGCATGGAGTTGTTTAGTTCTTTGTTCAGGGCTGCGCAGAATGGAATTATCCCGGGGAAAAAATGTGCAAAGAATTGAAGCTGTAAAGAGCAGAACCACGGAGGATTGGGGGGGGTTTACAGTATATTTAATTGGTCCCTGAATTACTAAAAGTAGAGAAGAAAAGGCTTTGAATATTACAATTTATGTCCCCCTTGTATATAGAATAGCTAGTGTCTGCTTTTAATCTTTGGGGTTTTGCTGTTTGGTGGTTTTTCATTTGTTTATTTGTTTTGTGTGGGGGTTTGTGGTGTTTGTTTTTCATTGTTTATTTGGGGGAGTTTGTAGTTTTGTTTGTTTTGAGAATCATCTATTCAAAATGTGGGACCATTTAAAATTTATGAAGTTAAATAAAATGAACTTCTTAGGTCCCTACCACTAGTTTCTTGTTTTGTTTGAGTTAGTTTGATTATTTGCATTCTATGAGCAGATCAGGTATTTTTTTCCTCTGCTGTTTCCATTGCTCTTGTTAATTCTACTGCTTTAGGCCATGTTAAATTCACTTTTGCCAGGAATCATCTTTGAAATCTCTCATTATTAACAGAGCATTCATTCTCTCAGTTTGTCCTCTAGGACATTTCTAGATAGGCAATATTCCATTAGTCTTTTAGGCTGTCACATATACAGTTATAGTGTCATACAGCTACAATATCATATTGCCTCTTCCTATAATGAAATATTTTTAAATTATGTTGGGTTTGATATGTATTACTCTTTTACAACTATTTGCACATTTTGCAGGGTTTCATCTCCTGGTTTCTGAGACTGTTACAAACTGCCCGAGACAGGGTAAGTTAAACAATTTATGCATTTATTAGAATTGATTATTTGTTCTCTGTAATCTTATCTGTGAAAATCTTTGGCCCAGGATTTCTATAGATTGCCACCAATCCTCATTTTCTGCATTGAACTGTTAATTTTTCCTACAAATTTCCACTCTTAATTTTTTATTGTTTTTGTTAGCATTTATATTAATGAAACATTTAGTTTAAAAAAGCAACTTTGATTACATCAATTAAAAAATTCCTTATCTATTTCAGCAACGTGAAAAATACAGTAGAGAAAAAATTCTTGGTAATTAAACAGTAAACAGAGATGAAAATGGAGAGCTACTACTTGCACTTTGTTCATTTCCTGAAACACTAAGTTGACTCTGGAATATTTCATTCTGGGTGCCACATGGTAGTTGGCCAGTGTGCCTTTGGAAACAGTATACTTAAAATGTTTAATGACCATTTTCCATTGCTAATTGCAATTTAGAGGAGTCAGCATATAACTGATTTGGTTTTGAAATTACTGCTCTTGTAGATCTTTTGATGCTTTGTATGTATTTTTTGTGTCTTTTTTTCTTCACAAACTAGAAACTTATTTTCTCTTCTGCAAAAATCATTGAGGTAGATCTCAGCTTTTTTTGAAGCAGTTTACGTTTTCTTTCTATTATGAGTGCAGTAACAGGTTACTGGGAGCTATGAATGTATGTGTGTCATGGGTTAATACAGACAACTCTTCCCTTCTCCCCCTATTCAGGCCGTCTGTCTCCACAGCAGCCATGTGGCAGCTTCTCCAGAGGATTTTTTCTTAGTTCAGTCTTGCTTTGTACCTTCAACTTACAGAAAAGACTCTTCAAATGAAAGATCAGGATGAAAGGTCCCTAGACTTTGTAAAATTAAACTTCAAACTTTACAATACGTACCTATTTGTTTTCACTTCAACATAAATAGCTTTTTACATGAATTTCCACTATTTATAGATATCAGCAGTTTATTTGCACTAGGGTTAAGGAGAAAAGAGATTCTTAAGATTATGCCAGTTGAGGGATACTTTCAAATCTGGAAGACATAACTTGATTGACACTTTAGAGAAGCACAACAGAGCCACTACATTTGGTTTAAGGTAGACACACAGCTGAAGAGGAAAGTGGTTTTGGTATTTGTTTGAGAATGTCAATGGAGCCTAATACAGTAAGGAACCAGACTACTCTTTTATTTCCAAAGAAATCAAGTTCCCATGTCAGTTAGCCCTCTTTCACAATTGTAATCCACTTTTGGTTTATCTTTTACCTAGTCATAGGTAACATATACTGCCAAAATATGGTAGGAAACACTTGATTAATTTATTATTTATTAGAAACAAATGCAGCCATACCTCAATGTTCGCGGATTACAGATCTCCTGGGAGTTCCCTGAATTGCCCAATCTGCGAATACCATTAGTGAGGGGGAAACCACGAATACGTGACTACTATTCACGGGGGGGAAACCACGAATACATGAACTCGGAAGTGCGAATACAAATACGACTCTATTTACCTAATTAAATGATAGAATTTAAAAATATCAAATCTAAGCCAAAGTCACCCTGTGGTTTAGCCACTTGCATGGCGAAAATAATTTAAAGTTATTTATAATTTATACTTCTCTACTCAGCGGTTTTTGAGAGTTAAATACTTCAGTGATTTACATGTAATAAACCTGTGCTGTTTTCCAGGATCTCCCAAATGCCTTTTTAGTGACCTTGGGCAAGTTCATGGCAAATAAATTATAGGATTGAACCTAATTTTCTTTACAATGGAANATTATGCTCTGGGATGTGCTGTTGGTCGCTGTACGGGTGTTAGACGGTGAGTTGGACTAGATGATCCTTGTGGGTCCCTTCCAGCTCATAATTTTCTGTGATTCTGTGATTCTGTGATTTGAAATACTGCAGTAAAAGAGGTCTGTCAGCCCCAAACCAGCATTATTTATTGGCATGGATAGGACTGAGTGATGAAGATATTAACACTATCTACTCAATCTGCATACTGTTGGTGTGACATAAACACAACACTTCCCATCAAATGCACTCTTCCTGATATGAATCAAGCTCTTTTATTACAGTGTTCTACACTATTCATCAATCTGCCTCCCTGGCCTTGACTGCCAAATACAAAATGCTTGCTGATTTTCAGGGATATCACTTGATAGCAATCTGCTCTTGGTTTAGAGTAATGGGCTATCAGCAAAACACACAAAAAATAATTGCAAACATTTAGAACTGAATTTGGGGTATTTACTTTATACCAGAAATGTAATTCAGATACATGCTTATGCAATCTATGGGCATGCACTAGGTATACACTCAGAATTTGGACCTTCATTCATCATTAGAAATTAACTAAATGTTTGTGGATAATCTCTACTTGACACTATTAGTTTCACTGTCAGACATGGGAAGGTCTGTGACATTTGAGGATTTTATCCTACACGATACTGGTACTTTCTTTTTTCTCTGTTTAAAATGTTGAACACTTTGGATAGGCAATACAGGAACACATCTTTGCTAGCAGTGTGTAGATTAACAGAAACTAGGATTCTAAATGATCAATAAACCCTATTGAACAGAATAATCAGTTGGCATATACTTTTGGCACTAAAGGTAGGCAGTTTGGAGATTTTGGTACTGAAATACCGAGACTCCTTGACAATGTGGGGGGAAAAATAGTTCTTCTCTTGAACAGGTCTATTATAAAACAAAAATCGTCTGGTTAATTAACCCATGTGTCAGTCTGATGATCTCTGAAAGGATTTTGTCCAGTACTCTACACCAGGTGTTGAGCAGCCAGTGATCTTCACCCTGTGAAAAATCACAAGAAGTGTGTTTTGTGTGGGAGGTGCAAAAAGTCAAAGTTTGAAATACAGAAGCAGCTGTTAACATCACACTTTTCTGGGTGTTTTGTTCTGATAGGAAACCTGATGCACTGTGAGATTGTTTGCTAGAAGGGTACAGTATCGTGGAAGTCTATTTATGTTTGTTGCAGACACATTTAATTGGATACACTGAAAAAACTGGAGACATTGAACAAATGTGAGAATTGTGCATTTTATGCTCAAATTGAAAGAAAAATATGCCAATAAAGTGATTGCATTCTTTTTGAAGCAATATCTTTTTCCTTGAATGAAATTATGATTCTTTTGTAGTCAGAGGGTTAGATTCTTCGCTGGAACTAACCTTTATGTAAAATAAAAAGAGTGGTCTTTTGGTCTTCATAGAAAAGTGGGACCTTAAAAATGCATTTATAATTTTAGAATTTCCCAGTGACTGATTATGAGCAAATTACTTGTACTCCCTGTGTCTGTTTTACTTGACTAGCAGGAAAATAAAACTTTTCTATCTTTAGTATTGCAAACTTCTGTTGAAAAACATCTTTGTTTTTGTGCGTAGTGGGAAGGAATCATACCCTCCGTTGGAAGGTGTGCAGCAGCAAAGAAGAGAGAAACCCTACTGCAGGCAGCAGTCCTACTGTTACCAAAAAGAAATTCTAAAAGATCTCTGTGGCTGAAATATGCTTGGTTTTGGTGCTGGGTTGTTTTTTTTTTAATAACCTATTCCTGAGGAAAGAAAAAACATCTGAATGTTTAGATTAATCCAAATCATCCATTAGTTGTTCTGTCTGACAACTCCCTCTTGAGAATTTCACATTGCTAATGGTCAGATTTAAAAATTTGAGATGCAATTGTCCTCTAACTCATGTGCTGAGGTGTCCTTTATTTCCACTGAGAGGTGTGGGTGATACTGGCAGAGAGCAGTAGGAGAACACAATGAAAAATCTGTATTTATATTTTCATTGTATTTCCTACTTTTGCTAGTTTTTATGTGATCTCATTATATGTGAACCTATGATCCACTCTCATTTGGAAAACTCTTAAGATTTTAAACTGGATTGGACTTATTCTGTCTCTCTCCTTTTTTTTTTTTTTTTAATTTATTTTTGATAATGTAGTTTAGGAGAACGAGCCTAAAAATACCGACACAACTCTTGTTTCAGGTTGGTACTATGCAAAATAAAATTTCACTGTACCTTGATTCCCAGTCTGTGAAATGGGCATCATAGAGTTTTATACAGCAGGCTGTATGGGTGAACTAATGAACTCTGAAAAACTATTACTGAGTTTTTGAAGAAAAGTTCTATCTGTGCAATAGATGCAGAAATGGTATAGAGTAACTATAGTCTTATATCCCAGACTAGGGATTGACAAAAAAAAGTCTATTTTAGCATTTCAAACATCCTCTGAAATGAGAGGGCACAGAATGACCTGAAAGATGCCTGATTTTTAGAAAAAAACCCTCGGCGATAAAGTTACACAGCATCAAATTTCCTCTTGTTATGTATAAGAACTGATCTTCTCACATTGGTTTGGAAAAAGTTGAATAATTCAGCTTCTATAAGGCACAGATTGCTGACAAAGGAACAAAATCAAGGACATCCATATCAGTACTTTGGTTGTTTTTATTCCTACACTGATGCAAACAAAAACTGTCAAGCCATTTGCAGTTTGCTCATGTGTGTCATTCCCAGTAGAATGGACACCTGGAGGGTTTGATTTTAAATCGCCATTTAGAAGGGAATTATCTCTGGGTTTAAGGTTGTAGCTTTTGGTTTTAGTTTTCTCCTTAGGGGAAACAGAACATGAGTGACCAATGAAAAAGTCTCATCTATTCAGAGAAGAGCTGTTCTGCTATGCTGCCAGTTCAGTGGCTTGACTGTGTTTGTTTTATTATATATATTTATATTTAATCATTGGGTTCACTTTTAATCTTTTATTGGTTCTTTTCCAGATAGTTCTTTGGAGCCGCTTATTAGCTCTATCCTTGTAATCCTAGATTTTGCTATTAAACTGTTAAATGGAAATTTAGCTTTAAGACTTGTGGGAATTCACATTGGCTACAACTGTGTTGTCTGTACAGCTGGCTTTGCTATCCTTGATCCTAGTGGAGAATTGAGAGTTGAGAAAGGTGGATTAGGAGAGATGCTGGACAGTAAGTGTTGTTCACTAGCAAAGTTAGCATTTTATTCAAATGCAATTCCAATGGCAACTGGATACATCTGATGTCAGGGCAACATGAAGGAAAAGGAGACACTATGTAACTCTGATGGGTAGAATTTGGGTTATTTCGGTTATTTTGGGAATTTCTTAATTCTTCTAGCACTGAATTGAGATTCTGCCATAAACATTCTCAATTCAGTTTGCGTTTTAGTTCAGATTGCAAGTGAAAATAATCCCACCACCTTTCAATTTAATGGAAAAGGAACTAACTTTTGGAAATTATAGAGGCATACTGAACAGATGAATTCCACTGGGAAGAAGGAAAAATTATTCCCTGAGGATCTTTGTCATGGGAAGCTATTAAAAGCAAAATGCATATAAAAATAAAATAGATATGGGTGATTTTGGTGGTGATTTTGCCAAGTCCTGATGGGAGACTGGTGGAAACCTTTTCAAAGTTGTGGTCTGGAGAAGCAAAATAGTACTTCTTGTGCTGTTAGTCTTTATCATGTGGTGCTAATTGACCAAGTACACCTGACTAGGATAACCAGGAGCAGTTCTCATCAGACATTTAGAATAGGCTAAGAAGATTTTCTGCTAAGGAGATTTGAGTAAATTGTGCTGCAGTACAGTCATGCATTTGACTACAGAAACTGGTAAGAAAACTGGATACTACCAGAATGATATTAGGTTGTACAGGACAAATTTATCCTTCCTGAATTCTGTGTTGTCATGGATACATTGCCATTGGTACCTGAGCTAGATACTTTAAAACTACCTCAGGTATGTCAGTTTATTGCAGTTCCTGCAAAGTTTTGGTCCAATCTGAAAGCAACTAGAAAAGGGATCTCCTATGGGACTGAAGTGTTACCTCTGATACTACTGGTTTAATATTGAGGAATTCTTTTATTGTACAGCACTGTAGGGCACTTTCAGGCTAAGATATTTTCTGTGGGGTGTTTATTTGCATCAGATATTGGACAGTATTCTTGATAGAAGAGTACTTTTTTTATACTTTATTTCCCATGACTCTCTTATTCTACCACATTTGAGCATAAACATTGTGGAGAAAAGTACTGTTAATATTTGTATTTATTAATGCAAATGGAAATAACACAGCTAAATCCCATGCACTAGACTAAATATTTACCCTTCTATGTAGCTTTTAAGTGTTTTCAATGACAGAAAAACTACTCTTAATGTTCAGAAACACTAAAAGGTGCCATTCAAGAGCTATGGACATTTCCTTATTGAGTTTGAAACTAATGTGAAATATTAGGGTTAGGGTTCTAAAATGTAAATATTTTGTGTCTTAACAAATATTTCTATGATCATGATATAATGCTGTTAATTTCTTGGTTAATATTAATTGCAGGAGACTGGCTTGGACTCAGCGGGCACCACAGAGCAGAGGTAGTCCTGACCATCTGCCAGGAAATGGGAGAACAGATAATCAAACCCAGCAAGTCACTCTTGCACTCTAAAGGACAGCCTCCAATATTGATTTGACTTGTACAGAAATATCTGTCCCTTTGGTGATATTTTGAATGTGACTGTGGGAAAAAACATCAGCAAACTTTCCCCGGGGCGAGACTCTAAATCCCTCTGTTATAATCTATCCTACCTGCTCTCAACGGGGTAAATCACTGCTATTGTGTTTAAGGATAAATGGCACAGCTTTGCATATACCTGTGCTAGCAAGTGTGGCTGCTGCCACTTTTTTAGAAAAAAGTGACAAAAAGACAAGTAATGACAAAACTGGAGTGCATTAAATGTGGAATGCCTTCCTGAGCTATAGCTCACTAAAACCAAAAGCCTGTGATTTACTTAGCCCAGAAAATAACTTATAGTTTAGACTTGCTTTTCTCTTCTTTTTGAGACCCAGGAAGGCTAATACTTTTATAATAACTGTTTATTGAATGTCTGACTTCATGATCCTGACCTAAGCACTGAGACCACTACAGGAAATTTATGCCTCAAACCAGCATAGTATCTCCAACTATTATTGAATTGTAGCACTACAATATAGCTCACAATGAAGCTTGTAACAGTGGGGAGTTCTTAGCATCTCTTTCTCTTTAAAATCTCCTGATACTCTTTTAAATCAATTTCTAACAGGGAAACTTTTTTTTCCCAGGGCAGTAAATAAAATGTTTATGAAGAGAAGACTCCTCTCTTGCCCCAGTGTGCCTGAGCAATCCAGGAATTGCAATAGATCAGGACTCCCTCGCTTCTCCTTTCAGGTAAAGGATGACTGGGGATATATTCAACAATGGCCTGTTCATCACACAAATCCTTCTCTGGGAGAAATGATCCAGACTTAGAGCCTACACAAATGTTTATAACTCTCAGAAGTGCCCTTAAAATCCACCCTGCCATGGACAGTAGAACTGTATTTTGTGGTGCTGGATAAAGTTTTTGTCAGTTAAAATATAAAGAAAAGATTATATAACTAATAACAATTTAATTTTATGGTTACTGTAAGATTTTTTTAACAGCAAACTAGTATCTGTCTTAAAGAAGTAGTTGTAAAACCTGGGAATAGGAGAAATTCAGATTCATCTTCAATTTCTCTCTTCTGGTCCTACTGTTAGAATAAGCAATAATTTGATATCCTATTTGCATCCAAAGCCCACCATAACAAAAATAGTTCCAAAATTTCATATAGCGCCCGTACATCTGCAGTAACATGAAGCTAGTTTGTTAAAAATGAAAACAGTTTGAAGGGTTTGGGGAGGTAAATTGTATTGGCTTGTAAGTAAAAAATGACAGTATTTATTCTTATGACCTCATTTACTCGGAATCAAGGAATACCCTTGATCTATTTTAGCAAGGTAGACTACAGATGTAATCCAAATAAGCTACATTTCTTATTCATGTTAAGGTTCCTTCTCTGTGAGAAATTTAAAAGCCATATTTCTATTATATTATTATTTAGTGGCTGCCTACCAGGACTGTAATTTTTTCTAATGCTAAAGAAAAAAATGAAGAAATTAATTTGGTATGTTTGTTAAAGGAAAGTTGTTGCTCAATACAGATTATAAAGTAATCCCTTGAATTTCGTAGGGGTCTGGGACTGCGAGCGTTCCACGATAGCTGAAATCCATGAAGAGAAGTGAATAATACGTAAGTGAATGAGCACCTCCTTGCAGTGTGTGATGGGACAGGGGAGCGAAGGGGGTCTTCTCTGCCCCTCCTCGCCACTGGGGAGTCCTGAGGAGTCCGTGGGGTTTGCTACGGCTGCGCCACTGCCATGAGGAGTCCTCGGCTTTTTCCGCCGTGCCACCAGTGGCGGGGGACCCAGGCCTCTGATGGTGGCCATGGTGGTGGTGACACTGGTTGAGGGGGTCCCAGCCTGGCCCCAGGGTGAGCAGCTGTAACAAACTGTTGACAGTGTGTTATAAAACTTCCCTGCCATGTAACTTTTCCAATGATCATCAGGGAGCAAATTCTGGGCGGTCCCTGAGGGAGCAAGAGGAGCTCTCCCCGCTCCCCTCCCCATGGGGCATGCCAGTCCTGCCTCGTGGGGTGTGTCTGCCCTGCCCTCCCAGTGCGGCAGAGACAGGGACTGCTCATGTGCGGCCGTTCAGTGCTCATGTGACATGAAAAAATATAATCAGAAATTGAGGGCAGTCTATCTTGTCTTCACAGGAAAGAAAGAGTGAAGATTTGTAGCCATGAAATTTGAGCTGTGAAGAGCTGAGGGACTGCTGTATTTTTGGGGAATTTTGATGTTACTTTTTAAGAGCATGCGCAGATAATAATTCAGAACCTTGCAGTTCAGTTAGGTTTGATTTGTAGAAAGCATATTCTACATTCAGTGTGATATCCTAAAAATCAGCTTGCTGCCAAACTTTGCAAAATCCCTTTGCAAATCATGAAGGTGTTAAGCTTTCTCATAACCAATTGATTTTTTACATTTGAAAAATGCCCTGGTCTCAAAATGGATGAATTACATTTCTAGAACTATTTTTAAAATTACATTTGGAAGGAGAATTTAATCTCAGATATTTAAAATATAGTGTAATGAGAGTAACTGCAAGATAGTTATATTGAGAAGTGTTTCCTTATATTAACTATGGATATTTCTGTGAGCTCTGTCTATATTGAAGATGACATAAATAAAAAAGTAAATGTCATGTTCTCCCCCTTTTTTTTTCTTAGTATTCTTTAAATGCTCCTTCAAATATGATTAATTTAATTTGTTTCTATGAGAAAACTGGACTATCAGGCTGGTGATTTAATGGATAAATGTCTGTTTAAAAAGATTAATTTTACCCTGGACTTTAGTGAAGACTGGCTCATTGTGCCCTGCACTTGTCCAGTAAATTTCATAGCTGTGGGCTTTGATGGAGAGCAGCCTGACCTCTGCTCCACAGAATGCCTCTCAGGGGAATATTCACCATAGTACTTTAGATGATAACCACTTCTACAAAGTGTAATGGATGACAAAAGAAATGGCAAAAAGTTTGACCCATGCCAGTTTGAAGGCTTTAAAATTACTGACCTTACTCTAAACTTACAGTTGTTTTGGTTTTTTTCAACTTCACTATGTAGAGAATGGAATACAGGTATGCTATGATTTCTCCCAGAAAGGCTGGCAGCATGATGCCACAAGACTTCTGTGTAAGTAGAATTTCTTATATAATGTATCTTGGCAAAGACAGAAATGTGGATCACTGCCATGGTGTTTTTGCCATGTGAGAGATCATGTGGTAGAGAATTGTCTCTGGTTTTGGATGTTTGTAAAGTTTTGGCTTCTTTTACCACCTGGACAACCACGAATGTCAAGTGTGAGGTGATGCCCTGTACTTCTGTACGTATTTTGAAACTTGCTTACTTAGATCAAGTTGTGTTGTCACAAGAACATTCAATGAAAGTCTCATTCATGATGAGACCATGTCCTGTACTGCCATGGTTACATTGCTGGTGTTATCTCAGTGGGCAGCGCTGATGTATCTGCTAAGTTGCAGTGTTGATAGGTCTTCCGGGTTTTCCTTGGTGCACAATATGTAGAAAGAATTATGTGGGATACATACACCTGCTTTTCAGCAGTACTGAGAAATTTTGCTGGCCTAGACATAAAATACATTTGCTTGGGTTTTTTAACAAGATGCTATTAGAAAACTAGTATTTCACTAATGCACAAAACTGTTATTAAAAAAGTAAAGAAGTCAGACTTTGCGATGTAGGCAAATATCAACCCACCTCAACTGGAAGTGTGAAATTTATTGCTATTTTATTACTTTAAAGTGTCAAGGCCAAGTGCAAGTGATTAAAATAATATTAATCAAATTTATACATTTCTTCCAAACTTTCCTATAATACCCTTTACTGGCACTGCATAGGTTTTTGTAGTGGGAGAGATGTTATTCCTTTTTGGGCATCACCACTCAGAATTAATGAGGTCGTTTTAAATTTGTGCTCTTAAAATCTTTATAGCAACTTATGCTGCAGTATATGCCTTATATAGTGTTCAAAGAGGTGGATGTCTATACATTTATTCAGCTTATTTATTTATCTTTAGACTTACAGTGCATAAAGCTTAAGATCCAATATTTTTAATATTTCAGTAGTCCTAAAATGTCCATAACTATCAAGGTAAATGGCCTACAAAATAATATACTTAACATCTGTAAAGGAATGATGCGTCTAGAGACCCAGTGAAATAAATCTGTCGACATAAGACTACTTTAGAGAGTGTGATTTCCATGAAGTTATTTTTTTCTACAGAATATCAGGAAAGCTCATTCAGTTAGACAAAAAGCCCATTAGAGGGATAAGGAGGGGTGTGGGGGAGGAGCCAAATATGCATTTCAATTACTTGAATTAAACAAAAGCAGTGAAAAAAGTTTCCATTTGGCCAAGCCAATTGATATTTGGTGTAATACATATTACCAACAAAATTCACACAACAATGAAAATCATTAGGAGTGGTATAAATGCTTTGAAAGTAAAAAAGATTTCAAAGTACTTGAACTTTCAACAATTAAGCTTTTACTTAATTTTCTTTTTTCGCTGTCTTTTATTACTAAGCTCAAATTTGTATCAAAGCATTTAAAAATGCAGGAATCAGTGGGGGAGAGTGAAATGTTTATACTTACACCATCTGAGTATTTTGTCAGTAATTGCAAAAGTGGCAGAATCGAAGACATAAGTATGAAAGAAAGCCTTACAGTAATTTGAATAGTAGTATGGCAAACAGCAACAAGACTGAAGCATTTATGCTATAATAGATACAGAAAGTCAATCAGCTCTTAAATGTAGAGGTATCACTTTTGCCTGAGGCAGTTTCTGGAATTCAAATGTTGAAAATGGGGAGACACACTAAGACAGTAAACTACAGGTCTGCTCTGGTTTTAAACTTTTGCTCTGGCAACATTAGCAGACCACCTTCCAAGACAGGGCAGACTATGCAGGCAACTGGTTTATCCAAAGGGGTCACTCCTGTGTCAGCTTCTTGCATTGCTGGGAATACCAAATTCTACGTTTATAATAATTTCAGCAAAATAATGAAAGACTAGGAAATTCCATCACACTGAATGTTAGTCCTGTACATAAAGCTGGACATGTGCTTAACGTCCTTAAAGAAACCCCAACCAACAATGAAAACCACCAAGTAGATTAAGTATAGGATTATATTACTTGAGTATGATTAATTGACGTCCTGTCTGTGTCTTTTCAGCAAATCTTGATACTTTTTATGTGTAAGCCACCCTGGTGAGACGTGTCATCCATTTTGGGCCAGTCAGTGTACATTCTCTTCTTTGAAGACTAATATTTCAGAATTAAATATCAGATCCAGTTCAATAGTATATTCAATTCCAAATATGAATATACCCTCAGAGAGTGAGAATAGAAGGAAAGGTCAGATGATATCATCAGTTCCTAAGAGAAGGGAATGTTACTTGGACAGGAACCAAAAGTCTGCACTGTGGTGAAATTTTTTTCTTTACGTTCTAAGCATGGTATTTCTATTTGGTAAGGATCTTTGAGGATTGCACCATCCAGCTTTCAGGGATTAAAAATAACAGCAGCCTCGAGAATCTTGTTTGCCCAGATTTTTAATTGTTAGAAATGCTGCTTCAAAGCAGTAAGACATATGAAGACATGATCAAATGGTTAATTGAGATATACATTTGTTCTCATCCTTCATTTAGGGAATGAAAACATTCTAATGGGATGTACTCTTGAATGGTGTAGCTATTATGTTATCTGCAATTATGTAATAAGATTTGATCTTTTGGGTCTATTCAGATACCTTTCAGGGTTTTTCAATAGAATAGGAGTTTAGCCCCTCAATGTATCTAATAAAGTGAATTCATTGAGATGATGTGTTGAAGATTAAAGAACTAAATCTTACACTGATTGCAGTCATAAAACATGCTATGCAATAAAACTAAGAAGCATTTTATAGAATGATTTAGCAATGGTGGTAGTTAGTGGAAAGAAACAAATAAGATTGGTCCTAATGGATTTTCTTTGAAAATCAAGTAAAAGTGAGTTACAAAATCACTGTGAGCAAGGCTCCTAACAGCCTTAAACCTCTTAACATATCTGGAGTGCAATGCAGACACTTCCAAGCATTTCTGGGATGAAATCAGCAAAGAAAGCTCTTGAATGTGTGAGCTGTGTCTCAGCACATCCCCACGTCTGAGCGTCATGCCAATGGGTCAGGTGCCATGTTTTGCTACAGAAAGCACTTTACTGCAGGACATCTGTCGTATAGAAGTCTGCACTTGAGCTCTGTGGACAGACCAGGTTGGATATCACCACACAGCTCTCTCACTGCCATGACAGGTATTCCCTTGATTTCCAAGTTTTATGCAAACTCCCAAAGAGTAAAATATTCAATATACTCTCCACAGTGTTTATTCATTTCACATAGTAGCTTTCACTATTCTGGCTGCCGTTGCTTTTGGCAGCTCTTTTTAAAATTTAACCTACTCGTTTGCCATCGTTCATTATAATCCCAAATTTATAAATAAAAGAAAATGACTGCTTAAAAAAAAATCAAAGCACTTGGCTGACTATCAGGATGTGTTATTACAAATCTCTTTGTTTTCTGTGAATAGCTTGTCTTTTCCTTCAAAATGGTAGTCTAATTTTCATAATAATGATTTTAGCTTTGCCTTCCTTTTTTAAAAACAGCATTAAATTAAAAAATGAGTATGTTCCAGCGGTCAAATCTGTTGGTGGCAAAACATACTTATTCTTAATGGGAGTATAACCTTGTTAAAGGCTGAGTGAAAACTAAATGATGTCCTTACAAAGAGAAAAATAATGCAACTTGTTTCTGGCATAATTAGGGGACAGGGGGGATAAGGGGGAAATGTGAGCTATAAACAAATCTGTGCAATAGAGGCAAGCTTGGTGTCTTACAGGAGAACTGTCTTATGGACAGAAATGACTGCAGGAGTAGTGACTGATAGAATGAATGATTGGCAGAAGAAAGGGTACCATGGTGACCCTTGAAAAAGCAGTTTTCTTCCATAGTCTATGCTCTTCAGTATTCTTGACTAAGAAAAAGAAATCAGTGCACATTTCCTAAAATGTGTAACCATGGTTTTACTAAAAAGGAACTCAGCCTTTGAATATCCCTATGCACAGTAGGGAGAAGCTTTCTCTTGGTAGTAAGTGAATTTGATATGCAGAGATCTAATTCTTAGGTGTTGGAAAATGGACTTCCATTGGAACTATGTTGATTTACAAGAGCTTGCAACCAGGCTTTTAACTTTGGCAGCAATAGAAACCAATAATACATGTGTCAAAAAAAAAAAAAAAAAGGAATCATAGGAATTTAAGAAGTTCTTATCTGAAGTTAGAACAAGTACATAAAATAGCAGTGAGCTAAAAATATTTATTTCTCGTAGACTGCAAAATGACCCTAGCTCTAGTGAGACAGATGTGTATTTTTAATAGAAAAGAGAAAAAATGAGGGAGAATTTTAAATTCACATTTCATTAATATTTCTTTCTTTACAGAAAAGAAGGAGAGTGTTAAAAATTAAGTATATGGACACCCAAAGAAGTAACTCTAACTTTTAAATATGAAGTCAAAGATGACTGAATTGCAGATGAATTCTAGTTACGGATTTTCTTTTCAATGATTCACTCAATGTATGAGGGTTTCGGTGCTGATTAGTGGTAAAGAATTTGTGATACAGTCGGTCTTCAAACACCATGGTAGTGCGGGTCTTGCAGTGCTGGTGAAATGGCTGCGGCAGCCTTGCTCAGAGAACAGTGGGATGGACGTGGCATGGGCAGAGCAGTGTGCCCATGGTCCGTGTGGCATGGCATGGAGGTTGATTTGAATATTCATGACTGTATAATTTGAATATTCATGTCTGTCAGCTCACGCAGGTGCAGTCGCAAAACGGACCTCCCCAATCGCAGAAAAACCACGCCGTAGTGAAGCCACAATATAGAAAGCGTGAAGAGGGAGAGGGCTGACTGTACTTGTGTATATCTGACCCTTATGAATGACAGCATATACACAGTTTCCATATAGGGACAATAAATGGTTCACAGGCAATTGCAGCATCACTGGGCAGAGGGGTGGGAATGGATGCTGGGCCACCTGAGGTGCTGCTTTTGGCATTCCTGTGACCACAGCTGGAAGCTGTGCTGCTGGAACAGGCAAGAAGCAGCACCTAATCATGCTTGCCCGGGAGAGTGTTTTATGGTGAGATTAGAGGGTAAAAACTGGAATATATAACTGAACCTCCAAAAGAAGTGTGTGTTTTGGGTTTTTTTGCAGACTATACACAAGCATACAGAAGCCTGGTGTTTAAAGGGGTAGTTATATCAGTATCTAAGGAAATAGTATAACTGGATGTAATCATTGCTATGACAACAATTTTTTCCGGATCAGACTTGTTTTAATTTTGTCCGTAACTTTTAAGTAGACTTATTTATCCTGTTTTGTTTTCTCCTCTATTCTCATTATAAATCACAATGAAACTTGTAAAGAGCACAGTACGACAACTGGTGAAGCAAGTGTGTTCAACAATGCGTACATTGACACAAAGAATTCAATGGAAAGATAATTAATAATAATAGTACATAATAATAAAAAAGTAGTAGTTTGCCCTCTATGGCTTCTTTCATCAAAGAAGCTCAAAGAGCTTTGCAAATACTAATTAAGCCTCAGAATACCCTGATAAGTATCTCTCTTTTCCTCTCATTACCTCCCTGTAACTAGTATTAATTTCTGGATTACAGTGAGTCAGAACTACAAAGCAAAGAACTGGAAGGTAAAAAGATCCCACCTTATACTGTTTCAAGATTACCTGCAGAATCAAAGCCTGCATAGGTGAAATCAAGTGCTGCATTTGATGCTATGCAGAATAATCTGTGCACTTGCTCCTATAATCTCGTTTGTTTGAAATTTTTGTTTGGTCCACAGTGTGTGCAGCTGTCTAATCAGATTTTTTTTTCAACATATAATCCTTTCCAAATCACTAAGATGTATTGGTTGTTCTTACTACTACACTTACAGATTTAGTCACAAGGAAGTGATTTTTTTTTTAAATTCTTATTTTAAGAAAGTATTCCCCAAAGTTTAATAAAGAGTTCATAAATTCTAGTTGCAGGAGGTAACTAGGGTCTTAAGATCTAATCCTATTTGCAAATGGCTTGAATTGTAGATTTGGAAAAATATTTTAATCTCATTTCTTGAGTTTCCTGCTTTGGAGAAGAGATAAATAGTATTTGGTTATTTTCAGGGTTTCTAGAAGGATTATTTAAATGTTGCTTTAAAGACAGTGTAGCTGACTGCACTGTCTCCGAACAGGAATAAGGCAATTATCTATTTATTGAGGCATTTATTTTTTATACTCTAATTTTATTAACTTGGCCCTGCTGATCTGGGCCATTCTACAAAAGACAATATTTTTAGGAGATTTTTTTCGCACAACCTTATGAGGAGCTTTCACTTCATGGTCTTACTTTAATCATCTAGAAGAATGAAATAATCTTAATTATTTTCCAGTGCAAATTCAAATCTTGTCAGGCTTATATGTCATTTCCCAAGGCTGTTTTCTTTGGTTTTTGGACTACCAGTTCCTGTTTCACATTTTTGCTCCTCACCTCACACGTCTTCTGTTTTCTTGGGCCCCATACAGTTTTTTAATCCAATAATTTAACTGCTGCTTTTCAAACTAGCTTTTCAAATGCAAGAAGAATTGATGTGATCTCTGCAGTCTGACCTGGTGCAAGGAAGAACGTCTGGATTGAAATTATTCACAGAAAACTGTTTGATCTGGGTTTTACAGTTATTTCTGACAGGCAGATGATTTCCACTTGAGTAAAGACAACAGTGTGGTGTCACTGGATAAGCTGCATGTGCTTGTTTAAAGCTGTGTGAAAATCACTGGTTTGGCAAGCAGACTCTCTGGCGTCAGTCACAATTGTTGTCCTGGTCTGAGTTTTACGCAGAAATTCATTCTCAGACTGAACTTTAAGATCTTAAACTCTCCTGAACAGGGAAACAAATGTGAGAGAGGAGAAGAGAGGTCAAGTGATCTTTAGGTAGCAGTCTACCACGCAAGGGAAGTGGTGCCGCTCTGCCCGCAACCGGGGAGGGCTCCCTCTCTCTCACAGGTGACCTGAGCTCCTGGCTCCCCATTCCCCAACCTCCCACAAGTGGTCCAAGTCCACCACGGGGCTGTGAGGAACTGTGCCAAGCCCCATGCTGAGGCTATCAGGGCTGTTTCATCAATTTAAATTACTGAACTCATCTCAGCTGTATTTGAACATGGCCAGGGGACAGCGGCATTCAGAGGAATCCTCTGGAGCTGGAATGGAGCCAGGAATGCTGAGAGCTGCCAGGACACCCAGAGCGCTGTGTTTATTCCTTGTAGCATCCAAGCTCCCTAAACAGCTCTCATAATTTAGGAGGTTTTTTTAAAGAATCTTTTAACTTTAAAGGATAAAGAAAAAATTCATCAATTTAATTTACTATGAAAAATCCTGGTTAACTCTGGCAGACTGTTGCATCTTCCAGAGAGTGTTGCTAAATGGTGCCATATCCAGCTGGCATCCGGTCACTAGTGGAGTCCCACAGGGATCAGTGCTTGACCCGGCACTGTTTAGTATCTTTATTGATGATATGGACGGAGGAATTGAGTCCACCATTAGCAAGTTTGCAGATGATACCAAGTTGGAGGCAAATGTTGAACTTCCAGAGNTTTAGACTGGATGTTAGGAAGAGCTTTTTCACAGAGAGAGTGATTCCCTCAGTAGAAAGGTCTTTAAGAAAAGACTGGATGAGGAACTCAGTGACATGGCCTAGACGATGGGAGGCTCGGATGGACGCAGTGTGGTGCCCATGGCTCCAGGGTTGTGGGTTTGATCCCTGGGTGGGCATTCGCTTGGGAGTTGGACTCAATGATCCTTGTGGGTCCCTTCCAACTCAGAATATCCTGTGATCTTAGAGAGATCAGTGTTATAACTCAAACACTATGCCAAAGTAGTACATTTAACGGCCACTATTGAATTTAGTATCAAGTTAATGATTTAGTCATATTTTTCCCATACTTTTTCTGATCTTATAGGATAACTTATTTATAGCACATATACAAAATTCACCATTTTGATTGAAGCACATTTACAGAACCATCTTCCACAATTTCCTTCAGGTTTCAGGTTTCATCAGTGTGCTATTACTGTGGACTAATTAGCCTTTCCCAATAGAATGCTGGTATTAGAATATGAATGAAGTCCTGCAGCCATCCCTTTCAAGTATGGGATCACTGGGTTAATCTTTACATGAAACAATTTGATTACTGAATGGAAGAGCTGCCATGTGGGCTAAGGCTGGCAAAGTCAATATATTTTAAGAGATTTAGTAAGACACACTCTTCAGAAGTAGCTTCACGAGAACTGTGTGGTCTGCAATAATTTAATAAATTGGAATTACTTTCGTATCTAATTGGAGTGCAGCTTTGATTTCCATCCTTTCCATTTACTGTATAACAAAGACCTAAAGTAGTTGAGTGTAATCCTGGGCTGTCACCCTGAGAGCTGGCAGAGCTACTTCAAGAATTTTCCTGATACATTCCAACTACTACAGAAACATTAAATGAACCCCGTTATTAGCCTGTGACTTTCTTATCTTTTCTGACACAGGAGACTGTATGCAGTGACCATACAGGGATAAGAGTGTGGCATCAGTAAGGCCCAGCTGTGGTCTTGGAGCAGAAGTTAACCTGAGGATCCACTCCCTACCACTGAGTTTTCAGTCAAGGCTACACACTTGGCTTCCCTCGTCTGCTCACTGTCATGCTTGTCACACTTGCTTACTGTTAATGTCTCGGATATCCTACAAAGTGCTAGTAACTGAATTCTTCCCACAGATGCCATATGTCAAGTCCTCTAATGCTAAGATTCTCACCTGAGTGATTTTACTTTGCTGACTGTCCCAGACTGGCAGAGGGGGTTGCATCTCTTTGCAGGGTGCCTGGGAGGTGGTAACAAGGGAAAAAGCAGATCAATTGTTTGAACATTTTCCTCACGGAGAGCAGACCTAAAGTGGAGCTGGATGTGTGATTTGTGGCTGGAATGAAAGAGGGAACATGATTCTGGGTTCAGAAACAAAGCAAGGTATTTCTTGGTGGACAAGAATTCTCAGTGGCAGCTTGCTAAATATTCTTTCTCAGAAAAGCCTTTTATGTTTATTTTTCCATTAAATTGTCATTGTTCTTCCCAGTTATATGTCCTCCTTATTACCAGAAGGAGAAAACTGTAAAGGGATTACTTCATTTTAAGTAAATATTCTTTGCTCTTATGGTTGTCCACTCTGAAATCATATTTCAACAAAAGTGATTAAAGTAGGTCAAACCTGTTTTGTCTGATTTCCAAGTAAATTTAACACAGTGGATTGAAACATCTAACTCAAACATTATTTAGTTTACCTTCCACTTAGAAAGGGCTGTGAAAGAAGCACAGAAAGAGAAAAGGAAAAATCTGTGAAAAATATGAAAAAGAAATGAAAAAGGAGGAGAAGGAGTTATTAGTACTTTCATGCAACTTCCCATTGGTAAATAGGCTGAGAGCCATCATTACAGATCAATTAAGTAGCCTAGTGATTAATTTCTAGCCAGAAAGCATATTTCAACTTGTAGATTATTATTATTTAAGATATCAAAGTCCTTTTACTTTTACCTCAATACAGGCTAATAAGAAATGTTATCTGGAAGGTAAAAGTTGCCAATTAGTAATACATCTTTCTATGGGTCTTAGTGCCAAATTTTCATCTGTCTGTGTCCTGTTTTCTGTCTCACGTCTCCTTATTGCAGTTCTGGAGGTCTTCCATGGGAGCACCCACTTCATTTGCAGGAGGGAATAGATGAGGATTTCTAATGGGGAGTAAGATACCTCTCTCCTACAGTGGACAGACAGTGGCTGACAGAATATGCATAGTCAAGTTACACACTTTCTACTGCTTTTGCTTTTTTAAAAAAATATTTATTTTTTACAGCATAACAAAGACAAAATATTCTGAGGGTTGGGGTTTTTTTTTTGAATTGAGAAGTAGCTTCTATTAGACCTAATTTTACTAAACTTGAAGCATTGCTATCAATTCTTTTTTTACTGAATAATTTGAGTAGAACTGTCTGTTATATATGTATTTTTTTTTCCCTTTATGTTTTTCTCTAGCTCAGAAAACTTCTTACTATATGGAACAAGTGTATAGGAGGAATTAGTCCCCCTGTTCACTATGCAACTTAATTTAGTGCTTGTATTACATATTTTGTAGTGGTGAATGTGTGTACAGTGCTAAATACGTACTTCTCAGTAGGGATTAACCTTCTGTCAACGTATGATACCATAAATTTATGGTGTTTGCATATTGTTTAGCCAAATTGGTTAAAATTCTTAAATCTAGTGATATATAAAACTTAATGTGTTTCTTAACATGGTAAGTGGGCGTAGAGGGGATCATGAGATCAGCTGGAGTGCTGTTCATCTTGGCTCCTGTAGGTGCTTGGAAATGCAGCCAAACAGGCGTGACACTACTGCTTGATGGTGCTGTTGCCAGGTCTGCTGCTGTTCATCCAGAATCTCTAAACAATGTGTTTTGAAAATTGAGAGATCTCCATTAAGTAGAGTTTTAGCCCTGCTACATCTTGTGAAATAGTAGGGGCATTAGATGATACTTTTTTAATATTTTGTATTCAGTTTCTTGATTACTGTACTGAGACCAGTCTGCAGATTTTAAATTTGAGCTGATGGATAAAATTGTGCAGCTGAAGAGACACAAGACATGGGACAGGTTTGAAGCTTTCAATAAGGTTGTTCAGCTTCCTGTGCTAAATGATTGACCATCAGTCCAGGTTTAGTGAACTGGCAAACAGATGTTCCCTGAGATACAGGAGACAGGAGTCCTTTGGTAAGAAATATTATTGTACTATGAGTCTGCAGATGGCACTAGATCTAGTGTCCATTCTTCGTGGATTTAAATAGGAGAATTTAATTGTTCCATTTCTATTGATTTCAGGCTTTGGCCTAACTTACAGATTTTGAAGTTTTATTATCTTCTACATTGGCAGGTTTCCTGTAATGGAAATTTTTTTTCATGTTGTCAATGGCCTCAAATCTAAACTTGATTTTTAAAAATTTTCATTAGATGAAAATGCAATTGAAAGTGAGAAAATAGTGTCTGAAGGAAAGGGGAAAATGACTTCTGGTATAAAAAATAATGCTATAAGCAGAAGGAAAAAGCACCAAAACTACATTGAAAGGAAAGAAAAATCATCAAACGTAATTTCTGTGTAGTGACTTAACCCAGGGAAAGGAGAAAATCTTCAAAACTTTCACCTCCAACTTCACCATGTTTGATCTCTAGAACTACATTTTTATTTTTGTCCTAAAATGCCATAAAAGCCATAAACAAAGCCATCTTATATATCAATTTTCCTATATTTTTTATCACAAGTCACTGTTACAATGAGATTGAAAGAATGGAAAAACACTGTCCACACACCATGCTATATGATATTTGTGGCAAGTGATTTATGAATAATGGTGTAGCATGAAATGAAAATAGATGATTCTGGATGCAAATAGCAGCCATTTGCTGTTGTACAAAGGAAAGGAGGTCTCCAAGTCTCTTATCTGTAGCCCTAGAATTCTGACAGGCTGGTGAGCCAAAAGAGAATTGAACCACAGGCACTGCAGAGGCAATAGTCTTGTGCTCATTTCCTTCCATGGTGTGCTGAGAGAATAATTTGGCTACACATTGGAAACATATCATGTAAGGAATAAACTCTACTGACTTTGAGGGAGCACTGTCAGCCTATACAAGCAGTTCCTCTTGTTGTAACCAAGCATTTCTCAATTCTGGGGCCAGGTCTTCAGTTTCTTCCAGGTTTAGAGTCTGTGTTAAGAAACATAAATTTAATGACAGAGAAGAATAAAAATACCCTTCAGATATCTGCTTAAGGCCTTACTTAGGTCTTAGTCTTTGGAGATTTCAGTTCCATTTTCTCCTGAAAGATCTATTTCAGCAATGACATCATTAGCATTGCCTCTGTCTCTCAATGATGCTACAAAATCAGTTATGAAATCCAGATGATCAGTTGTGCATCCTAAAAAGTGTAATATAGAAAACAATACTCACTGTGTTATTAGTAGTGTTGTTTATTAATAGTGTTGTTGAATTTATTTTTTAAAGCCCTTTTCAATGAATATTCAGAAACCTCTGCTTAAAACCAAATAAGAGAACTTCTCTTCATGAGGTGTCACCAGAGTCTTAAAGTGGGGAAACTCATGGGCTGAGAAAAGAATTTAACAGTTAAAGCAAAAGACACACACACAAGCAAAGCAAAGCAACGAATTAATTCACGACTTTCCCATGGCAGGCAGGTGTTCAGCCATCCACAGGAAACTAGTGTTCCATGACATTTAATGGTGACTTGGGAAGACAAATGCCTTTGTACGCTGCGCATGACTCTGTATGATCTGGGATAACCCTGCGGTCAGTTTGGGTCACCTGTTCTGGCTGTGTCTCCTCCCAGCTCTTGCACATCTCCAGCCTCCTCACTGGTGGGGTGTTCAAGAAGCAGAAAAGGCCTTGGCTCTGTATAAGTCCTGCTCAGCAATAACAGAAACATCTCTGTATGATCAACACTGTGTTCAGCAAAAATCCAGAGTGTAGTCCCATATTTACTACTGTGAAAAAACCTAACTCTATCACAGCCAAAACCAGTACACTCAAGGCACCACTGAAAAGATTATTATTGAAAAACAGAAGAAAGTCCTTGCATGCATATAATGCAGACAATTCCTTGCTTCATAAAACTGAATATTCTGGAAAAACACAGTGTGGCAGGGGAGAGGAGATGACAAAGAAACAGAAAAGTGATTACATCTGCTGTAATGTGGGACATTTGTAATTTAATACAAATATAAAATTCTTTTTTTTTAAGAATATCTAATATTGTTGTGCTCTTTGGCTTTCTGTCTGAACAGGTGCCTTTCTTGTCTTTTGTTACATTTTGGTTGATACTTAAATTTTCCAGTTTGTAGAAAGGAAAACTATAGCACAATGGAGGCTGTAAAATATGTATTTTATTCTTTCTCTTGAAAGACTGCTCATCATTAAAGCTTTTCTTAGGACTTAAAAGCAGATTGCTCACGACATGAAACATGAGGTTTTAAGATGACATTGCTTTGCTGTAGAAAGTCTTTATAAAAGAGCAGGTGTAAGAAAAATTTGATCTGTGATTACCCTAACAAGTCACATTTGTCTGCTAGCTTTAAAGCTTCTTTTAATCACAGGTCATAGTCTTTGATGTGCATGGCTACCTTTCATCCTTTTTCCCAAATTCTCTGCCTTCCTTACATGCCAAAATCATAATTCTCAGTTCTGCTAAATCCACATGGCAGATGCTTTTATTTGTGTACTCAGAAATAGTTTTACAAATTTAAATTACGTATTTCATTTCAATTCTAGCCTTACTATAGATAGTGACTGGATTGTTGCTTTTAACCTTTGCCTTTAAAATATTTCTCTTTATATGCCTAAGGTCTGTTTTTACTGCTTATGGGGTAATTTGTTTCATCTGCCCATTATGCTTCTAAAAGAGCAAGCAAGACTTTATGATGGCTTGTTAATTAAATACTAACTCCTTTGAAGCTTTCTAAAGGACCTGTATGTGGATTAAATTCTGCCATTTGTACTAGAGTGCTATGGATGTATCGTCCATGGTGCTGATGCCTTCTCCTCTTGTCAAATTTCCATCTATCCTACCTGGCATTCAGTCTCATGCATGTGGCTCTGGTTTCACTGGGATTACTTTTAGAGTAAATTGCAGTCTAGCAAAAGGTAGGCCAGTATGATCTCACTCTCCCTCACTCTCTCTCTCTATATAGTCTATATATATATCCGAGCAGCAAATGAGGCACATTCACAATGAATCAGCATTTGGGGACTTGAATAATGCGTCAAAAATCTTCTGGGGCTTGTGGTAAAGGCAGTGGCTTGGTTTGATTTTGGAGAGTGTAGCATAAAGGGCAGCACACTAGATATACAGTGTATATATAAAAAGCCACAATGCTATGACTTTTGCACTAATTTTTTATCTGAATTTGTCCTTTATTGTAAGACATGGATTTGTTGAGGGACTGATAGGGCTTTTAAAAAAATCGACTTCTTTAATCCTTCTGTTGTAATCATCCCAAACAACAGGAGCCTTGGAAAATAACTGTGCGTTAAATGTTTATTGCAACAGAGCAGAAGTTATGCATTTCGGTCCAAGTATTCAAACCTGGGCCTAAATTTGGAAAATGTACTGGCTTCACAGATCTCAGATTTATCCAGTCAGAAGTCTTTGGCACCAAAAATCAGCTGATGAAAATTAGAGAAACAATAGGTTGCTTTGTGCTTTTTCATTTCCTTTTTTTCTACCCACTTGACAGCCAAACCCTAAAATAACAGAGTGAGCTACAATGGCATCTAATGATTTTCTGAGAAGCAGGGAGTACACTTCAGGAGAGAACCAGAAGCCATGTCATACTGATACTTAATATGCTAAAGTTTAAAACCCAAAGCCTCAGCTGTTGGTGACTGAGACATGCTGAGGAAGAAACAAGTAGCCCTACCTTTATTCACAGAATCACAGAATACTCTGAGTTGGAAGGGACCCACAAGGATCAAGTCTAACTCTTAAATGGCACTACTGTCTCCCTGGCGGGAATCTAACCCCCGGTCTCCTGTGTGAGAGGCGGGGACACTCACCACTGTGCTAAAGTGGATTTTTTTACCAGCTTAAATATTATAAAAATTCATAACATCCTAATTTCAAAACACTGAATAAGCATACAGAAATTGGGAGAGATCTATGCTGAGTTTAGTCCCAATGAGGATTACAGCCTGAAAAAAGTTATTTGTTGGACACTGTCAGAAATCTTTGGCTGTTCAATTGAAGTAAATTTCTTAGGCTGCTATTTTGGGTAATTTTAAATGAAGAAGACTTATTTAGTCTTTTTTATACAAAATTCTAACCCAAATATTTTACAAATTAATAATAATTAATGAAAGAAAATAATTTTAAAAATAAGCTATGAAGTAAAAGAGTGGCAGAAATGCCAGCCTTTCCAGTGAGCTGCACTTCACAGAACATGAGGAGACAGGGGTCAGGCTGCACTCTCAGCTCTGACAGCTGCAGCTTTCTAGATGTCAGTTAGCTACAAGTCAAACCTGATGGGATGAGCTGGTTTCCACACGTCACCCAGCCAGGATAGGAGTCACTTGCTTAAACCTCAGGGCTAGAACTTGTTGGATGACTTTGGTGTCCGGATTGCCTGCAGAGGGCTGGAAAATACATCACAGGACACCGATGATCCTCTGTCCCCTTGGGGAGGGATGTGAGGCAGGAGATCTCATCTACAGCATCCAACATGATGCTAGATGCTTGTGTTTTGTGTGCCAGGAACTGCATCTGGTTGTCAAAGACTGACTGATCACACCATGAAAAATAGAAAAAGTAAAGTCTGCTGTGGACAGTACTGTTTAGTTAGGTCACCTGTTATAAGACTATTACTTGCTGTTAGAAAAAGGTCAGAACCAGAATATGTACCAGTGATCTCATATTTACTTCTTCCTTACTGATTAAAAAAAAAATCCTATCCAACTATTTCTATGGATTTGGAAAATGTCAATTTCCCCAGTGAATTCCTCTATTTGTTCACACCAAAGTTCTCCATCTGTATATCACTATCATTATAAGGAAATGCATTTCTCTGAGTAGAAGCCAGACATGTTTGAATGATACTCTATTTGTGGAATGGGTTTTTTCTGACTTCTTTCTTCTTCCTCCTGAGCTTAAATAATGCACAGAACTATTTAAAAGGTGCGGTCCCTGTGTAGCATCTGCAAAAAAATATTTGCTGTTCTGTTAGAATGGAATAATACATTAAAATGTATTCTGATACATACAGATGTAAAAAACTCTATAAAGACATACTTCTATGTGTAGAAGTTTAGAGTGTTTTTATTGTGCTCTGGTGGTTGTCAAATATAAATTTTAAGTGTTTTATGAGACCAGCCTACAACAAAATCTTGTACTCTTAAAACAGACAGTTCTTTTCCCTTCTATTATAAACATTATTACCCTTTGTATTAATTACCTGATTGAGCAAGCTTTGGATGTGATAATGGCAGTTTCAGTTTCATGCTGAAAACACCTGTGAGTTTTAAATTTTTTTGGCTACTAGGAAATGTATCTTAGTTGCTACCTGTCAGGCTTAGAAGAAAACATCTGGGAGGTCTGTGGAACGTTTGGGGTACTGCCACATTGACTATAACTCTTAATATTTTAATGTTATTATAGGTATTGAATCATTTTGAATTGCAGGAATTTGCATACATAACTCCTCGTACATGATGTTGATAATGCAGTCTTAAATTCTAGTGACAGACAGATTGATACAATTTGGAAGAATATGTGCTCATTTGAATAAAATGAGGGGTGTACTTTATGTCTGATGCAGAAAGAGTATGTTATGTTTGTTGTTGAAAGGAAATAGTCACATGGTATCTCAAAAGCATTTCTTATACAAGAGCTTCCTTTGTGAGGTGAGAATCTATAGGAACAACATATAAGAGTTGCGTTATTAACTCTTTCACAGCTCTCACTGTGTAACCTGGATAGGTAAACCTTTTGTCTCAGTTTCTTTATTTGCAAACAAATGTATCTGGTTAGACTTAATAACAGAGAAGAGATGCAAACCAAAATTTGTAATCAAACAAAATACAGTATTTGGAGTTTGATACGATAAAAAGGATAATTCGTGTCATCAACAGTTTAGTATATTTCTAGCTGTATTTTTTCATTTCTGGATAGATTTTTTAAGCTTTCTATAATTAATGAAGTGCACCACTGGCATGAAGATGTATTGTATTTCTTAACTCTTAACAAAGTAGCAACATGATAAAACCTGCAGAGGGGAATGAACCATAACTAGCCCGTAGGGAGAAGGTGAGGCACTTACCTTGCATGTGGGAGACCTGTGTCTGTAATTTCTACCTTTCCCTGAATCCCCAAAGAGTAACCTGCCCATCAGCCATTCATATCCTTGGAGCTATTCAACTGCCCATGTTAACCCTAATCTCTCAGGTGTCACACAGCCGCCTCAACCACCACTGCATTTTATTTCATTCCAGTAAAAATCTCGTTTCCATGAACAAGTGGGGAGGATACTGCAGACCCTTGAAAAAACCAACTTGTCATAAAGCTCTAATTCCTTGGATAGTATCAGACCTGAATCCTTTTTTCATGACTGGTGCTTGTGATCCGGGGACAAAAGCTTTCTTGTACTTAATCTGTATTAGATGTTTCTTGGGCCACTGTTGCAAAATCTATAGGTCAGAGAGTAAAGCAACCGTGCAATATCTGTGCACACATCAGAAGCACCCATTAACCCCACGGGGAACGTTAGCGAGGTGTAAAATCAAGGATGTGAATGTTTGTTAAGTGAGAGGTCGCTGAAGGTTTTATAGCGACGGCTTTTATTCTTCTGTCTTTTTCTTGTAGGTAAGAAGGAACAGTAAAATGCACTTAAGCATTATATTAAGAAAGAAGATAAAGGTATAGTAAATCTGAAGTGAAAATAACTTTATAAAAATATTGAAATAGATATACAATTAAAACTCAGGACATACCTATCTTGTATCACTTAAAAGTGGTGATCTAGAAGAAACAACCTTTTTGAAATATAAAGCATTATACATGCTTAGATTTCTCTTTTTAAAATTTCTTTAAAAGCTTATAGGAGATTTAAAGCTTCATCTCAATTAAACTGAAAAATCTAAATGTTATGCTTTAATATTACATCACAGATATATAAAACTGTAAATTTAACTACTATGCCTTTTCAAATCGGGCTTTTCTTTTGTCATGCAAAGTTTTCTGTCAGGAGATACAGTTATACCCCCTCATTTGCAAGGAAGGGGACAGCCCAGAGGTCTCACAGAAAGCCAAACTCGCAAAGAAGTGCAGGTCGTTAATATGCATGCAGGCCATGCTCATTGCTCCACCCCTCTGGCAGTCCGGAGNTAAAAACAATCCAAACAGATGTAAAAAAGAAGTGTATATGTGTAAGAAGTCCATTTGAAGATATTAAAATCAGACTATATCAGGGAAGGGAAAGGAAGATGGGGGAAGGCNCGATGCACTGGGGATTCACTGTAGTAGATATTAACCAATAAATGATATGTTTTAAAATGTTCTCTTAAAAACAATCCAAACAGATGTAAAAAAGAAGTGTATATGTGTAAGAAGTCCATTTGAAGATATTAAAATCAGACTATATCAGGGAAGGGAAAGGAAGATGGGGGAAGGCTGGGAAAAAATGGATAATCTACTCATGTATTTGTGATCTCAGCTTCTTAAATGGTTAGTACATTGGTTTCCCATTGCAAACGTGAATTACAATCCTGTTTCTGTTGACAAGTGGAAATTATATCATGATGATATCAGTCTTTCTTTTCTTTGCTCATCTATCTTTAAATATTGCTCATCTAAGTTTAAATAAAGTTAGATTGGGGTGGGTCTCTGGCATCCAGCCAGGGTCAAATCACGACAAAATCAAATTTCTTTTATATGCTGGTATGGGCAAGTGATTACAACACAAGTGTGGCGTGAAGTGTATTTTCTGNTGGGGGGTGAGGGCTGGATGACCCTGGGCCCCCTCCGGCCCAGAGTGGCCTGCTAGACTGTGAGGCATCTAGGTTGTTATTATACTCTGGGATGTGCTCTTGGTCGCTGTACGGGTATTAGATGGTGAGTTGGACTAGATGATCCTTGTGGGTCCCTTCCAACTCATAATTTTCTGTGATTCTGTGATTCTGTGATTCTGTGATACCAACCGCACCAGTTTTTCTTGGATTTATTGTTATCCCTTTTGTTGAAGTATTTTGTCTGATATGTTATACAATTAAGATAAAAAGAACTTCACCCTCTATTATAGCAAATAGAGAAATAACTAATGAATTTTATATTAGTAAGACACAAGTCTCCATTTTTTGGATCAGTTCCCTAAATAGATCTAAACTAGAAAATATCAGCCTAGCATAATTCCTGAAGTAAATTCACATTATTCTCATATTATCCGTAACCTTATACTCCCTGCTTTATAACTGCTGTGCATAATTGTTGTTGTAACTGTGAAGATTACTTTCTTCTTTGATTTCAATTCCAAAATAAAATAAATTAAAATTATATGATTAATCAAAACACATTGGTCTGTATCAGCAGCTTTAGAAGTGTTTTAAGCATTTGGTTAAAATATCCCATCAGAGTGTTGCTTCCACTTGCACTTGTAGTATCAGCAACAGTGCTGTGTCAGTACATGGTGAAGCATTAAGGCTTTGTTGTTTGAACTAGCAACAGAATTGCAACAGAAATTTATTTTCCTTTAATTGCCAAGTGCATGAAGTAGGACTGGAATTAGGTATTAACTAAAGGTCTTAAGTAACTCACCTGCAGAATGGGTTTTTCTTAGACGGTTCAGACTTGAGTAGAAAAGGATTTTCTATTGCAGTTGAAAGAAAGGCTAGCTGGTTGATATGATATGGTCAGATGCCTGAAGGAACACTAATTATCCTTTTAGTATTGTGTTGCACATGATAGCAGGAGGCAAAATCTGTTCTCATTATGTTTTCATCACTGCAATTTGAAAAGCCTATCTCTCATGCTTCTCTACATTTTAAAATGCTAATGAGTCTTAATGAGGATAATTTCATATAGCCTTTTTGTGATTTGTTTGAAAATTAACTGTTGTTGTGCTCTTTAGATCCCTTGTGTCATTCATTTTGGTGAGCGACTTGTCATGAGCACACTACTACTAATACTAATACCAGTATCAATACCAGGTTATTTCTTCATACTGTTACAAGCAGGTTTTCAGATATGGACCTAAGTCTGCATCCCTGCCAGGTAGTGAAAATTACTTTCTGGTCCCTGTTTTTGTTATCACTGAGGCATCTCTGTATCTTCTGATTGGCCTGGCCTTGGCCAGAGGGCGGGTCCAGCCAGGAGCTGGCTGGTATTAGCTTTGCCAGCTATGAGGGAGGCTTCCAGCAACTTCTGGAAGAAAAGCCCTCCCCATAGTACCCCCTCCCTCTACCAAAAAAACCAGCCACAGCAAACCCGATACAGTCTCCCTCACTAGAGACCGTAGAATTTAGTAAATTTGCACGTTGCTCTTTTGTTCCTTTGATATTTGATTGCTTGATCACCTTTCATATAGAGGAGGAATAGGTAATTTCTCTGAATGTGTTTACGATTTTACTAGATTAGGCCCTTATGAATATCTGATCTATGCTTTCCCCACTTGGACGTGATTCTAAACAGGTATGTCACATTCCCCATCTGTGTTTTCTGGTGTGTACTGAGATAGATTTGTGTTTTCTATCAAGGAAAATACTATACATTGATACTGTTATGTATATGAATATCAAGCTCTTGTCATCTGTCTCTTCTATTGCAAGATATTTTTCAAGGAAAATAGAAAACCAAGTGCAAATCCAGATGAAAAAGGCTTTTGTTTTTTCCCTGCTATTCTATCTCTTGTAGTCTGATTTGGCTGTCTACATTGGATGCATATTTTTGAGTGTAAAATATCACATGAAGTGTTAGCATTTGGTAGAATCTTGCGCATTTAATCTGGTTTTCATGTGGGATGTGGAAATCAATTGAAAAATATATGTGTTTGCCTAAAGTGTTTTAACATCAAATTACAAAAGTCTATTGATATGGCAAATGCAGGACAAATGCAATAGGAAATACAAAAGGGTAGCATAGGGATTTGAAAGCATTCTCATGTCTCACAATGTCATGTTAAATAACATTTCATGATGGGAGAATAATGCAATGATAACTGTAGATATGTCCCACAAGGTAGGTGGTTTGGGAATGAGTATTGGCAGGACTGTCCTGTCAATACTATTTTGTCCTACTGTCAGTTCTGAGAAGAAAATACAAGCCATGATAAGATGTATGCATAATTGTTATTCGGTAAAAAGAATCTTTTTTTGGACATCAGATATAACTCTTGTTCCATGCTACTAAGCTTACAGTAGTTTAATTTCTGGATCTGATGGAATTGCTGTAGGAAATTATAGATTGGCTATATTGTTATACTGCAACAGTTTCATTTTCTCTGTTATTTAGAATGACTAAATTGCCTGCAATATCTATTTGATTACTTTAATAATTTTTTCTGTGTGGAATTTCTTTAACCATTTTCTTCTCCCAGCCAGTGTAATTAATTTACTGACTATCATAGTTGAACTTTGCTAATGCCTAAATCTTCCTTTTTCAGTCTTCAAATACTTCCCTGTAGATATATATCTCTGTTCAGATACACACTTGGGCAGAGAGGGTTATAAAACTGCAACTTCTTCATAAAATGAAATTAATTTATTTCATGAAAATGCTTAGAATTAGCGTGGTCCACTTGGATCCAAACTTGGAGCAAACCTCTACATCATTCATGGCATTCTTTTGCTCTTTTTATTTGCTTTGTTTGCTGTAGTCTTTTGTTTGATTATACTGAACTGTGCCACTAAAGAGAAAATAATTTCCAGTATTGAGTAGCTATGTTTGTAACAGTCAGCACTACAGCAACAATAATTAGAATCTCATATTACATAATACCATTAATTTCACATGTTCTCAAAATGCTTTTGTAACTTAAACTCTAGGTTTGAATTAGTTCAGCTCTTCCTGGATAAAAGTTTCAGTAAGGTCAAATAATCCTTACTTGCTTAAGACAAAAAAACCCAAAGCATGTCTTATCCAGATGGGAACTTAAAGGGGAATTTAAGGAAGGGGAATTTATTTCCTCGTGTAAAATTCAAGCATGGCATTCCTTCTTCTGCACATATTCTGAAAATGCCACAGACAATTTTTAATGATAGTGGAAGTGCACACTCTGATGTAATGTCAATTCCAAGAGCAGAGTCTTTCCACTGCACCAAATGTCTGTCCTAGCTGTAGTGCACCCATCTCCTTGGCTCCTGGGAGCAGAGAGGGCTGCAGTCCCCCTGGCTGGGATGCAATATCCTATGCTTCCATTCAGTATTTTAAATGAGTGATATAAAAATCTAGATAGAAGTTGTGCATCAGCTTTAAAATACAGATGTGCAAGCTGGTATGGATTGAGAAGTATAACAGCAGCAAAAAGACAATGTAATACAAAAAGTTTATAGAGGAGATGCCAACCTAAAATTATGCTGAATTATAAAAAACCAAACAAAAACAAACCAACAAAATTTTCTAAAGATTTTAACAGACCTTTTCAGTTTCTGACTCTGCCAGCGCTGGAGACTGTACAACAGCTAGACCCACAGCTTGACCTGCTATTATTTCCTTAGGAGCCTTTTATTTGAACACAGCATCCTTCAACCATTGAAGAGAAGACCTTGAACTCTGCTTCTACACATAGCGGAGGTTATGCTGAGAATACTTTTGATGACACTTCTTTTCTTCTAGGATTGCTTCTAGAATATATATGCTACTAGTTTCCTTGGAGACTGACATGCAGTCAGCACAATAGTTCTATAGTACCTGTAAATCAAACTTCAAAAGGAGGCACTGTCCTTGTTAGTGGAAATGGTATGCATGATGATGAAAGAAGAGAGTTTTGATTTCTACTTGTCTTTCAGAGAATGATGGCAGTTGTGCTATAGAGAGACTATGTCAGGGGGTGAAGGCTGGGTAGACTATATAGCAGACTTCATAATTTTATCAAAATATGGCATGGATTAGACAATAAGCCCTTGGTTTGCAAATGGTTTTGTGAATGCAGCAGTTATGGAGATACTTGTATATGTACCACTAACGTTTATGTATGAAAAGATATATTAGTAATTCTGATAAGATTGAGCATCTCTGTAGCAACTTCTGTTATCACAGATCCTGTAATCTTCATGTATCCTTTTCATGTATCCTTCCTGCATGAAGAGATAGGGCCAATACACTGTGAGGAGATGAGTTTGGATCTGTTTTCTACAAATCAAACACTTTATCTTTCTCCTCTGTTCTCTGCAGGGTGGTTAAGGGATATGTCCTAAGGGTTTCCTACTCCTTTCCCTTATGTCAGTGTTTTAAAATGTTATTGTTTTTGGCAGTTAGGAATTTGGTCAACATTTAACTTCCCAGCTCTGACACAGAAACAAAATTAAAGGACATATTTGCTTTTAGATTAGCTGCCTATTCAAAAAGGTCTAAAAATAAATAATTAGGGACTCAGCTTGGGAACAGGTGATATACTACAAGTGAGGCAAAAAGGCTTCCCATTGGAGCAGACACATGGGAATTCAGTTGAATAACATTTGGTCAAATAACTGATATATATAATCCTTATTATTCCCACTTTAAAACAAGTCCTGTCAACAGGCCAATGTCAACACCCAAATTTCCTGTGACTTCACTTCTAGTGTCAAGTTTCTAGACTAAACCCATAGCTAAAAGCTGCCATCAGCAGATTCAAACAATTTAACAAATATATCAAATGTCCTTCACAGTGTGAGCAAATTTTAAGAGCATGATACTCAAATGTTTGATTTAATAGTGCCTTTGGCTATTTATCCACTGAGCCTGATGACTCAAGAGATCCTTTTGACTGCTTACTCTTTGCCTTGTAAGAGATGTGGGGAAGGGAACCCCCACAATGAGGGTAAATGGTTATTGCAGTTTATCAGATAATTTCCAAGTGAAAACAGAGAAACGCAGTCAAGTGTGTTTACAATCCATAGCTTCCAAATGTCGTGTATTAACTACAACAATGAGTAAAGCTGCAGTTGAATTACTTTTGATCAGATATAATGTGTAGCCATAGGGCAGTCCTAATACTTGTGTTGTTTTCTGCAATGTCCCATTAGCATGAATGGGACTTACAGGTGTTTGATGAAAAGAAAATGGGACCAAGGTTTGTAGGGAAAAAACTTGAAAGAAAATTAATTTCTTTGTTGTAAATAAAATTTACATTAATAAATGTTACAGATATGCCATGAAAAAAATCTGAAACTCAGTTAGTGCTAAATAAACAAATTATTTCAAATTAAGTACTTAGATAGTACTAGATTGTTTCTAATAATTCTATTTTTCATGTATCCCTATATTTGGTTGTACCCACATATCTTATCTAGATGGAGTCTTTGTGATATTTGGCACTTTATAAATACGTAATGAAATTACTGACCCAAAGATATTGCAGTATTAATTTAATTTATTGTACAAGCAAACCCTATTGTCTACAAAACTGAGTTCCTACATAAGTTAGATATTTACTATTGATTATTGATAAGGTTCAGTGAAACATTAAATAAACTAGTTTTCACAGTATCACAGTGTTGATAAGGTTGGAAAAGACTTTGAAGATCATCAAGTCCAACCTAACTAGGCCTGGTTATATTAGTTAGCCACTAACATTTGTCCCTATTTATTAATTGGTATCCCTAATGTGCTCTTGCATATACATATGTAGAAGGAAAAGCATCTGTTACTCAGCTCAAGTGAAAGTTGACACAACAAATCTAATTATTTTAATTGTTAGTTAATTTAATTGTTAGGTTCAGGACTAATAACTGATTTCAAGAGTAAAGAAAATTTGTAGTATATTTTCTCTGATATAACAAAATAAAATCCTGGCCCTGAATCAGGAATTTCTACAATTGGAAAGGGATATTCCATAATTGGAATCAAAATCTTGTAAAAATGGAATATTTCTGAATATTAAAAATGATTTTTCAATAGATGATGAGTAAAGTGACAATTAACTGCACTAGTCAGGAATCCTTTTTAATATTTACATGCCAGTAATTTAATTTTTTAGTGCTAATATTTTATTGCCTCTATGGTTACCATTGTCATTTGTGCATGTGTATATGCTGATTTGCATACTCCATGGAAGGACATCAAACCTGAACCTGCAATCTATATGAAATAGTGCATCTGTAGACCACACTCTTCATCACAACAGGAAATAAATATAGGATTCCACTTTGATTTTTGTATCAAAGGATTTTGGAGTGGGCTGATCACCTTGGTGTGGCTTATTAGCTAATATCGAGTGTGGAATGCAAACAATGTGATTTCTAACTGGGATGCATTGACTGGATGCTCTGAGGATGCACCAGTGTTCTTGAGGAGAGCCTGCAGGTACAGGACAGGGACAGCCTGTGCTCCTGAGCTCCGTCCTGTGTGACAGACTCCAGGGCTATGGAGTACTGAAAGACTGGTAGCTGCAGCAGCAAAGGAGAAGCTTTAGTGCTTCTTCGCTAGTGATGATGCCCAATTGAAAAGTTGGAACTCATCTGCCTAAATACTGGACTTGATCCAAAGAAAGAGGAAGCCTTCAGAGGCCATATGTTCCATTTTTAAAAAATGCCAGGTCAACAATTGCTAAGTTTTTCCTGTTTATATCTCAGGGCCTTCTAGAGAGCTTGACATGTCTGGATGATTCATGCATGACTTCAGCTACCACATTTGATAAGTCAAGCAGAACCTCACAGTTAAAGTTTCTTGTGGGAATCTGTTGGGGTGCAGTTTTATTAAACTCTTTTGTGCCTCTTGCAACTTGCTGAAAAGATGGTTGTACTGGGTGATGCTGGTGGGACATACCAGCTATTGAATTCCTGCAGTTATCCTGTATATCCTTCCCTGTTTCCACTTGCTCCTTACAGCAAGAAGTTGTGAAAGTAGCAGCAGAAGGTAATTTTAGCAATTCTGGTCCACTGCACAAGTCCTGTTAAACCAGCAATCTGATACACCTTAACCTCTTGTTTCTTTGTAGACTATAGAGCTGGGACGGAACACCAGAACAAGAACAAAAAAGATTTCTTTGCAGCCAGCCAGCTCTGTCAGCAACAGTGATGGCTTTCACTGGATTGTTAAAGCCAGCAATGACTGGGGTCCATTTCTGAGCAACCCTGTCCTCTATAAAATCCATTCCTATTTGTCAAAAGTAAGATAGAAAAAGAAAAGAGTTCTATTTAAAAGTTTTCATACAACTGAGCTTCTAAAATATTTGTATTCATGCTCTCCTTGCTGCTGGTTGTTCTCAAGAATGAAGACAAGCTCATTTGCCCAGTGTTTGCTGGAAACAGAAAGAAATATATGTCAAGTGGGAAGTTCCAAAGCACATTGCTGACTTCCAGCCAGTTTAGATTTGTGCTATTATTCCCGATACCAATTAATTGTACTGTCAAATTCTTATTAATGCTGTTGTAACTGAGGTTTTCCCCTCCCAATATGTGTATCTCATTATCGTGAGCCTTGGCTCTTGCTTTTTGGGGTCTTATTTCATTAGATGACTCATGTATTCATTAAACATATTTTTCAAATTTTTTCTCACACTGTGAGCAAGTTTGGTTTAAACAGTTGTATAGATTGTGAAGTGCAAGTTAAACTGCTGAGCTTTATTTTAATAAATTTGGCATAAATACTTGGGATTTAAAGATTTCCTTTCAGTGCCACGTTGTTAATGAATCTATACAGTTTTCAGTATAGCTATTAAAATCAAAGCTCACTAGCTGACCTGTTTACAACAAAAGAAAACGTCAACTTATGAAGAAAACTTCAAAAAATTAATCAGAGGATGAACAAAATAAGGATTTTTAAAACCATTTTTCTAGCAAATGGATTTATAACAAGAGACAACTGGAACACAGAGCGCTTTTGTATTTTCATAAAAAGCAATACTTAAATCATAGTTCTAAGAAAAACAAGATGAAATCAAAAATAAAAATAAATAAAAATGAGAGAAAAAAGAGAAAGAAAAGGGAATTGGATGGGGGGGAGGATTGACAGTGAAGACAAAGAATTACTTAATCCTGATTTTCTACAGTAGCTGCTGGAACAAGGCAGTGTGGTTTTTACCCTCTTCACTAAGCAGCAATCTCAGAGTTAATTAGTCTCCAGTGTCAGCAAGTGGGTGGCATTTACTTTTATAATGATAGGTCTGTCTCTAAAAAGGAGATGGCACAGATCACGATTGTGTACCTTGTCTTTTGAGACAGGAACAGTAAAGACTTTCTAAATGGATTTAAGCAGAAAGTTGAGTAAAAGCATTTTGCTCTGTCCCAAGAATGTAGTTTGTTCTAATTATAGAATGGCAAATATCAAGTAGAAATGATGCTGTGCTGGGGTGGTGATGGTGACTCAGTGTTCGCTACTCACTGTGGCGCAGGCTGTCAGAAAGTGCTACTTTTCTGACTCACCGCGTCTTGTATATGAAGAAGGAGACATGAGCTGTAGTTGTATTATATTTATATGTGCCATGTTCTTTAATTCTAACAGTGTTTGGAGTATTTGCTCAGTTATTGCTGAGCCCTTTGAAGTACTAGGCCTTTACTTAGTAGTAACAGTAGTAATGCATAATAAAGTTCCTAGTGTTTCAGATGGAACTGTGGGATTAAGTGCCACACTTAAGCAATAATAACAATAATAGCAAAGGTAGTATCTAATTATAACAGAAATGAAATCTTATGTGTGTTACTTTTGTATGAGTTTGAAATACAGAAGCACAACATGAAAAAGTTTTAATAGTAGATTTACCATAAAAATAACTTTAATCTGATTCCCTTATGAATGCTTGTCTAATTGAATGAAGCAAAATAATTAGTCATCCAGTGAAAAAATATTGTATGTTATTCTTTTTGAGCAATGTCTTTTTCTAAAGAAGCTTGATTGTTATCTAATTTCCTTTTGATATCAAGAAAAGTGTTGTGATTCTGTGATAGTCTTTTGCTATGATATAATTTGTTAACATATATTTTAGGCCTTGTATAAGAAAAGTTTTATTTGTAAATATTGTTTCAACAAATTGAAACTATTTTGTACTCACAGCTCAGGGATATTGAGCAAGACAAGATTCATCATATATGTGAAGTAATGGAAAATACTGAACTTCAATGGGAGATCTGGACCCTTTAAAGTCAACTTCCAAAATTGTTTTTCAGTGTTATACCTAGAGTGATAGGGAACTTTTTTTTTTCTAATTTCAGAAACTCCTGATACTTTTACCATAAAAATATGATAAGTGTTGTGTGGATTTCTGCTTAACTCTGCTTTGGACACCTCTCTATTGTTTTACATTGGTTTTAAACAAGACAGCTTTGTTAACTAGTTGTACATTATGCTGAAGACACAGTCAATAGCTGAGTTGTTACTGATAAATATTTCTTCAAAATTTTTGTTCAAGAGCCCTTTCACCTCTTCTTTTTTTTTCTTTTTTTCCTTCCTCTGCCCATGCAACGCTTTATTATTTGTGTCTGAATTTTAGAGTATTGTCCATAATAGCCAAAATGCTGGAACACCTCTTTGGAAGAGGTCTTTGGAACAAATCTGTAAGCAGTTTATTTCATTTTAAACTGCAGAACAGACGGAAGAAATGCTATCACAGATTTGCAAACAGTGCTATCAAAGACATAGCTGGTTAGTGCCTGGCAATATTTTGGCTGCTTTTTTTCATTTGAGAGGTCTCTTGCTAAGAATGGGTGAATGAGATTCAAATGTGAGATAAGAACTAACATATATGAATTATTGTTTTATTGCTTATTGTCCATTACATCCTGCTGGAATTGAGTGTAGTGGGGAACAACCAACTCAGTGAAAGACTGCTTACTACTACTGAGCTCTGAGGACCTTTGGTCTGTTTTCTGTTTGCATTATTATTCCTCTGGTTGTAAGCTGAACTCAACAACAAACATTTGAGAGATTGATTTTCGGAGCCTTCCTTTTTGCACTATGGATTGTTTGATTTATGAGAAATGGGCTCACAAAGATCATAATTTGTAATGTAATTTATTATAAAGCAAAGGTAAAACAGTGCTGGGCACGTGGCTTGGGAGAATCCAAGTCAGAGGTGCAACATTCATCACACGGGTTTCACGTTTTATACTTTGGGGTAATGCATAGGTATTTAGGTATTTCAAAAGTAGGAGGGACTATTACAATTATTTCATACAAAAGCATGAACTAGGAGGGATTATTACAATTATTTCACAGAAATCATCTACGTGGCTCCACCCCTTTTCCCTCCTCTTTGAGCATGCTCAGTTAACTGAGAGGAGGGGTCTATTGTTGATTCTGGATGAAGGCATGGTCCATCATCATCATGACCTTTTCACCTCAGCCACAAAACCGGTTCTGAGCTGACTTGTTGATTCAATCATCTCATGTCTGGGGCTCCTCTGGAGGCAGTTATCTGCAGCTGGGCTTTCCATTGTTATAGTCATCTCAGGTTTGAAGCTCCAGTTATTCTCATGATGGGCTCAGCCAACGGATCCTGTTGTTAAGTAACTTAGCAAGAGCTGGTGTCCCCCTTGGTGACTTCTCCTGCTTGGTGCTTTTTGGAACTGAAACGAAATCCACTTTAGTGGTAAGTGTCCCCACCTGATGTGTGGGAGACCCGGGTTCAATTCCCACCAGGGAGACAGTGTTAAGAGTTGGACTCGATGATCCTTGTGGGTCCCTTCCAACTCAGAATATTCTGTGATTCTGTGAAACTTACATTGTTTAAATCAATTGTTGACAAAGGCTCAGATATTCTACAAAACCTACAATATAATTAGGCAAATTTATATCCTAACTTATATGTACTACTAGCATTAAAAACATCCCTGAGTATGTAATATTAACGTAAGCTATTTACTTTACGAGGGCCAAAAACTTCCTTCATCATTCATAGATTTAAATGTGAGTAATGCATATTTGTACATATCCATAGCTATTTATATTTACCAAAAAAAATTGAGATGTATTTTAGTCTAAGACAAGACTAACATGCTGAGAAGAATTTGAAAGATAGTATAAATTAATCTTACATTTGTTTTATTTACATTAAGAGTTAATACAAATTGTGAAAGTTCTTTCAAACTTTCAAAACTAACTCTGCCCAGTTCTCAACTGGTAACTTTCATATACAGTGCACTTTACAATTAAGGCATATCACAGAATCATGGAGAATCACAGAATATTCCGAGTTGGAAAGGACCCATGTGGATCATTGAGTCCAACTCCCAAGCGAACACCTACACAGGGATGGAACCCACAGCCCTGGAGCCATGGGCACCATGCTCTGTCCATCCAAGCCTCCCATTGTCTAGACCATGTCACTGAGTCATATTTTTAGTTTCTAGTTTCCGAGTTCTTTCGAGTCACTTTAGAACAACAAATTCCCTATGTGTTATTTTGGTTTTGTTAATTATTATCAATAATCATCATGTGCCTGTTTAGCTGTGGAGCTACATCTTCTTCTGTTCTCAGTCGCCTTTTTATCAGTCTATTGTCTTTAATGAAAAGGCACAGATGTAATCAACTGCAGTTTAGGAAAAATGATTACACACATCACATACGCAGACACACACAAACAAAGAATCCATCTCTCAGCAACATTGGTTCCACGGACGTAAACCCAGTAATACGTAGCAACAATCAGCCATTTTAGAGGTACCAAGGAAATATGACTGTTAAGTAGATCTCAATTTCTAACAAATCAGGGGAAAGGCTAACAATTATTTTGATGTTGGTTGATCAAGGCAGAGAGAAGATTCTTTGTATGTGAGCACATAACTTCTGTGTATTTTGATTTCAGAGATTTGATCATTAATCATGTAATAATTTAATGTTTTGAAATAATTTGCTGTATGCTATAGAATATATAGTGCTGTGCCATATTTTGTATAAGATAAAATTTTGGCGTATTTGTTGTGTCTTTTGATGTTGCAATGATGCGTACCTAGTGCTAAGGGTAGAGTGTATAGTAGCATAAATAGGCTTTATTTTTCTTTTTGGTGGTAATTTCAGTTCCTTTTTCTCTGCTGTATTTATGATTATTCTTCTGGAAAGAATTACAAACTCATGTCACCACACTGATCATAGCCTGGATTCTACTAATACGACATGCCTGAGGAATTACACTGAGCTGGGGTAGCCAAACAATTTCAAAAACAAGCTGCTGGTCAAGGGCGTTTATTAATGCACAACATGTGAGTTGGATTTTTTCCAAAATGAGTTGTGACTATACTATATATTAAGTGAATATGTACTTGTGGATGAAAACTGCCCTAGACAACTAGAAAAAAATCTGAAGTTCAGTTCAGAAAAGCTAATTTTTATGTATCATTTCAAGACCATAGGGCTGTGGAAATATTCCTCTGACGATTAATTATTTAGTGATCCCTTGCTACTTTGCGCTTCAATTATTTCCAGCTTCAATACATTGCTAGTGGGGCGGGAGGGGAAGTGGGGGCCTTGTCCTAAATTATAATAATACATTCCAGGGAAGTTGGGAACCCTCCTGGAGTGGAAAGGAAAAAAACCCTCCTTATCTACCTTACTATGCCTTTCAAATCAAAGCAGCTTTCGGTCAAAAAATGTAGAAAAAGGAAGAAACAATTATTTATATATATATTTAGGGGGAAACCCCAATAACACAACAGAAACAAGGAAAAAAGAAAACAAAAAAAGTCAAAAAGAACACTCCACCACACAGCCATCAGGGGCTAAATGGCCCAAAAAGAGCCATTAGCTCTCCAGCCAAAAGACAAAAAGACTCCTCCACCTCCACCCAACAACTCTTGTTGAGGAAACCTGCCTTTTGTTTAGTTCCTTTAACGTCTCCCTTCCTTAGACTTTGAGAACAGGCATGGTGGTTATCAAAAAACTAAATCTAACCCACGTTTACCCTATTTACTTCTTCCAGATTTCACTTATCACAGCATGTTTCCAGACCCAACCACTGTGATTTTTGAGAGCTTGTATATCTACAGAAAATGCACGGTGGTGTTTTTTTCTGACCTCTGCTCTGGACTCTTAACCATGGTCCGGACCTTTACTGCATAGCCTGAACTCTTTTCCCATTTGGAAGGGAATATCTTTACAGAGAAATAAAGGAGGTATGGCAGATTGAGAAGAAATTCAAATCAGGAAAGTGATTGTTCTTTGTAGTTTAAACTTTTGGGTTATTTTTGGGTTATTTTTACAATGTTAGTAACTATAAATTGAAAATAGGAAAATAGGCTCAACATTTGTTCTAGATCTTATGCTATTGAAAGGCCAAGTTTTTATTTTGGTTCTGGCTTTGTTTGTGCTGGAGGCTAAATTTGCATTGTTATGCTATCAGATTTATTATCTGAGGAGTGAATTTTGATGTTGAGCTTGGCATTCCCTGCACTGAATGGATAAGGCACCTAGAACACCAAAAGTCAAGGGATTCAGACAGGGCAATGTCTTCCCCTCACTTGTGGATGTCTCTGTGTACCTCTGCCTGTACATGGTCAGACCTCTGTCCTCCATCTTCAATTTATCTTTCCACATGAAAGCATATTTATTATTATTTGATTTGAACGGGATGTGTCACAGTGGGCTTGATGGATCCTGCATTATTCAATTTTCCTAATGTCCAGTATATATCTGAGTTAGTTTTTCTCTGATATTTTGTTTTTGAGAACAGCAACTCAGTGTTTGCATGCTGTTCCAAAACACCAAAAATGCAGCATTTTCTGTTGTGTGTAATATAAATGCTTCTTTTTTTTAAATTGTAGTGCCTGGAGTGGTTCTTGTTATGGGTTTATTCTCTTCTCATCTTATGTCCAATCTCCTCATAATAAAAACATTCAAGTAAGAAACTATTCCCTCAGAGAAAGAGAAAATATCAGTAGCTCTGTGAATTTTCCCGTAATGCTGGGGTTTGGGTATTTTTGTGAAAGTGTTCGGATATTGTAGTAACAGGATAAACACCTAAGAGATGTTAAAATTATACGAAATTGATGTAAGAGTTTTGTACAATGTTTCCAACATGCTCTTCATATCATTTCTTTGGTTGTTGTTGTATTTCATTATAGAAGAAACATTTTTCTAGTCTCACCTCTGGTATTGACATGTGTTGCTTAGCAAACAGCTGTGGCACTAAAACACGCTTCACCCAGAGGCTGGCAATGCTGAAGGGGAAAGCACAAAGCAGAATGTGTGAATGTGCTTCTGGGTTCAGCCAAATGGCCAAGAACAGCTCGATGGAGAGAAAGGTGAAGAGGAAATCAAACAGCAGATCTTTACAGAGAGGTATGCATTGAAATCCCAGTGTGCCAGCTTGGCCCAAGAGCTGACTCAGCTCAGGGGTGGTGACACACTGCTGGGAGTGCAGTCTGAGACCTTGGCACTGGAATTGCTACAGCATATCTGTCCATACCCGGGCTTCAGATTTTATTTCACTCTCTCCTGAGATATTTGGGCCAAGGGCTGTGGGTCATATCACCTCTTTTAACTTTACTGCACATGAGAGCTTGTACCAATTTGCACCTGTTAAACCTTAAGCTGAGGGAGTCCTCCTATTCCCTAGGAAAACCTGAGAAACAATTTGCTCAGGCAATGACAGAGCTCTCCCTCTTCCCACATTCCCCTCCCTGCCCTCCCCCGCACCCCATTTTTACATGGAAGGGAAACATTTAAGTGTGCGTTTAATAAATATTAGTGGTGTAAATCACATGCCTATGCTGACTGAGGCTATTAGCTAATTTTCAATACAAATCTCTTAAACAGAATCCCATGGGATGCATTTCTGCTTTAATCTCCCAGCAATCAAGCAAAAATATGTATTTTACAAGCTTTCACAGACAAATGCTTAGATTGAACTATAATTTGCATGTTAGTACCTGAGTGTGTTGTTTCTGATTTTAATGATTTAACACTTTTATACTATTATTCTAATTGTATTTGGAGTCCTTTATCAATATTTTTTTCATCAATATTTTTATCCATATTATGTTCACACCAATGGCACCTTGCTGATATTGTCTTCTGGTACTTTGTCAACATAGCTGTTCCACTTTATGGTAATAACCATAGGTCTGTGAATTCCTGAGAGAAAAAGGGTAAGAAGGCTTTACTAGACTTTTGTCAACAGGTGTTTTAAGGGTTTTGGTCTAGATCATCTTGTCTTATCCTTACAGCTCCACAAGTTTTAGTCATGCTGCCCTGACCTGGGTAGTTTGTGGGTCTTTTTGGTGTGTTTTTTTCTGAATAGAAACATCCTGCTGATGTCTTAAACAGGTGGATTTTGATTACCCATATGGTGATCCTAACAGCCTTCAGGAGGTCTGCAGTCAGAACAGTGGACTGTTCAGCTAGAGGCAGCAGAATTCCCTTCCACAGCTGTTTGCAGCTAGCACGGAGAAATAAGTGTTTTTAGCCAAAGGTAATGGAAGACAGAAGGCTAATGGCTATCTGGTCCTCACCATGAGTACTGAAAGTGTGTATTACTGTGCTGATTGCTCAGAAAAATTCCCTTGCTCAAGTAAAACAAGAGGAATTTTGAATTAACTTTAGTAAAGTTTTTTTTATTGACCTATGGCTTTGGAAACTTTTTCTGCTATTTCTATCTTTAAGAAATTCTCAAAGGAAAAGTCTTTATCTTCAACAGATACAATATAAATTTAAAATAAGTATTACAACACAATTCTGTGTAACTACAGACATGAATTTCAATGCTAATCTCTGAATATAATGAACTTCTCTCTGTTATTTTGCTCTCAGATTCATGCTTAGTTCTAGGTATCCAGTAGGGCAGAAAAATAACTTATCAGCATTCATTAGATACATGAAACTCAGTGGAATATTTCCTTTGCCTATGGAAGTTGCTTTCTAAACTAGGAAAGGATGTATGAAAGGAGAGAAGGCAAAACAGAATTGAAATTGGATAAGGAGCTTTTCACATAGGGGTTATTAGTTATCAAGAGCTATTCTTACATAATGGCTCATTGTTATTCTAAATTCAATGCCATATGTGCATGATCCCATCACTGCTTCTTATTTAATAATTTAACATCAGTCACATGTCTTATTTTTGAAGCAGCTACCACTGTAGGGACCTGGGTTTCATGGCCGTGGTTTGGGTTTTTTTTTTGTCAAATATTTCATCAAACAATAGAAACATTTTTTTTCCCCAGGACTATATGTTCAGATTTAGATCCCTTTTCTTCACAAAGTTTATGAGAAGAGCTGGTCTGCAGAGGACCAACAGCACCTCAGGAAAACGGGTGAACAAAGAGTCTCTCCTGTGCTCTTTGCTTCCTAGACCTAGTGGCAATGCCACATCAATTTCTGGTTTGCTTCAGAGGTATTCATAAGTATATGTGAGCTGCTAGCCCTCCTCTTATTCTACAATTGCATTTTGTGATAATTTTTTTTCACCCAGAGTTATTTGGTTGATCTGAGATCAAATTTTTTGTCTCTGTGGCCAGAGCTCTATGCTTTTATCCCTAGGTTCTCCTCATAACAATACCAAGGCAAAATTAGATTGAACAATTGCAGCAGTATAAAACTCATAATTGTTTAGAATCAAGAACAACTGAAAACCTGAAAATCAGATCCCGGAACTGTGCCAGACTCATGATATCATTTTCATGTCTTGACCCAGCATCTACATTTTCTTAAAGGTAAAAAAAAAAAAAATTTGGTGTGCAAGAATTATTTCTAATGGGTAGGGGTCATATATTGTTTCAAAACTGTCATATCTTGCAAATGTCCAGTGAGTAACATCTATGTTCTCTATAACAAATCTAAATTCTTTTCCTTAATGATGGAACAATTCAGTCCTGACCTCCAAGCACCCTTCACTCCCACATCTATCTTTGAAGAACAGAAGACTGACAGATTTAAAGAAGAAAGCATATTATTATTTTTCAAAATATTACTTCAGTAATAAGTTAAATAAGAGTCCCTGTATTGATCTGGAAATGAAAACAAACACAGAGATGGCTTTGTTAATGTATTACTTTAGTGTGTGAATTCGATTAACAGAGTCATAAACAAGCAGAGAAAAAATCAGCTCACACTTATTCTGTGTTACAGATGTAAACAGTGAAGACAAAAGGCTTAAAAGGAATTTAATTTATGCCCTTATCATACTTAAGTCAGGGTAGAGGACTTGTAAATATGCCATGAAATTTAGGCATTTCACTGTATCTGGACATCTTAAATATCAACTTTTGTAAGGGATTTTAGAATTCTGAATTTTTTAGAGGCCTTGAACTTCAGAAATTAAGTATGAAAATCTTCATGGTCCCTGTTACCCTAAAGTCTTTCTAAACTGCCATTTGTTAAAACTGAAAACTTCTTAAACTGAAAAAAAGAAAAA
>WEKX01026835.1:117080-151593 GCA_013390025.1 Pitta sordida | reverse complement strand
CTGGGGAGCCCAGAACTGGACACAGTACTCAAGATGTGGTCTGACCAGCACCGAGTACAGGGGACGGTTAACTTCCCTAGTCTGACTGACCATACTGTTCCTAATACAGGCCAGGATGCCATTGGCCTTCTTAGCCACCTGGGCACACAGTTGGCTCATATTAAGTTTTCTGTCAATCATTACTCCTAAATCCCTCTCCATTTCACCACTCTCCAGCTACTCATCCCCCAGCCGATAGCGATGCATGGGGTTGTTATGTCCAAAGTGAAGAACCCGGCACTTTGACTTGTTAAATCTCATATTATTGGAGTCTGCCCATCTCTCTAACCTGTCAAGGTCCCTCTGAAGGGCCCTCTTACCCTCTGGCAGTTCAACATTTGCCCTCAACTTGGTATCATCTGCAAACTTGCTGAGGATGGACTCAATTCCCTTGTCCATATCGTCAATAAAGATGTTGAACACTGCCGATCCATCAGACATGTTAAATTGACGTTGATTACTAAGGTAAATTCAGGAATTTAAACCAGTTATCTTCATTAGATTTCAAGTATCAGAAATAAATTAAAAGCTGCTTAATTGTTGGTACTTTTTTATATGAGAAAACATCATGAAATCAAAAATAGAGTAGAAGAATTTTAGAGTTATTTTGAGTCCCTGGACTAAAACTAGGATTTCAGGATGGGATGTGCTGTTTCAGACAATTTTAGCAAGGGACATGGAACTCTCTCCTAATGATATTTCATGTATAAGAGGGAAGTCATAGGCAGTGAATATTATGTTTAAAGGACAACTTCAGTTAAAAGAAGTCCGGGTCTAGTAGTGTTGTACAGACCTTATTATGGATTCATTCCTACTTATTTTTCTTACAAAATACATAATTGTAAAGATATGTCTGACAGGATCATATAAAAATGTGGTTTTAGTACAGAAGTTTTCTTTGATGCTTTACAAACATTTTATTTATGTAAATTTCTAAGGCAACTGAACAGAGAAACCAGCAAAAGCAAAATTCTGGTGTTTTAGGACACTGAAAGAGTTGTTGCCATGGGTGAAACAAAGATTTACTCAGCAGTGAATCAAGTGCTGTAGAAGTTCTTCGGGGTTTGGTTTCTTTGTCCTTTTTCACTTTTGGAGGCTCATTCTTCTATTTTATTGCTCTTTGGAGAGTTATTTGTACTGTAAATTCACCCTTCCAAAATCTTGGGTCAAGTAGTGTCCCTTCAAGATGCATAATACAAATTAAGTTATTACTGTTTACCTATTTCCCTGCCACCTAAACTGCAGTAGGAAAAACTCCATTCACTCACTGGGTGTACTTCAAAATCATACCTGAGCTATTGATGACTGTCCAAAGTAAATAAGAGATTGTGAGCAAAGAGGCATATACACCACTTGCCCTTCTAAAGATACCGTGAAGATATGGATTTGATTGATTAAATGTCATCAGCCAGAAGTATTCCTAGGTCTCGGTTTCCAATGTTGATATATTTCTACTTTATTGTCTCTACTCTCGTCTTACCTGCATTTGTAATATAGATGAAACCTTGAAAAATACGCATATTTTTTACTTGGTACCCCACTTTTAAAATTTTTGTTGCACATGGAATTGTGCTTTTCAATAAGCCGTCCGTAACAACATCCAGCTTTCCTGTCTAAGTGGTTACAGCACAGTTTGTTTGGGACATAGCTATGTGTAAAAGTAAATGACATTAGTGCTTCCCAGATGCAATTGTTGCTTTGCAGATGGATTATCTGGCATCTGCAAACTTCAAGCAGAGCAATTCTAGATTTCTGACTCTCAGGCAGCATTTATTTCCTAATATTAGCTTTTATCTAAAGTTGAGCCACAAAGGACTAATTTGCTGCTGTTGTGCTTTCAGCTCTGCAAACTATTATCACAGTGCAGTTGAGGGAAGAGAGTAACAGCACTTACACCATTTTCCCTTGCACGGTATTCATGATACTTTCGATTCTTCTTGCAAGAAACAAGATTAAAAAAACCTAATCCCACAACTAGAGCTAGAACCTCTGTCAATATTATCTGATGTTGCTGTTTCGATTAGAGATGATTTGCTCTATTTTGCCATACAGAGTTTGTGATATACACCATGTTTTTTCTTATGGTATTATCCAGTTTCTGATTTCTCTGAAATGCTGACTGGTTTTTACTGTGCTAATTTTATTAATGTTATGCTTAAAGAAAGACTGTCATCACACCATGCTGTATATAGAGGAGAGGAATCCCACAGCACAGTGCAAAACAAAGTTGCACTACTTCCGTTGAGCTATGGTCTCTGCTGGTCCACTCTTCTGCATTCAGAATATGCAGCTCAGCAATGAAGACAGTCAACCATCTCTTCAAGTAAGTGATGGAGTCTGTGAATGTCTGTTCTAGTCAGTGGACTTAAAATGTATCTGAGTAGAATCTCTTCTCTAATCTTGTCCTTGCGTTTTTTTAGTGCAGACATCTAATCGCTGTGAGCTCACAGATCCACTTAAATGTAGCTGTCTGTTGTACTCCTGTGATTAAATCTCACAGTTTTCAGTGACAAATGCACAGAGAGGTACAATCAGTAAACACCTTCGCTCCAGCTGACTGAATGGCTATTTGCTCTTAGGTTGATAGGGTTTTGGCACAAACCCTAAAGTCACGTTGATTTCAGAATCCACAGCAAGATGCTTTCAAGTGTCTTTTCCTCCCTCCTTCTCCTTCATTCTCTGATGCTTTCTTGTACTTGATGTACTTGAAAACACATATCTTGGTATTTCACATTGCATTCTAAAAACCCTTCTATGCCTAAATATAGTGATTCTTAATTTCCTCTACCTTTAAATGACATTGACATTGGTGATTAAAATAGTTCCCTAACAATACATTGTATTATTTTTTACTCCAGAGGAGCATTTTCTTTGCCTAAAACTTCAGGTTCGAAATAGAAGCACAGTCTTGGTGACTGTAATCGTGCAGCAACAACCTGAGGCCAGACTGACAGACAGAAGATGAATTTTCAAACTGCCTCACCAGCTTTCTCTTTGTTTATCTGTACTCCAGTACTTTGTAGTTCTTAATGCTTTTCATTTGAGCCCATTTTATCTGAGGGATTTCATGTCTGTGATGAGAATTTGAAATTTTCTCTATTTCAGATCCAATTCCTATATCAAATACTATGGTACTTCAAAAGGTTGTGTTATGAAGTTGCTTTATTGGTTATATGTTTTCAATCAGATTATGTAAAGGAAATACTGCACACAAGGTCACGCTGTTTGTGTCCATAAATGAGGAAAAAAAAATTGCAGTGCTGACATCCCACTGTTTAGTTTATGATCAGGCAATCTTAATAGTTCACTGTTGAATACACTTTCATGTTCTAACATTTTGGACACTATTGTGCATGACAATCCTAATCTGTTTCCTCTTTTTGGGAAATGTCAGACCATAAATGTGGAATAAGGTTGAGGCTTTTTTGGTCCTGCTGTGTGATTTCTCAAGTCTTTAATTTCCAAAGATTTATAGTTAATTGACAGTCTTTAAGACTGAAGTTCTGCAAATTACAAACTAGAAGCCTGTGTTTAAAAAGTGTAAAGTGGATGTCAACAAGCTTTAGCAGAGAAAAAAGCTAGTGATTGTACCACCAATGTGCTCAGGAATTTTTAAAAATATGATGTGTTGGTAAATGGGCGTCTGAGCAGACTGATGCTTTTTCGATGTACCACCACAAATTTTGTATGACTAATCTGAGAATCTCTGAAAAATGGAACTTGCCATTTGTATTGATTTGGGGTACTTAAGTGACTCTGAAAACCATGGAGTTCTTTTGCAATACAGTTGGGTCTCCTATAGCGTAGTACCGTGGGTCTTGCCCCCTACCTATGAAGTCCTCTGTCTGCGTAGAATGGCAGCTCATTAATATGCAAATTTGCTCCACACCCTCACATGGCCCCCCTGGTGCTGTTTCAGCACTGCCCTGCTTTGTGTTGGTATTCGTGTCAGTGCTTCCAGGTGCCCGCTGCCATTCCACACCGGGAAAAACCCCTTTTCAGCTTGGCCGGGGACACTGGTGCGGAGAGCTGCCCATGCTCCTGTCCCAGTGTCTCTCTGGGTGGGTAGACCTGGTCTCTCCATACTTGGGGTAGATATGGTGTCTGGTCTTGGACACCATGTCTACCCCGAGAAAGTCTTGGATACCACCTCTAACCTGAGAGTGTGTAAACCTTTCATAACTGCATGCAGCTGCTTTGCTCCGAGTGCACCGGAGACAAACTGCTGCGGCTGCCTCGGGGCAGGTATGGCACGGTGTGGGGATTGATTCAGATATTCATGAGTGCCAGGTCTTGCAGGCGCGGTTGCGAAACAGGCCTCCTTAATAGCTGAAGATGTGAAGAGATGTGAAGCCGCAATATGGGGGGGCGCGAAATGGAAGAGGGTTGACTGTAGTATATCTGGGTGTTTTACATTATTTAAAAATAGTTGTTACAATAAACTAATCACTGCAAAGTACAGAATGCAAACACAAGTGTTACCTGTGTTAGCTTATTTTTGTTGTAGACAGTCCTGCCTATCTGTTAATGCTGTATCTGTTATCAACTACAGGCTGACAGAGCAAGACTTGATCTAAAACATCTTTATTTAGTTGCACTGGCCTGCAACTGAACAGCCCAGATGAACAGAAGTGTTATTTTATCTGGTGCCTTCACCCTATCCCATTAGGCTGAATATTTATGCCTAATGAAAATGTGAGATGGTTGAATAGATTTTAAAAAATCTAACTCTACAGTTCTTATTTTTGCCTATTTTTGTTATTTACATCTGAGTTTGGTTTCTGGTAATCATTCTTGTTTCCACCCACGATTTGCACCTCTCCCTGGCTGCCAAGGGCAGGATTTGTTCTCTCAGAAACCACGGGACCTGCAGGCACAAAGACAAGTACTTTATAGCTCTTCTGCAAAAATGGAGGTGGAAATAATATGGTCCTTCCAACCCAAAAGGTATGTAAAATTAAAACTAAAGAAGATATGAAGGGGCTACAGTAGAGAGAGTGATGCAACCATAACATTTCCAGAAATGGAGAACTAAAAACCTTATTTAAAGCAGACTTTTCCAGGGAATGTGAGAGTATAGATCTGAGTAGGGGGGTGTATGTCTTACCATTTTATGCTATTCATAAAGTCTTCCAGGCCATCACAGTACTTCAGGTTTGGTCTTCCCTACCCTCATATGATCAAACAAATGGAAAAGTGAACAACACAGACCACAAAGATGTTGCTGCTGCCCATCTGACATCATATTTGTAATCAAAAATCTTCACAGTAAATGTGTGAAACTATCCTGTTTCCTGGACCTGTTCCACATTGAATGTAATACTTCTGTTCATGTTCCTAAGATAATTTATTATTTCATGTGACCTATGTCTTCCAGCTGTGATACTCTTTGCATCAATTCCTGCTGCAGAGAAAATCCTGTGGCTACTTAATGATGAGCTAAGAGAAAAACCCTCAATTACAAAGTACCAAAAATTTTAATTTAATTTGTTTTATCTTCTACTAAACAGCTCCTTTCTCTGACAAGCCATTGTGTAGGGGTAAAATTTAATATCTGATATGAGAATAAGCCCTGATAATTTTATGACTGCGCATGAGATTAGGAACAATGAAGAGATTAATTTGATGAAGTATGTTTATATCTTCTCTCTAATACCTTTTCTGGGAAATTCTAAAGATTTTTTGTAATCTATGATTAAATTCTAATATATCTCCCACTAGCTTCCTACCTCATATTTTCTGTTTACTTAAATAACATGTGTTTTATGTAAGAGCCGTATTTTTGCATTTCTTTAACCTAAAATTTTTCTGTTGGGTTATCACAGTAGAGAGAAAACTTATTTTGATAACATTGACACTAACTTCTCCAACATATACTGCTTTATAATTTGGCTTTCTAAATGTTTTATTTTGTTATGAAGAAATTAACATTACTGTGACACTCGAGTCCCAATGACCTTCCTGCGTCATCCCTACAAATCATAAGCAAGAGCTCAGCACCCCTATGTCCATCAGTGGTATTGGATTGCAGTGCCCCCAGCTGGATAATGCACTGGGACTGTGTGTGTGTTATCACAGAATATTCTGAGTTGGAAAGGACCCACAAGGATCATCAACTCCGACTCTTAAATTGCACTACTGCCTCCCTAGTGGGAACTGAACCCCTGGTTTCTGCTCTGGAATTTTTCCCCTTCTGGTTCACCTAAAATCTTTCTCTTTGCTCAGTTATTTGCATTTGGTAGGCATCCACACCTTCTAGAATAAAGGTAAAGGAAGAAAATGAGGATAAGATGAAAAAAAAGGCAATGAAATAGGAGAAAATAATTTTTTTTTTCTGGTGAGTTATGTCTCAGATAGATATTTGGGTAGTCTATGAAAAAAAAGGCAATCTTGTGGCATTCCATTGCTCTTGTATTAAAGCAAATTTAAGAAGGAAATACTTAATTACAAGATCTGCATTATACTTTAAGACAACCAATTAGATACTTGTCTTGAAAAAACATATTCAGTTACAAACAATTCCAAAAATATTCATCTGGTAGTACTTTAAATTTGATTTTTTTCACTTATTTCTTCAATGTGAAATAAGAGAAAGAGATAACCAAAAGAACAAAAAACCACCACAGTTTTTGATTGCTGATATCAATGGGAGATAACTATGGCCAGTAACACTGAGTGTTCTAAGTCCAGTGAAACAGGGAAAAGGATGTGACATTAATTAACTTCATGAATTTTTTAAGAATGAGGTGATTCAAACATCAATTTGCAGAATGACATAACAAAAGAGCCCAAAACCTCTTCCCTGAAGGGGTGCAAAAACACTCAATGGAGACTGTCACTGTGCCTAGGAGAGTCAGAGAAAGCACTGGCAGGGGGAGGACACGGGGGAGTAGGAGTGGTGTAATAGATGTTAAATGAACTGTGACTTTCATGTGGTTGTGGCCTCTGGTCCTTTAGCATCTGAATGCAATACATTTTTTGAGATGACAAATATTAGAAGGTTGTTTATTGCTCAGGGTGATTTACGTGCCAAAAGGCTTGCAAATGAAGGATGGCAAACAAAACATCCCACCGAACATGAAACTATTAAAGGAATGTCAGTCTACGTACACAAGTACAGAAATAAAAACAAAATTATGTTAATATCTTCCTCATTATTTTCCCTGGAAATAGACCTTTACTCATCTGTCCTTTCTTTTATATTAGATGTGTTTAAATAAGTAAAAAAGCCCTAAGTGTATGTTATGATTGATATTGCTCTAATGCCGTTTCTCCAGTAGCAATCGAGGCCATAGCTGTTCTTGTGAAAAAGGGTAGCACCGATTCACCATATTGATTAAATGATTATTACTGCAATTTCTAAGTTATAACCGTGTGTGTCAGTGCATGTGAGGAGTGTGAATACTCTTTTAGTTAAAAAAATAGGAAGAAAACTTATTTTGGAAAGCTATATTTTTGGTGACATTTATTAATATATGAATTAATATAAACAAATATATATAATAAGATGGATAGCAGAGTTTTCATGTAGATCAGGGTCAAGATTAATATTAATATTTTAAGTTATTTTGTTAAAATATGTCTTGATTTATGATTCTATAAAATAGGATTTTCTAGCTCTGAGAAAAGAAAAATAGTGATGTTTTCTGCCCATTGTAAGAAAATGGACCCAAATGTTTTTTGTTGTACTCAGCCTCATTATTCTAAATAACCCCCCCAAACTATTAGTTAAATGTAAAATTTAAGATATTAGAGGTACAACTTATAATAGGTTTTATAAAATCTCCACTCCTTGCACTCAGATTCTCCATAATACTCAATGCTAAAAGCTTTTGTATAAAAGTACAGCAAATGATATCTTTTATTTGTATTATAAAAAAGAAACCCCCAAAACCAAAAAAGGAGAGAAGGAGCCATTTGAACTATGGGTGAACTACTTATTGCAACTCTAACAACTTTCCTGGGAGTCTGTTAGAGCTTGCATTGTCCACAACAGGATATTTTATGCCTTTATTATAGGTTCTTATTTACTTTAACACAGAGCCAGAATGCAGCTGGTTTGTTCCGTATTTAGCAGTTTAACTATTAACTGTCATGACTCTCACCCTAAGTATCTAACAGTGAGTGCATTCAATAATACACTAAGAAATCTCCATTAGCCAGCATAAGGATCATTAACATTGTACAACAATTTTAACTAATAAAGTTGAAAACAACTGATAAATCTCCCTGTTTTTATTGGCAATTAAAATCTGCATACATGCCATGACATTCATTAAAAATTAAGTAGATAAATACAATCAGAGATAATCATGCATGCCACTCATTACTGAGAACATGATGCATTGTTAATTCATAGGAACTGAAGGCCTAATTACTTCTATGACTGTAATTAATGGGCTTTGTATGTACTGCTTCATCATATAAATTAATGTGAAACAAAATTTCCTCTCTTGTATTGGCATTTCTGAAATAAAAGAATACTAGTTAAATATGCAGAATTCTGCATGTGTATGCTATTGGAAATGTCAGTATTATTTTTAACAATCTTTAATAAGATTTTTTCAGCATAATATTGAAGTATATTGTAATTAATTCATTACCTAATATGTTATTAACCATGTTTCATTGGTGAATATGTTCACTGACCGTGCATTGTGTTTGAGATATGAAGTAGCTCATAGTACTAAATTATCTTATAATAACCTAAATACTTGATAAAACACACAGCCAAGGATATATTAATATTCCCTTCTTTTTTTCATCTATGATGTTATTGACATTTCTTTCCTTACTGCCTGTTAAGAGCATTGAAGGTATTCCTGTCAAGTCAGCAATATTGGTCAATTTAATCTGATGGTAGCGTGACATGAGATAGAGTTGCTTTCCTTGCTCTTCTAGTTGCACTATCTCATCTACTTTCTACCTTCACTTACTATTCCTTTATTCCAGGAAGCACAGAAATCATAGTTATGTTTATAGTTTTATCCATTCTTCACATAGAAAGGATTGAAGGACTTTGTACTTAATTGTTTAAGAGCTGCTAAGGGTGGGTTGGCTGGTTTACACAAATAGAGACTGATGACTATCAACAGAGTCCTGTCCCACACATTTGGTAGGTTGTTGAGTTCCTGTAGTTGTATATTACAGGATAATGATGCAGAATGTTTGATACCATGGTGTCATTTTCCTGAGCCCTTTTAGAACAAGGGAAGCAGCTTAGAGTATTGTATAGAGAAAAAAAAGATTAACACTTTCTACACCTTAAGTCACTTTTCTTCTCCCAGAGCTGTGGAAGAGAAAGACCTGTGGACAGCAACTAACTCTCAGATGCTGCAAGAAAAAATCTGAATATTAAAGGTGGAAAAAAGATGTCTCTAAAGTCAGGGGGTGGGGCAGAGGTTTGATGTTTGTTTGTGTGTTTAAGATTGTAAGAAAACCATCCGTTTGTATTCCCAGAAAATTTTATAAAAAAGGAAGGGCAGAATTTGGATTGTAAAAGTATTTTTTAAGATTGTAAGAAAACCATTAGTTTTTGGTACCAGAAAGTTTTATTAAAAAGTGCAGAATTTCCTAATTTTTTATGTTGTAAATATTCATCATGTTTATACACCTAAATAAGCCTGAAAACTTGTCTCAGAATATGCTCTAATTTGGTTGACAGTTTCACAGATAATTGAGAAGACAATAATTAGGAAAGGAGATACTTTTTCTCAGTAATATTTAATAACTGCCTTTGATCTGTGGGATTTTATCACTGGAACAAATAAGCAAGAAGATATTGCTGTGAGTAGGTGTTTCCTTTATTCAGATTTAACACATACTGGTTTAAAATGTAAAAGATCTGACATTACACTCTGGAAGAATCATCAAAAGGATTTACACTAAAAGATGATAAACACTTAAAATGGAGACATCTTTAAGAGACAATGCTGTAATTGTAGAAAGAACAAGGATGCCATACCTGTGCGGAGACCTACTGATGTCTTGACTTTGTAAATCATATTACTTTAGAATTTGAGGAACATGTTATTCAGTTTTGAAGGGAGGAAAAAAAACCCCAAAAGAAGCTGTTCACTTGTCAAAGATGTGTAATAGCCCAGGTTATGATCTCAAGAGAAGATTTTGAGGAAAAAGAGATAAGAAAAACCTTTTTTGTAAAGGTAGTGTTTTACCTGTAGTGATTTACCTGTAGTTTGTTGGTTTTATTCAGATTACTTTATCTAAAATAAATATATATGAAAATTCTTTCAAATTAAGAATTTGCATTAAACTAGACTTACTGTGAGGCAATAATAGCAAAGGATAGAAATATCAAAGGACAACGAAAACCTACAGGCTATGATAGCTGAAAACTCATTTTTCTATCAGACTCATGGGAAGGATGGGTACTCAGATGGGATTTACTTCCTGGATATGCAGTTGACTCCTCCTCTAACCATGAGCAGATAATTGAATTCCGGTATCTCAACTTCCCTTTGTTTTGGTCCCATTTCCATGTTACCAAAGCGCAATCATTTTATCTGCCTCTTCTCTTTTGTTTAATTTTCTAGCTTACAAGCTTCTGTGTGGAGGGAATATGCCACATGAATACGCTTGGTTTAATGGATTAATGGAACTTTGTTGTTTCTAGAGACTATTCTGATACCAACGAATAATTCTAGTTTTAGTAATACAGTCATACCTCCATATTCGTGGACTGTGGGTCTCCCGAGGGTCCCACAATTCCTTTAATTTGTGAATACGAGTCGGACATTAACATGGCAAATTATTGCCAGAAATATGGCAACTTTGGAACATGGCAACATCCCGGGCTCCTTACAGAAGTGAGGAGCATGGGAGTTGGGTTTTTTTTCTCTTAAACTGCAGCAGCTAGGACTGGCAAGAGTGCTTTGTTTGAGGCTATCAATATCTGCATATGCACATATGAGCTGGCAATTCCAGGCTGGCTGCCATGGCCCGATCGGCTGGAATGGGCCCCATGTGTCAGTTAAAGACTTCCTGACTTCTGGCAGGGCTGGCTGGGGCCGCTCGCCATGGCAGCGCGGGACTGTGCCATCCCGCAGAATTATGTATCGCTCCATGAATAACTGAGTAACGACTGCGGGAAAAACTTCCGCGAATATGAGAAGATGCAAATACGACGGTGTGAATAACTGAGGTATGACTGTATTGAAAAATATGTAACAAAATTTAGTGCTTTAGATTTCACTACAATTAGTTTTACTCCAGTATTTCTGTGAAAATAACCACATATTAAGGAATTAACTAAGACATTTAACACTGAACTGCTTTTTCATGGCTTCTTTCTTTCACCAGAGGAAAAATATTATTTCTTTGGTTTCTATTCTCCGTATTCTAAATGGATAAACTGTATTGGAATTCTTCATAGCTGGTACTGATTAGCTCTCACCAATTCCATGATCATGAGCCATTGTAACTGCACTGGTAATGCTAAACTTACAATCCTTCTGTTTTGTTCTTGGATTGTCTTTATTACACAACCTAGTTTTAGAATAGGATTATTTCCTCCAAACTGTGAATATTTTAGCTAGAGTGCATAAAGGGTTTTTTTAAATTATTGTATCGCTCCTTCATACTATTTGAATGCCTCAGTAAGTCAGACTCAGGCTTCCTCTATTGGCACTACATTCAGCTTGTTGTTCTCTATGAAAAATGTCTTATTTATGAATAGAATTTCTTGGTGAATGTAGACTCAGCATTTTTTACTAAGACAAGGGACCAAGGGACACTTTAATTCCACTGTAGCTCAAATTAATTCAAGACAGTGCAAAGTTGGAAATGAGCATATCTTTAAAAATACTCTCCAAGTACTATACATTTGTGTGAAAATTCTTTTAAATGGGATTTTCTCATGTTGCAGCTTCAATCAGAGATTTGATATATAACAATAAAACTCATCCAGTTACTCCTAAAGATAGAAGAAAGTAAAAACATTATGTTGGTAGATACGCATTTTAAACATGGAAAATGAAAAATGTTATGTTATAAAATCTATGTTATTATGACTGAAAATCTAAAAAAATTAGTTGCTCTGAAAGAGAGAATGTGTTCACAAGAATTTCTACTCTTCACTTCCTTCATTACAACCCTGGAAGTCTTTCTTGCCCTGCATTTCAGGTGGATGGACACAGAAGTTAAAATCCACACCATGAAGATCTATTCACCAACATCTTTGTCCCTCCCCCGCCGCCCGCCTCCATTACAGTAATATGTACTAGATTTATTTTTTTTTTTAAAGGACGGCATATTTTAACTATATGACAAACTGCTGGGTTTTCTCTTTTGTTGTCAAAATCTTCCCAGGGCTCCCTGAGTGTGTCCTGTGATAAAATTTATTTAAACTTCATAGTCTCTCGTTTAATACAACATAGTGCCAACATTTCTTTCTGTTTTCATGACTGTCTTCTAACAGTTTCATGCCTCACTGATCTGCTTGGGGCTTAGTTGATGAGATCCATAAGTCTATATGTAGCTGTGTGACAAACATACTTTGGTCTTTGGGCCTGTGAATCTTCAAAGTATTACTCGAATAAGAGTAATTTATTTACATTTCCTTAGAATGCCACTCCCTTGACAAGAATACCAAGCAGACTAAAGGATGGTGGGTTTATGTACAAAACCAGTGATTATACGCTAATTTCTGTCTCTTTACTGAATGTCTGGTAACTTCAAAGTTGAGATTGAAGAGAGAAAGGTTCCTGAGACTCCTCTACCTCTTCCTGCAGTGCCCCCACTAGTCCACAGTATTTATTTATCTTCCTTATTGTTGTTCTAGAGCATTAATCTGCACACTAACAGTTTTGTCTGAAGTGTATTTCTAAAAACACTTTTAAGAATTAATACTAAGCTTCAAATTGTAACTTAGAAGATTTTATTTTCTCTTAATTCTGATTTGCAGTCATGTGGACCAATATCAGGTCTAGCCACAGCAGTGGCTGTACAGAGGTATAATTTAGAGGAAGGAACCCTTTAACTGTGGATACAGTTTCAAAAATACGTATAGGATGATACTTATGTGTTGTCATATTTTTATATCCATTGTTCTAATAATTGCTAATTGGTAAAAGTCTTCACATTGCCACGAAAAAGGGAATGGACCTTGATAAAAAGAAACATAAAGAGCAGAGGAGGAGCAGAACCAAAAATAGATTTTTCACCTTGAAGGAATGATAGAATAAGCTTGAATTTGTATTAAGAAGCAGTGCATGCACTTTGCTGATTACCAGAAACTGCATGGCTCTATCATATGCAAATGCAGGAGATTTTGTTTGATAAGGGTTTGACCTGATTAAGATGCAGGAAAACCCAGAATAACGCAGGAGTCATCAGCACAAATTACAGCTGGAATGAAAAATCAGGCTGGCATTGGAGAGGGCATAATACAAGGTTGTTCATCCCTGTCATGTGCCTTTGCACTCCAGATTGGTCATAGAGCAGTGCAAAATGTGGCATGTGTTATGCATAGAGCTCCTCATGAGACAAGCCCATAGTCATGGCAAACTTTACATCTTGCTACTGTACCAGCTCTCCGTGACATTGATATTTGCCATTTGTTATCTGAGGGCTGATAAAATTAAGGTTTAATCTGTAGAACAATTACTATACAACAAAGCAAGGTAAAAATGTAGACTGAGATTAAAGAGTTTTTCAGGGAAAATATTCTTAGTACTGAGATATACTGATATGAAGTATTTATAGTGATTTGTGTATTGGACCTTATCTTAAATTTCACTTCCATACCTTGGAAACATACCTTCCATACCAAGCCCAAAAATCCACAAAGTCAATTCTAACTCCAGTCCACCTGGGAAAAGCTGTGAGTCTAAACCCAAAGATTTTAAACAATGCTGACTTACTAAAACATAACTAAAGAAGGACTTCTAAAACATAGTATTGATCTGACCTGAAACATCAATGTTGATGTGTTTTGGTTAAAAAAAAACACAAAGAAAGAACCCAGCAAAGGGATTCCATAAGAAAACTGTTGCATGTGGGAGAGTGATATGTCATTTGCAAGTAAGAACCTCAAATAAGTTAAAATATGTTTTTATGTTCAACAGAAATGCAAAAAGAATTTGCCCCGTTGGATAATATTGACGAGTTTTAAGGTTATGAAAAAGGTTAGAGCATTGATTCAAGTTGTATCTTGAAGACAGAATTTATAATGTGTCATGACTTAATTCTTTTTATTTAAAGTGTTTTTTCTTCATAGTCTGGAATGTCTGATTTAAAATGTTAACAGAATCAGTTATAAATGGGCAAATCTCCTGAAAGCTTGGGAGTGCCCATACACGACAGGCATGCCCATTTTCAGGTGGTCTTCATTCTTTCCTTGCAAAGATGTAATATGACAATAAAAACGAGAAACCACCAACCCAACCCCCCCCCAGCCTCCCGCAGTGTATGAACATTTACTTCTAACTCCTGTGCCTGGAGTGGTCACATGAACATTGAGGGTCAGGTACTTGCCTGAATGCAGCTGACTGAATGGCTGTGAATACTGATATTTTTTAAAAAGAAGGGAAAAGAAATAATTTGCAGACAATAAGAAGTCCATGATAAAAATAATTTCAGGAAAACAGCACTAATGTGGCCATTGAGAAATACCAAGCTCGATAAACTTCACTCTCACAGTTCTTGGCTTTTCAAGAATATACAGGGCACTGAATTTTGGTAACATTTTGTCTTTTTGATCTGATAGTTACTGCTTCATTTCAATTAAAAAAAGGATGGGGGGAAAAACTGGAAAAAAAAAAAATCTTTCTGAATTCCAGTGCAAGATTGGACTTGTTACGGTAAAAAACAGCATTTCAGTAAATGTTGATTTTGTTTCATATCATTATGAGATTCGTCCTAGCTTAAAGTCAGAATAATCTGTTAATAGCCCCTATTAATCCTGTTATTTTCCATCATAAATTAACATAGAGCTTGAATTTAAAGGAAATGTTTCTACAACAACTCAGCAGGAAACTGTAACAGTCTACCTTAGAATTCCGTGCTTACACAGAGTAAAGCACTGACTGCACAGTCTGTTCATGTTTAAAATGTGTTCTTTTGGAATTAATTGGAAAGTACATTCAGGGTCCAATAATGAAAAAAATTGCAACTTAACAGCTCATGTAATACTTGGAAACCATATTAAATGCTTGCTTCCTGTTCTCTTTTCAAGGCAAAGTGCTCATATTTTGTCCTTAAAACTGGTCGAACAGAGGTTCTTTACCATTTTTGGAAATTGTAACCAGTACAAACTCTCACTCTCTGATATTGTATGAATTCTACTGATGTTAAGCCTGATACTGTGATTCATCAGTGGGAATCCTGTATAGTTTCATCAGTGCAACTGAAACCAGAATAAAGCTCTGACAGCATCTTCGAATACAGCAAAAACCCACAATGAAACAGATACACTGATAGAGAGCTTCAGAGATGTTTCTTGAGTTCCTTTACTATGGGTCAGTCTCTTCAGCATTAGTAACAAGTATGGAAACCCAGGAGAGATTATTTTCTTTTTGCTGCTGTACTTTTTCCCTTTAAATCTTATGTAATGTTAATACCTGTGATAGTGACCAAGTTAGACATAGTAGAGTCAATCTGTGTTTTTCTTCTTAAGGTTCTGTCATTGTGGCATTTTTTAGTGTCACTAAATGAAACTAATATACTAAAGCAATAATTTTGCATTTAATAATGGTAATAATGGTGCTTACAGTGTAAAACCAAATAAATAACAGAACCCCCTAACCAAACAAAAAACCAGATAAAGAAACCACATCAATGGGGTTACAAATAGATATCAAATCTATTACTCTTCTATCATATAAGTAATCCAAATAGACTAATAATCTAAAATGTTGTTCCCAGAAATTCTTCTTAAAAGCAAAGAGATCATACTTATGGTGAACACGTCTGTAATATTTGTAAACCTGGGGTTAAGGCACAAGAGATCATTTCAATGTTTTGGTCAACTCACATTCTAATATTGAGAAGTTAATGCAGAATCTGCACCCACGAAGAGCTACAGAAAGACAAGTTTTGATAGCAGATAGCACTGGAAGTATTTTCTTTGCATATATTAAGTAGGACCTAATTTTCAACCTTGTTATATTGTTGAATATTAGTGTCAAATGTGAAAGTTTTTCCTTATTTCAAAGAGTGGTATCCCTCTGCTAAATAAAATAAAATATATGCTATAAATATTTTAGAAGAACATTAGTTCTTACTTAAAATTAAGTTGAATTAATTTTAGGTTTTCTTCTCCAACACTTGGATTTTTTAAGCACTTGGCTGTTTTTTGTTGTGCTGGATTCTGCTTCCAAGCAGTCTTCCTTTTGCATGAAAATGGCTACAGTTTCCTTGGCAATATTCTTAGGAGAGCTCTCTCCCTCAGGAATAGAGTGCATTTAAACACTTTTTTTGCCAACTCACATTTTGCAGATTGGAAATTTATCTGTGATAAATGGAGGTCACTATTTGGCCTACAGGGAAGCAGAGAATAGGGACTTTCTAGCTGAATAACTGTCTTTAATGGCATTGGTTTGTTTCTAGGAATACTTTGTATATTGCTATGCTTTCCAGATTCTTCCAGTGCTGTCAGGTGTCTGTCAGGGAAGTAGAGGGCACATCTTCCTTCCTGCTGGCAGCAGAGAGAAGTGAGGCCCATGGGCAGTTGTTCTCGGTCCCATGTCTGTCTTGGTAGGGGCTCATGTGAAGACGCCTTGTTGAGAAAAGATAAGAGCTTACTTCTTCCACTGATCCCAAACGGACACAATGGAGAAATCATGTCTCAGTCCATGCTGTTTCTGGCCTGTTCAAAGGGGAAAATGCCAGTGCTGCAGTTTAAAGCACATTATAATCTTCTTCAAAGTAAGAGGAAGAGACTACACAGCTGATTTCTCACATTTCCTTCCCACATGGCCTTTAGTGGGCAAATACACTTTAATTTTAGGTCTGACGTGCAGCCTTAATACAGAATCAGAGGTCTGGCAAGTATTTCTGGCAAGTACCGAACCGTATCATTTTCACACATGCACATGCTTTGTTGCAGTGTTTGCAAAATAGATATGGATCATGGATAGGATAAATCTATCTGTTTAACTCTCTAATTTCATCAGCTATGGACATCCAACTAGGGGTTACTGGTTATTTTAAAAGCCTATTATCCCATACTGTTTACAGATTTGACACCAACGCGTGTGGTGGATCCTGCACTAATGAGACTATGGAAAACGTAACTTGCATTTTCTCTTAAAATTTGTAGTCCTTTTTGTTTTGAGGCATTGAAGGATTTAATGTAATAGTAATTTTTGGCTTTGAACAAGGAATTAATTTCTAGAACTGTGCATTAAACACAAGTCAGAGTGCCATTCCTTATTAAAACACAGGCACATGATCACCTCTTTCCTAAATCTACGCTAATTGCACATTAGCTATACTTAAAAATTAGTAGTAAAGAGTTTAGCAAACTAATGCTGTTCAATAACATAGAGATAGGTCCACTTTTTATTACCTATAATTTATACAGCAAGAAAATCCCTATGGCAGTAGAATGAAATCCCAGGATGTCAAACCAAATACGTAAAAGATGTTTACTGTATTTAACTATCCAGTTATTCAGCAGTGGTTTGTGTTGACTTTGATCTGGACTTAACAGGGAAATATATGATACATTGAAATAGTAGAAATTGTAATTCTTATTATAATGATTGATATTAATCTATCTCCAGGTCTTGTAGACAGTATATCATATTTCAATTTTTTTGAGTGTATATAATTGACTGCAGTCTTATTCAGGTTCCGTGAAGCCCGCCTTCTGCGGGCTCTTCTTGCAGCTCATTAATATGCAAATTTGCCCCGCCCCTCAGACAGCTCCCCAGCGCTGTTTGGGCACTGTACTGCTGTGTGTCAGTTGCCGTGGTGGCCGTGCCAGGGGTGTGGGGAAGCAGCAGAGCAGCGGCAGCTGCAGCTGGGATGGGACAAGCCATGGAGCCACCCCTGTTGCTGCTGTGGCTGCATGGGTTGATTTACATATTAATGACTGCCTAATTGAATATTCATGCGTGGCAGATCATGCATGCACTGTTGTGAAAAGGGCCTCCTTAATTGCTCAAAAATCATGCTGCTAAGATGTGAAGCCACAATACGGGTGGCGCGAAGTGGAAGAGGGCTGACTGTATTTCCTAATGTTTGGTTGAACTTCATTTTTTTACAACTTAAGCCAAAAGAAGTGCTCCCATTTTCTTCAGTGAAAACTAAATTAAGCCAGGAATTTTAGGTTCATTAAAGACTTTGAGAGAAAAGGAAAGACTTGAGGATGAGGCATCAGGTACCATCTGCACTATTCAGCACTGAGAAAGATTCAGGGCTGGGAACCATCTGAATCTCTGAAGTTGGTATAAACACTATTGGAAGCATGCAATCAAGTACTTCACAGCTTGGAAATGTCAAAACAAATCTGCAATCTGCAAGCTTAAAATTGCCCCATTTTTCTACCTGCTTTGTGTGTCTACATAGTGATGATGTCCCTATTCACATGATTACTTACAATTTCCCCAACTAGACATCTGATATGATTAGTATTTTATTATATAACTAAGACCTGAAAAGACACATTTTAGAATTATAGTTGAGAGACCTGAGGTTGCATCAGAAACTCAGAGATCCTCATTGACTTTCATTTTTAATGAAAAGATGAATTTTTAAATCTTCAAATCCTAATTCTGAAAGCATATTGTATATTAATAACTACCTTACTGTTCAAAAGTGTATATGAATAAAGGTGTTCTGAAGTTAAATCTATTTTCAGTAGATTTTACAAATCTGTAAATTGTTATTTTGATGTTGCAGAATTTTCTTTGTTGGATTGGGTTATTTTCTAAAATATTTCCATTCAGTCTTACTCTATGCATAGTTGTAGTATGTATATATACAGACGACATACATACAAATAATATAAATATATTTCAATATTCGTGAAATGTTCTTGTGATAATATTAATACATATCTTTATTTGAGTGAGAGACATATAAAAATGACAAAAGTTTTTACTGTCATACAAAAAGTTAGAAATTAGGTCTTTGAAGTTAAGAAGTAAAAGCACACCACACCCCACACACCTCATAAAAACCCAGCTGTCATTTCCAAGAACATATATTTCCTTTAAAGGAAAATAAGAAAAATAACCTATATTTACAACAAATTAATTCCTTATTATTTTTCTTTAGTGTAAATAACGTTTAAGTTTTTCATATGTCTTTATGGTTGTATTTTGAAACTAGAACTGCAGTTTAGTGCAGTTTCTAAGTAATTAACGTGTTCTTGCTTGTAAATGAGTGTTGAATCACAAATCAAATACAGTGAGCTTCTGATCAGTGAATAGGAGCCTAACCCCTTTTGATAGTTTTCCCAGGGAACTAGTCCCCCCATATAATTTAAAAAAATATTTATAAATGGTCTTCTTGGAAAAAAAAAAAAAATGCCTTGTTTTGGCGTTATTTGTGACTTAGAATTTTTTGTTCGAAACACACCTTGGCAAAGAACTACCTTTAATTTTCAAAAGTTTTGATAGTTCATGGAAGAGGTCTGTTATAGAAGTATTAATTTTCATAGTCTAACATTAATTAAAAAACGCAAGTCACTGTCTGTGTTAGCTAAAGCAGTAGTGAGAGGTTTTTGTACTGGTCATATGATTGAGACACTCTGTGTTACAGCAGCAGGTCTATCTGTTAGTCAATGCACATAACCAATAACAAGAAATGTTTGTTATTTTTATTGACTGTTTTATGACAGTAACATGGAAATATCCAAAGAGAATTGTGAGATAATTAAAGACAAGAATAGATTTGCCATGTGTTTACATTGTAGCGTAGTTAAATAGTGTAAAGATTGATTCTGGTTTGCAACTTGATTTCATAGTCTGTTTCTGATTTTATTTAAGATTATTCTTTTTTATTTTTTTTCTTAGTAATCCATTTTCCCTAGGACAATCCTCAAAGAGAGAAATTTGGAGTCTGCCAAACTTCAGCTGAAAAGTTCACTGAGTTATCCTTATTTGTAATATCTTCTTGCAATAAAAGGTAATTCTCAGAAACTAACAGATCAATTCTGCAACTTTATCAAGATACCTTAGAACGTTATCTGACCCTAAATCTGTAGTAAATTCTTTTACCATCCCCTCTCTAAGTTTTTACAATGAGATTATGCCTGCAAGATCTTCTTGAAAAGATACATAACTTTGAAATCCTGTCCTACCATGTCAGTATTGCACATTAGCTATACGTAAATATACTACCACTGCACATTAGCTATACTTAAAAATTAGTAGTAAAGAGTTTAGCAAACTAATGCTGTTCAATAACATAGAGATAGGTCCACTTTTTATTACCTATAATTTATACAGCAAGAAAATCCCTATGGCAGTAGAATGAAATCCCATACTGTGAGTGTTGCTGTATGGGCACTTTATAGAAATATTTGTTTCAATATCCCAGTCGAAGTGGACAGGGACACCCCATGGTCCTGTCTTGTGGTTATGTCTTTGTCTGCTTGTACTTGCAGGAGGTATCCCCTCTTAACCCACCTTTTGCTCCTTGGATGGCTGCTATAGTTCGCACACCTTCCCTCTCCCAAGCCTGACTTTGCCTGCATCCCCCTTCCAATCTAGTTTAAAGCTCTCTCAATGAGCCCTGGTAACTCCTTAGTTAAGATCCTTTTCCCCTTTGAGAGAGGTGGGCCCTGTTTAGGCAGCAGGCTTGATTTCTTGTAAACCTATCTATGATAAAAAACTCGAAAATTCTGCTGGGAAAACCAGTCTCAAATCCAGGTATTCCTCCTATTTCTTGCACCATCATCCTCTGCAATTAGCAGCACAGAAGGAAAAACTACTTGTGCTCCAGATCCCTCAACTAGCTGTTGCAAGGCTCTGGGCGCGCTCATTGTCTGCAGCCTTCTTGTTGGGACTTCATGGATACTCACCTGGAAAACCAGTAGCAGGTAAGTGGACTGTACCAGGTTGGCAAGTTTCTTACCTAGGCCTTGGGGAGGCACCAGAAGTCTCTATGGGTTGGATCTAGTGAGCATATCAGGCACTCCTTTCCTCTCCAGAGGGAGTCAGCAATGACTACTACCTTCCTTTTTCTCTGAATTGAGGAGATCGTGATGCGGTGTGTAGGCTGAACTAGATGACTGCTCCAACCTGGATTGACCTTCATCCACATTCTCAATTCCCTGGTCCTCAGATTCCAGGGCCTCATATATCTGTATAAAGACACCTGAAGAAGTGAGTTAGGTTGGCGGGAAATTCGCCTGCCACCCTGAGAAGAAACCAATTTCTACTTCCCCCTGTTTCTAAGGTCCCCTCCTTTTGGCGAGTGGTGAGAGTGCTTTTTGTGCAGTGGGTCTATCTGTCTATGATGTTACAACCATTACTTTTTTTTCTCAATATAAAACCATTGTGAAAGGAAATGGAAAAAGATTTAAGTTTTCCTTGCAATGGGCTACACAGTTGTTATTTTGTTAGCAAATTGTCCACTAGTCAGCTCAGACAACATAACGCTGTAATAATTTAGAACCATATTCTACACAGTGGGTTGTTTTGATATGCCACATTAAGATTTAATTTATGGAAGTATGTATAGGTATATAGGCTTGCTTTACTCTGTTTGTGACTGGAAGAAAAAGATAAAAAGATGGTTAGAAGCAGGAAAAAAAGCAATATTCACATGTGCTGGATTTGTATTCTTATCTACCTTTGCACTCCAAATTCAGTAATATGGTAATCTTGAATTCTTTGTACAAACCTACTGAAATGTCCTCATTCCTTCTTAATTGCTCATAGGTATGCACATATTTATACATGAAAAAGCAGAGAAATTTACCAAACTTTCAGCTTTTCTTTAACAATGCAGGAAAGTACAGTAATACCTCGCTGCATTGCGACCCCTCCATTGCGACCTCTCTGGTTTGCAAGAAATTTTTTCTCACAAATCTGCCTCAGTGATTCATGGAGCTTCCCGGCCGGCACATGTGCAGTGGCTCTGCTTTGCTGAGGGGCAGCATCGGCGCTCCCTGTGGGGCGGGATGGGCCCAGTCCTGCGGGGAGTGTGCATGGTGCCTTCTGCTCCCGTGGCATTTATGGTCCTGCAGTGCCATGCCCCAGTCCTTGCCTTGCTCCTATGTGTCTCCATGCCCAGTCCCTACAGTGGAAGGTTCACACCACGTTATGCCCCAGGCTGCTGCTGAGACCCAGCACAGCACCACCACAAGTCACACCATCCCCTGTTATGCTAAGCCCAGCCGGGGAACTGACCCCTGCCAGGTGTGTTACTGTTTCCGTGGCTACAGGCGGGGAAGGCGATGCAGTCTGTGCCCAGGGACTGCACGCCAGTGCACCTGGTGATGACGTAGCCCCAGGGAAAGTGTCTCACGAAAGTGGGGCTGGACTGGCCATGGTGGCCATGGGGCAAGCACTGTGTGCTGGGACGGGGCAGTGGTAGGACATGCCTACAAGTTAAGGTTTCCCAGGCTTCAAGAATGCCGACCAGAGCCCTGGGACACCCCTTCCCTGCCACAGAGGCAGTGCAAGCATGCATGGTGGCAGCAGCCCAGCGGCAGCTGTGAAAGCAGCAGTGAGGCCAAAGAGAAGCCCAGAGACTCTCCAGGGAGTCTCCCCAGGCAGAGAGGGCTCAGAAATTGTTCCCTTTGCTCCCCTGTGCTGCGAGAGCCTGTGGGGAGGAGCGGAAAACGCTCCCCAGCACTCCAGAGTGCCTGGGGGTGGAGCAATAGACGTGGCCTGTATGTATATTAATGACCCACATGTATCTGTGAATTAGACAAGTTTGTGAGACCCTGACAAGACCCGTAGCTCGCAAAGGTTGAGGTATTGCTGTATTCATTTATTTTAATGGTTACTTTTTTCCATTTCTTTTGTTTAAGTATCTTTTGCTGCACTTAATTTTTCTCTTAGTTGCATGCTTCAGCCTTCTAGGTTTGGGTATTTTTTTCACAGTCTCTTCATCCAGTTAGTAAATGCCTTGCCTGCTCTTTAAAAGCAGAACAACAAAATATAACATTTTTATTCCCATCTATTTCTTCACAGCTCTGTTTTTAAGACACTCTGGCCCCGATTTACTACAATGTGTAGGCTCTCATGCCTACTCAGCAAAAATTTTGGAAATTAACATAGGCATTAAATAATGTCTGTGTGGTTTGTATCTGGCTGAGTGTAGGCAGCAGGAAGGTGAACAGTTCCTGTTTGTGTAGTGCTTCTTGTATTTGCATAATAGTGATATAAAAAATGGCAGTAACAGCAAAACCTGTTGTTTTATGATATAAACCTAAATATTCTAAAAATACAGCATGACAAGACATAACCTACCATCTGCAGGCTTTTTCAGTCTAGCTGCTTATGTCTGAACATTACATATCTGGGTTGTATTGACATTCATGCCTTGAAAACAGTTTCATTGTAGATTATGACTTTCAGAGTTATGATGACTATCAATTGACTTCATCCTGCTTATTCAATACTGAATATTGTGCTCTGGAATAAATAATTCATGCAAATAGTACCCTCAGAAGGGACTAAGACTATAATTTTTTTACCTGCAGGAATGATTTCTTTTTAAGTTGCCTAAAAGCAAATGTTTATACAACACAAGGCTCAGTGAGAAACATCTTTCTATATAAGGAGAGCTACTACCAAAATGAATGAAATTCAGTCCTGACATTTCTGACAGTCAAGGCATGATTCAATTCTTTCACAATATTTTTATCCCATAATGACCTGCCATCATTGTTCTTCCAAGACTGAAAAAAAATGATCCCCTTTGAAAAAAATGACTTGAATATGTGAAGTCCTTATTTAGACATCCCACGCACCTTTAAGGCATTTGAAATGTTTGATTTCTTGTCACAGACATTTTATACATAACAAACCCTCCACTGCAGTAAGTTGCCTCTGCTGACAGCACTATGTCAAGGAAAATATTAAGATTTTTAACAATATTGTAAGGTTTATTTCTGTAGTTGACATGTAGAATATATGGTGATGAATGAAATAGAGAGGGGGTGTGATTTTTTGCCAATATCCATGCTATGATATACTGCTACTACAGAATTTCAGTAAAATTATTTGACAACAAGCAAGGTTAATGAATATTCTAGAATCCACATAGCTAAAATTAATATTGTGTCAGGTACTTCCTAGATTAGGATTATTAATAACCTTCTAAGAGAAAATAGCTTTCAAAAACCCTTTTTGTTCTCAAGGTCATACCAAAATTATTTTATCATCATTTTTTTTAATATGAGATCAAATTTACTTAATGAACTCTAAGCTAGGAGATGAAGAAATTTCATAAATATCTCTGACTTAAATGCCAACATTTCCAATGCAACATGGTAGATTTGTCTGTTTTCTGGAAACCTCGGTCTTCTCCAGCTGTTTCTGAGAGTGCTTTAAGCCGATGCAGATGTAAATCAGCACTTCCTTCCTACTAAATATTTTGTATTCTATTTTTTAAGAGGACAATTTCAAATTAGTTTATTGTAAGTTGATCATACAAATCCTGTTAAAGGTAACTATTTTTAACCTCATAAGCAAGAAAGTCAGATCTCCGGTGCCATTAAGGGATAATTCAGTCATACTGAATGTATTAACAGTAGATTCTTCTTCCATGCATCCTCTCTGTGTCATGATTCGTTTCACCTATGTCAAATATGGTGCAGACCAATGGGTTTTTTAATTCCGTAAACATGTAATAATAATTTTAAAATTATGGTTTGTTTACCTATGATGATTCTTTGAGTTTAAAAGAATCACATCCCTGAAGCTGTCTGCTCAAGTTATGATTTGTGACAATGGAACTATTAGTTGACCAAATGAATTTTCTCTTTACTATGAAATATTTTTTAGATGCCATTGTTTCCCACAGATATTAAATTAAGTGCTCATGGATCTAGTAAAAATTTCTTTGCTCCTGTACCTATTTCACTACCCTATGTTTTTTCTAAAATATATTTTGAAAGTGAAGATTGTTTGTATTTTGTATTCCTAAGTTTTTATACATCAGTGTTTTACTTGTATACATTGGCACTTTTAATTACACCTCTGTTTTTCACATTTTTGACAATCAGTTACTTCCATTATAGCTAGAAGAAGGATGCATTCTCCTTTTTACATACAACTCAGTGTATTTGTGATGTATTTTGTCGCTATCAGACTGGTTTAGATGCAGAAATTTGTAAATAAATGTTTGTCCTTAGTATATTAACACATGTACAGCAATGTTTGTGATATTTGAGTGTGATTAGCTCTTGAAAAATTCATCAAATGTCCTGAGATCTGCATTGCTTTTTAAAAATTCATAAAAAGTTTTGAAGAGTGAAAATGGTTTGACAAGTAGGCAGGCCACAAAGAAACTGACACATCAAGGGAGGAAGATCAAACAGGAATAGAGCAGGCATATTCATACTGTAGGCTGTAGAGCCTGGCTGCACTCCAAGAAGGTTGAAAGAACAAGTAGACATGAGATATAGAGAAAGAATAGAGACAGGAATCTCAAGGTGGGGAAATGAAAGACCATTTGACGTTCAGAAAGGGTTTTTTAAACATCTTTGCCATGCAGTCAATAAATTCACCTCTGCTTCGCTTATTTAACTAATTTTCTTACAATGGAAATGTACAGTGTATGAAATTTTCAGGAAAATGCCTCCTATGTAGGAAGGAAATACTAAAGGGATTTGAGAAGGACTTCAAAATAATCATTGTGGCTTTGATGTGAGGTTGTGAGTCAAATAGACTCTAGGATGAAACCATCCCTGTTACCTAATATTTGCAATCTAATCTTAAACCTGTAATGATTTATGTTTGCTACACGAAACATGAACTGTATCGTTTAAATACTGGTTATTAATGGATCCTATTATTTTTACTTTAAATATTTTATTAAATGTACTGTCATATTTATGCAGGAATAGGCTATTAATTAAATGAGTATTCCTAAATTTGAAATGAATGGCAAACCAGAAAGAAAATATTTCATTAGTAACATTTCATTTATTTATTTTTATTAAGAAAGCCTTTCGCAACATGCCATAAGAGACACCTATGTGTCAGTGTAAAATGTGTTTAACAATGTTTAACAGTGCTTTAATCAATGGCTATACCTGCCAAACTCATCCATTCACCACATTTACTCTTCTATGGTATTTCAATAGGACAGAAAATGGGGGTTTTTTGCCTTCCACATTTGTTGGCCACATATCTGTTATGGCATTGATGCCCTCCATCATGAAATTTCAAAGGGCAATTGGTAAAAGAAAACGTAAGTTGTTCATCTCAAGAGGCCTGATTCTGTTTTATTAGATTCTCCCTAGGTTTTTCCCAGGCTTTGAAGCAATGGTAGCAGCAAGGGATCACACAGTAAAAGCCTTTAAAACTTCAACCTCCTCTCCAGCTGGGTTTCAAATCAATTCTTTTTTTCACTGGGCCAGCAGTAGGGCTGTATGAGTACAGGATGCACTGCAGTATTAAAAACTCAAGAAAAGTTAGCTCATCCTTTCTTATTCCAGGGGAATTCTACTGGGCCAACACAGCAGACAAAACATCAGTGAGATTAGAAATGTCAGAATATCTGGTTTGTTTTGGGTTTGAAAATTTTATGTGTGAATCTGGAAAAATATTCTAAATATTTAATTGGTGAAATTGAATTTCACCTCTGTTCTTGTAGAGCCTTATGCACTAGTGACTGCTGGCAATTCTGTGCTAGGCAATTCTCAGTATGTATTCTAGGATGGAAATAAATAATTTTATCCACTTTAACTCTGAGAATCGTGTTATGAAATGTTTTTGAAGTTCATTTTATAGAAGATCTAAATGAGTCAGAAAATTTACAAGACCCTCACAAATTTGCATGATAACTTTTTCTTCTTTTTCTTCTAAATCCCTGTGGTATTGCTAAAGAAAACAAGCCAGCTAGCAGTCCCAGAAGCTATTTACATAAGAAATCTGCTCTGTGGTTGTGACAATAACAAAACAATTAACCGCTATATCTCGAAATGCTTTAAAAAATCTGTTTTGGTGCACAGTTTTAAGTAAAACATATCATTAGACAGAATCTTATTTTGCTTTGTAACTGCTTGGTTCCGTTCCCTCGCTTCCCGAGTGGCTGACTGGCCCCTGGAGCCACAGGTGTGTGGTTTGTGCCTTCCCTGAAGGGCAGCTGAACCCAATCACCGCAGATTTGGGTCTGTGCTGCAGGTGCCCAGAGCTGCCTCAAGGGCAGGTGCACCCACCCTGCAGCCACACCCAGGCCAATTAACTGCCAAATTAATTGCCTGGAGCTGGGCAGGGTGGGGAAGCATCTGACCATTCCTTATAACTGGGGGTTGCAGGAACAAGAGCTGTGGTGTCCAAGAGCTGGTACTGCTCCTCAGGCTGTGCGGTTCTTGATGCGCTCAGGTAATTCTTTGTTGTCTACAGGAGAGTTGCTTAATTTTAGTCTTAGTGAAGGATAATTTTCCAAAGCTCTCTGATCCCATCTCTTGAGCTGTCGTCTTTACCTCTCCGCCTTCGGGTGATCCCCTCCCAGTTTGTCTCTGCCCATCACTGGCTCCGCTCACCTCTCTGGAGTTCTTGGCTTTCCTCAGTGTTTATGTAGTGGTTTATATGTGGTTTGCATGGGTATTCTCAGAGTTTTTTAAATATAGGAGCAATGTTCCTGTTAAATCTCTGTAGAGAGCCAGCGACCTCTCAGCTCCTTTGGGGTGTGTCTGTATCAGAGCTCTGTGCACGATATTGATGCACCGCCCCGCGGAGCTCCTGGGCCGAGGGGCTCTTTGAGGTGACCCGGTGGGAGCAGCGGTGCCTCCTGTTCTGTGGCCTGAGATCGCCCCGAGTGGGAAAGCAATGGGTAGAGACTGACTTCCCTCTGCCGTTAATGGCTCTTCATGATTTTATTGTGCGAGGACAATGACAGTTGTGCCTCACTGTTATCTCTGTGACCATTACAATTCCCGTCTCTTCTGGGCTTTTATCCTAAATAAGTTTTTCCGGCAAATCACCTCTCCTGCTAATGTGCCACTGGTAGGCGCTCGGGAGTGCTGAGTCACGGGAGGTTAGCTGAAGCTTTGGGAGCCCTTTCTTCGCAATAAACTCACCTGCGTGCCGTGTTTTCATTAGAACATGATAATTGGTTAGCTGAGGTATTGCAGGGTGCTGCAATACTTTCATTGGTTATCATATATTTTCCTTTGAAGGGGTGGTCATGTTGTGTAGGTCATTTCTGGCTGGAATGACAGAGAATCTGTGCTACAATGCGATGATTTACCACAGTTATTACCACGTGTGTAATATATTTCTAGCCTCTTTGTCATGTATGCTATGTGTCATGAAATATTACTGTTGAGTGTTTAATATACTAGAGCACAGCAGGAGATGATATCAGATTAATTACACTCGTGGAGTATATAAATCATGGCTTTGAAGCTGCAGTTGTTGAAATGCATATGCTACTTTCTGTATGCACTTCTAATGGTGTCAGGTGAGCTGCTGCCTTCGCTGCTCAGGTTTGTTGCTTTCTGTGGAGATCAAGTACTTTCATTTTTGGAGCTTTACTGAGGCTTCCCATCTTTACTGTCTGTGGGATAAAAGTGGTGTAAACATGTTCTAGAAAGATATATTGCTAGGCCACAGCAAAGCTGAAAACAAGACTAATATTGAAACACAGTTATGGTAGTTCATGCTTTGGAGTGACTGAAGTGTGCATGATGGTGTCTTTTCTTCTTCGAGTGAGTTACAGCTCTCACTGTTGCAGTCTATGGTTGCATTTAGAAGATTTTTTTTGTTCTAGTTCCTTTCTGTATATCCTGCATTTGTCCCTCAAGCCTTTGAATGTGCAGGTTAATTTGTGTTCAGCTGTACTTTTCTAACAGCATTTTGTGGTCGTCAGAATAAATTCTTTCTATCAAGGACCTTGAGGTAAGCATTTCCTGCTGCATTTCCTTAGGTTCCTCTTCTCTTTTCCATTCCTTAAGACTTTGAACAAAGCTGGGTTCCTGTAAGTTGTGAGCTTGTAAGTACTTCTATATCCCTCCCTCTCATTTTGTTTTATCCCTTCAAGAATTGCATTAATATTCCAGAATTCCTTGTACTCCTTTGATACTGAATTTAGACCACTCAAAGGGCCAGATAGTTGGATTTAGGTCTGAGCCAGTGTCTGCTAAAGGAACAGTGATGTCTTTCTCACTGGAGATGGAGGAAGGTTTTGGAAGTGAGAAGGAAGTCGGGCCCTTTCCTTAGTGCTTTGTTGCACTTGTTAGCTGGTGTCAGGAATGTGTGAGAAATTGATACATGTGTCAGTTTGCTTCTTAACAGCATTTCTGTTTTGTTACCAATTACATAAAGCTATTCTAGTTAGAAGAATTTGCATGCATAATATGCATTTCACATTTGATGCAGAAGTGCATGCTGCTCTACTCACAGCTTTCCCTTGCTAACAAGTTTTAACGTGAGCTGTTACATGGACCTCCTTATTAGCAAACCAGAAAATTTGAGGTATACATACCTGACCCATGTGCTTAGCCTTGCAAATAGCAAACAGTGTTTGGTTAAATCTAGGCATAATGTGTATGCACAGAGATCTTCAGGAAGTCCTCTGTGTGAAAAGAAGGGGTGAAAGCTTCACACTTTGCAGCAGGCATGATTTTAGCCATTCTGTGACCTGTGTGTTCCTGCTAAACCACTTCTCTACATCTTTTTGTCACTCATTTTCTTCCTCATAATTTTTTCCTTTTTTTCTTTCCATTCCCCAAAAGATACCTATTTATGACATTTTTTTTCTATGACCAAATCATTGTCTGTTCTTTAGCTGCTAGTGGCCCCTTTAGATGAAGATTAAAAAATAAAAACAACCTGTATGTATTATGAGAAATTTTTTTCATGCACTGATCTGTTGAAGTCTTTATGGCCCAGGCCGTTAATGCCAGAATTTTTTTCTTGTCAGAATTGGTAGCATAATATCTGAATTTTACTAAATTAAAATTAATTCTTTCAGAAATCTTTGTGCAATGCCTTCCTAGAATTCAGCTGGTATGAATCATCAGAGTCAACGCAGGTGTTTTCTGTTGAGTTCAGAAAACAAAACTACCACAAATGTGTTAACATATTCAGAATAAAGCTAAGCCATTCATGCAGTCAATACCAATGACAACAGTATGTTCAAGAGAATCTTGAAAGTCCAGGGATACTCACCAGTAAAGGGGAAGAGTAGGATGGGAGCTGACTACCCATGACATGTATCTAGAACTTCTCCTTAAAAGTGTTTGGTAATAAGCTCTACCCATTTCCATGAACTCAAACTGTTAAGGCACTGAAATAGAAGTTTTATATATGTCAAAACTGAGCATCTCCGTAGGAGATATTAATTTGTTCTTAAACAAATAGAGTACAAAAAAACCTTATAGTGGTTGATCAGTGTGATTTGATTCAGACTCAGGCCTGTGATTTCTTTTGGCTAATGTACAGTGATTTTTACAGTGTGTTAAAAGAAAAGCTATCACACTCCTCAGAACTGTTTGCAGTCAGAATATATTTGGACTACTTTAAGGGTCCTATGGGATCGGTCATGCACATGCTTTGTTTTTGCACTCCTACCTGTGAATTTCTTGGTGACGCTTGTGAAATTCTTCACTGAGAGAGATACTTTGTAACAGATTAATGGAACAACCTCATTCAAATTGACCTGTCTACAATCTGTGTGAACCTCCATACAAAAAGCAAGTATGCACAACTACATTGTTATCTTTCTATTAGCAGGATAATTGTTGCAGTTTTTTGGGCATCTTTCATGAACAGTAAAACAGCTTGTTCTGCTCTTGTTTCCATGAATAATGAAGTGTTGAATTTCTACAGTCCTTAAAACAAATTCAGGAGAAAAGGTCTTAGAGGGTTTGAAAAGTTAGAAATGGTTGTGTGATGTTTCAAATAGATGTAAGATATGTTCTAATGTTTGTTCTTAGTTGTGGTGAGCTGATCCTGGCCCTCCAGTATGAGGATGCACTGGTGTTTTGTGAGTGGGATACTGGATGTTGTAAATGCTAGTCTTTGGCTTTAACTTCTCTAGTCCTACATATCAGCATGCCAGTAAGTGTGTCCTTTACAAATTAGAACACACCTTGCTACTTTTAGAGTTTTTTGTTTAAATCTATTCTAACTTTCCTGTGAAATGTGGTATTTTTTTTCCGTACCTCATACATGGGCAAAAGTACCCTAATGAGAATACAAAATATTGTTTCATGGAAGGTAGTTGTATTATGAATTACAAAATAAACATTATTCCTTGCTTGTAACAGCTACCTGTTTTTCCATTTCTAAACCTGAACAAACTCAATGCCTTGAAGCCTTTTGTCCCTGAAATTACCTTATTTTGGCTTACGTGTTTTGATCTCAAATGAGTTTTTTTGACAGGATGGTGTTTGGTTATTTTGTGCAAGTTTGTTCTTAACTACTTTGTTTTGGATTTTTCTAGATAACACTCCTTTCTTGTTTGTTTTGACATTTTTTGTTTCATCTAGTTTACTTGCTTTTTAATTTCCACTCTGCTTGTGGAAGTGTCTGTTTTCCACTGTGATTGCTCCATTCCAGTATTGCTGATTACTGAAGTTCTTTAATCTCTCAGTATACACATCTACAGTATTCCTGTGACTTTCTCCTCCTACTTTTTTTTCTCGTGCTGATGACTTTGTCATTGTCATGATCTACTATTGTAGTGACACCTACACACTACAGTGAAGCATCAGCTACTGGTTTTGATGAGAAAAAAACATCTGGCCTTTGTCTCCATGTATGAAGATTCATAATTAGGCACACAAGACACAGCTGTATTGACTCTTTTTACAAAACCCCCTTCAGTTTCAATCCTATCACTATATGTCTTTGTAAAAATCCCTCTCCAGCTCTCTTGATTTCCCTTAGGTACTGGAAGTTGCACTAAAGGTCTCCTCAGAGACCTTATCTTCTCCAGAACATCCCCATCTCTCTCAGCTGGTTTTCATACTAGAGGTGCTCCAGCTCTCTGAGCAATTTCATCACCTCTTCTGGACTTGTTCCAGTAGGTCAAAGCCTTTCTCATGGCGGGATCTCCAGGGCTGGTTGCAGTAGTCCAGATGGAGCCTCATGATGACCATAGAGGTCTTTTCCAACCTTAGTGATTCTGTGGTTCTATTGTTTAATGTGATGAAGAATATGAACATCTCTGCTGGGAAGACAATGGCACTGGAAAGGGCAGTCATGTTTAAAATGAGCACTAATAGGCATGTATTGGAAATGATGAGTCAGCTGTTCTGTGTTGGGTAGACATCTCTAAAACATCAGAGTGAAATAACTTAGTTACAGGGTTGTTGTTGCACTTAAGATGTGAAAATTCAGAATAATTTTGAGTTTTAAAAATTCCTCAATACAGTAATTTCGGTATTTTCAGCACCTAGGTTTGACATGGGTACAAGGAATTAGACTAAGAAATTAAAATCTGTAACTAATGGGCAAGAACTTCCAAAAGGCAGGAGCAGGGCTCGGAGGTGCAAGAAGCTCGATGATCCTTGTGGGTCCCTTCCAACTCAGAATATTCTGTGATTCATAGCAAGCTTGGAGAGAAGCATGTATGAGGACAATACTGATGGCAGTTCTGCTCTCTCTGGGATGGAAATAGAGCTAAAAATGGTTGGCTAGGGAAAGGTGACAGAACAATCAAGGACAGAAAGAAAGGTCAGACAGAATTATTCAAGAATATAGAAATTCTAATAGCCAGGGGAAGCAGCACTGTTTCTCTGAGTAATTAGTCTTTGGTCACTGAGCAACATTACCAATTATCCTGCACCAGGGGTATGCAGATTATTTTTTGTTTGTCTTTGGAATTAGATCAAGGTACTAACAGCAAAATCTCTCGTGTTGCAAACAACAATATTCTTTCCTTATGACCTCCCTTCATCAGCGCTCCACTGCTTTTCCTAATTTGTGCTACAGTAGACAGTGAATTGTCAAGTTCTTGTTCATAAGACAGTAGTAGATCAGCTCATGGTCAGAAGTTACTTAGCATTTGAATTTAGAAGGGTCATTAGCACCAAGAGAGTATGAAGATACTAGCAAACTCTAACTTTTCTTGTATTATTCAGTTATCCCTTCAAGTGTCAGAATTTTTTCAGGGACAAAGCAATAGATGAGATCCTCGCTTGTCTACTGGCACAAAACCTGCCTTGTACTTTAAGTGTGATGTGCAAAAAATGATTGGAAAAATATATTGACTTAAGCTGAGGACTAGCTTGGGAATAAAAGATGTTTTTTCACTGTCAATATTTGCTGGTTTTTAAATGCACTAGGGGTGATTTCTCCTCATGGTGTAGGTTGAGTGAGAATGGGTGGCAAGCAAGGCCAAGTAAAACGTTTGAATGGATGGGGGAATTGAGACCACCACCAGCAAGTTTGCAGATGATATCAAGTTGGGGGCAAATGTTGAACTACCAGAGGGTAGAAGGGCCCTTCAGAGGGACCTCGATAGGCTAGAGAAATGGGCAGGTTCCAATAGTATGAGATGGAACAAGTTTAAATGCAGAGTTCTTCACTTTGGATGTAATAATCCCACGCATCTCTACCAGCTGGGGCATGTGTGGCTGGAGAGTGGTGAAATGGAGAGGGATTTGGGAGTAATGGCTGACAGAAAACTTAATCTGAGCCAGCAGTGTGCCCAGGTGGCTAAGAAGGCCAATGGCATCCTGGCCTGTGTCAGGAACAGTGTGGCCAGTAGGACTAGGGAAGTTATTCTTCCCCTGTGCTTGGCACTGGTCAGACCACATCTTGAGTACTGTGTGCAGTTCTGGGCTCCTCAGTTTAAAAAGGAGGTTGAATTGCTTGAGAGGATCCAGAGAAGGGCGACAAGGATATAGCTGGATATGACTGGAGAACAAGTCCTATGGGGATCTACTGTGGGAACTGGGAACATGTTAGGAAGAGCTTTTTCACAGAGAGAATGGTCAGTGGAATGGTCTACGTGTGGAGGTGGTGGAGTCGCTGTCCCTGGAGGCCTTTAAGAAAAGGCTGGATGAGGAACTCAGTTACATGGTCTAGATAATGGGAGGCTCGGATGGATAGAGCATGGTGACCATGGCTCCAGGGTTGTGGGCTCAATCCCTGGGTGGGTGTTTACTTGGAGGTTGGACTAGATGATCCTTGTGGGTCCCTTCCAACTCGGAATATCCTGTGAACTCAGCCGAAAGTGTGTGCCTATATGTATCTTAAGCCTTCTCCTCTACAAGGCCAACTCTTTTCTTTCCTGAAGAGCAAACCTCTGCAGAGGGTCTGAGGCTATTGCAGGGCAATTCTAGTGGATGATTTCGTGTGGTTTGTTGTTTTGTGGTTGTTTTTTTTTTTTTTTTCTCAATGTAGTCGGGTATGCCATGCCTGTG
>WEKX01026835.1:96440-117063 GCA_013390025.1 Pitta sordida | reverse complement strand
GCCTGTAGCCATGCCCCCTTCCCTAATATGGTTTGGAGGAGGATCCTGAGAGCAGGGCTTGTCTCAGATGTCTGGCTGTGCTCCACTGGGGCGGGGGGTGAGTGCTGGGGCAGGGGGTGAGCAGGGAGTCCTGGTGCCGTGGCAGCGGGGCAGTCCCAGGTCCTGCAAGAGGCCGTGCGAGGGGGAGGGAGGCGGCTGTGCTCACCAGTGCAAGCGGCAGGCTGGGGGCCAATCAGATTGAGGTCGCGGTAGGTTCTGCACACACGCCAGGTCCCACAACTTGCTGGAAAATCAACAGCAAGTATGGGATCTCGCAAATTATGGACCGCAACTATGCGGAGGATCACTGTACCATATTGTAAACTGAGAAAGTGTACTACGTTTATAAATGTATAATGTTATAACTTGGGAGTTATCTCTCAATGTACTTGGAATTTTCTTGTATGATATTTTCTTACTCTTTGTTCTGGAATTTCTACAGTATACTTTCAAGGATATTTATATCATGATTCTCTTCAGTTAAAGAGAAATGGCATTGTGGTTATTGTGACAACAAACAGTCAGTGAACATGGTAACGTTACTGGCCCAATGCCACTCTGCAGAGATAATCACCACAGACTATGTTATTAGAAGCAGGTGGAGTCTTTAGCAATGTTTTACAAAGCAGACTTTAGTTGTATGGTGTGAATAAGCGATGTAAACACATAACTAAAATTTGTGGGCAGGAAGAGTGAGATGGTAATAATTAATGAGAAAATCACTGTTGCAGAACTCTGCATCATTTGGGAATACTTGTTGCAGTCATGTACCTGGTGCTGTGTGTTTATTTCTTTTACTATGTCACTGCACTCATGGGAATATCTAGAGACCAGTCTTTGTGTTTAGATTATGAATTCTTAAGTGTGCATTAATGAATGATGAATTCTTAAGTGTTCATTCCTTGCAGATGTCCATCTTAAGAAGCAGTACAAAATAATCTTACAGTGAGATTTTTAAACAACTCTGTGTTGTATGATTAGTGTTTTTTCTGTTTTGAAAATTCTTTGTTTTAGGTCAAAGATCTTGTTACTCTGTCTCAGTCAGTGGTTAGCTAGTCAATTTTGTACAGCAAAAATGATTTTCCAGACTGGAGGTCAATAGTACAGAAGTATTATAGATCACATTGCGCTATCCTAATCAATTGAACTATATTAGACAATTCAAGATTGAAATAATATTTTACTCAAACATATTTAGGATGTAAAGAAAGTTGACTTTGGGACTTAAACTGCATAACTGTGATGAGAGAGATCATTCTGTGTTTTATTCAGGCCTGTATAGAATGTATAAGTAGATTACCACTGTGTCCTGCTGTAATTGCAAAAAGGTATTGGCCAAAGACTGATAGTCCTGCCAATATGTCAGTATGCTAACACTGACTGCAGTGAAACTCCTACTAATTTACACTGGAATGCATTAAGGGGAATTCAACCTACAGATCTTAGTTACTGAACTGGTCTGGTGCTTACATGCAGTTGGCCACTCTGCTACTGCAAGACAATAAGAACTCCTGTAATATCTTGTTATGACATTCCTTGAAATATTGTAAGAATATCGATTGTTTGTGAAGTTCTAATCTTTAAGAACCACGTTTCAAAGAGCTCTCTAAACTTTCTAATCTCCTTACATGGACAGACTTCATAGGGATTTGCCACCTGTTTTTTATGCATGAAAGTCCTTCAAAGAGCACAAAAATAGAGGTTTCATTTTTAAGAGTAGTCACTTTTTAAAGGTTCCTTTGTCTACCAGTTTTAAGAGTCTATTTAAGAGTTTATTTCTTACAACTGATTCTTGCAGATAGCTTGCTGCAGACATATGTAGATTATCTAAGTTTTTCTCTGATAGCATTTTCGTACAGTTTTTTATCTTCACTGCAAAGTCTGACTTGGATTCAAATCTAGTAATTACCAGAGTCAAGACAGTCATCAGCTAACTGTCAGTTTTACATATGTGTTTGCTGAGGTTCACTTTCAAAGTGAAAACCAAATTCTTTTCCAAATATCTTGCCTGACAGTAATTTACAGAGAATTAAAAATAGATGCCCTGTGTAGAAAAGAAATGGCTCTAGTGTCTGGTTTGTCTTTACAGAATGACATGCAAGTGAAGGTTCTTGAAGCAAACAGAACAATTTAAGTACATGTGACTTCTTTTGAACAGTTAAATCTTATAAAATCTCATTAATTATAACAGAATGTGATTTTTGTTGTTGTTATTAAAGTACTTGTTATTCACATCTTAAATATGTAGATCCTGGCTCTGATGTCTTGTCCTGTTTGCTGTTACTGAGGGACCCACCTAATTATGTTGCTTGATCTGGTGTTTTCTCCCAGTTTGTACTTTAAATCAAACCTATGGTGTGTACTCTAGCTTATATCTGCAGTAACTTTGTTGCCAATATGTGAGACATTGTTTATATTACACTCTTTCCCCTGAACAATGACACCTGTGAAAATTAAAGGTGATGCCACCTTTGGCCTTTCATGGGTTAACTAAGATGTTTGAAGTGTGCAATGGGAGGTAATAAACCAAAGGGCCAAGCTTTCAGTTACCCTGTTCTTTGTCATCAGCTGTGTCTTTTGGGGTTCAGCATCCATCAGGAAAATCAGGTATTCCTTAATCACACTCCCCACCATCTACTTTATGTGCAAAAAATGGCTCACACTGACAAGCATTTCCTATGGCAGGCACATATCTTAAAATATAATTTTGAATTGTATGAGAAATATATTGAGGGGAAATAATTACTTCTGAAATCAGCAACAGTGCTAAACTTAAGTTCATCATAATTCAGAGGAGCCTGGTTTCCTTGGTTCGGGTTTACTTCAATATGGAGGGGAGGTGAAGTGATAAATATGAATCCATCTATTATTGGAGATGGTAATATCATGATCCCTTGAGACTACGTAACTTTCTTCTATAACTGAAATTCTAAGCAGACTTTTTTTTTTCCTATCATTTGCTCTCCTTCCTCTTGTGGGTTTAATATGTGAAAACCTTGGATTTACCTGAAAAAATCTAATCTTTATGGTCAGGTTGGATTTAAGTAATATTTTCAAGACTTGTGGATAATTCTTTTCTGTTGTAACAGAACCTAATTTTTTTTTTTAGAGTTAAGATGTAGTCATGCAGGCAAATGCAGAGTATGCTGGCGTGTACAGAAGGAACCCATTTACTGAGTCACTGTCATTTTAACAGCAGGAAACTTGACTCCCTGAGGTACCTATTTCTAAAGCATTTCAGGCTCACTGAGTCAGGACTAAATAACACCCAGCTGGGTAAGAACAAACACCTGTCAGATAATCCAGCTAATAGGTAGTTTAGTTATCAGTGCCCTTCTCTACCTGCCTCCTCTTCCCTGCGTTTCTGAATGCATGATGCACTTCCTACAACATCATGTTTAAAAGCTTCAATAATCCTGTAATGGCAGCTGATGGAGACCTTTTATGTGCTGACTTTTTTTTTTCCTTGGTTTTGGTAAGATGGCAAAAGTTTGCATGATGAAATCCTGTTGAATGTCTCTTTTGATGTGCAGATGTATTGCAGACAGGTTTTCCATTCTTTGGAGATGAATAATTTTAACAGTGTTAGTAAATGCTTCTGGAAATCAGGCCATCTTTTTCCTCACTGAGAATACAACTATGCAAAGTGTGTTCTTCTGTGAGTTTGCTGGTTTCATAAATATGTCTTTACATTGTACATTTAAGGTCAGTGATACAAAGGCTGGCATGTCAAAGTTATAGAATGTGAACATAACCAGACTTATAAGTCTACCTTTGCAGTTGGGGGAGACTCTGCATCCTTGCCCAGGAAACTGGGCAACATCTTATGATCAGCTTTTACAAAAGTTATTTCAAGTATGTTTTCTGTTTTCTAGGTATATCAGTAGAGCTAATTCTGGTACTTGTGAAGTCTTGAGTAAGTTTGCAATCTTCTTGCTGTCCTTGCATATTTCTGTTTTAATTCAGTATATTTTACATCCTGCTATACCCCAGTGCAACATGGTACTGTCAGCTTTGACAGTTTGATCTTCAGTGTTGCTGTAAAGCACATAATTCTTAGCTAACCTGATTGCTTAACTAGCTGAATATTATTCACATCATAAATTGAAATAGAGGTTCTTCAGTTACAAACTGTCCAATGTTGCTGTACTTCAGAAAACTGGCTTTACTATTTTTAGTCTTTTTTTAAAATTGAAACTTGATCTAGACTGAAAATCAGTCAAGGGTTTGGTCTGAACAAGTCAACATGGGCAATGCTTAGGCTAGGCTATTTCTCTGCTCTATTGTGCTAAAATGTGACATACAGTCCTTGAATTTGGTGTCTGATTTGCAGTGCACGAAGTGACTTTGAGAAAACTAATGGGTAAATACACACTGACACCAAGGTATTCCTTCCCTTTAATGGATTTCTGCAGAAATACTCTGGGAAATGAGAAAGCAGTAATGGGTTCCAAGAGACATGATCAAACTGTATTGTTGTGCTGGCAGAAAGGGGATCACAGAATTAACAAAGTTGGAAAAAACCTTTGAGATCATGAAGTCCAACCTATGTACTACCTATCATCGTCCCATCATCTAAACAGTATCACTCAGGGCCTCATCGAGTCTACTCTTAAACATCTCCAGGGACGGTGATTCCACCACCTCCCTGGGCAGACCATTCCAATGACGGATCACTCTTTTAGTGAAAAGTTTTCCTAATATCCAGCCTAAACCTCCCCGGACAGAGCTTGAAGCTGTGTCCTCTTGTTGTGTCTCCAGTAGCCTGAGAGAAAAGACTAGCCCTTGCCTGACTACAACCTTCTTTCAGGTGTTTATAGACAGCAGTAAGGTCATGTCTGAGCCTCCTCTAGCAGTAGGGAGAATCTGATGGTGGGTGTAAGTTAAAAAGTATCACATGACACTTGCCAGAGTGGCAGATGTGCTGTAGACTGATGGAAGCAGTGAGAGGAAAAAGCAGTCAGGAATCCATTGTGTGTATATCACATGCTAGCAGCCTGTGGTGCTGCGGCTGAAATGCCTCATACACCTTCTGTGTAAGTTTTCTGCTGTAAGTTCTACTAGCTTCGAGCAGAAGTGGGGCTTTTCTTTTCTTGGCAACTGGTTCTTTCTGTCCCAACAAGTGTTCTGCTACTTGGCCTCTTCATAGCTGATTTCAAGGTTTATCCTCTTCTCTAAAACTTGTTTGTTATGGCTCATCTGCTCAGAGGTATTTAGGTGGGTTCTGTAGCTGGGTTCTCTTCCATATCTCTTCCTTCAAATACATGTCAGTAAGAGGTTTTGTATGGTTGTGTTTTGCTTATTGAAATCTCTCTCTAAATTTACGTCTTCCTAATCTTCCTCAGAGCCTTATTCTGTAACAGCAATAATGCAGGAGAGAATGAATCTGTCTCTGGCAAACTCTGAAATCTGATAGGCAATCTCCTGGGAAAATTACATCTTAGTGCATTTGAAATATAATTTTGCCTTTACTGTGACAGAACTGTGAACTTGGAATTGTAAGTAGAAACAGACTGAATTTGTAGGACCCAGAAGTTTCCTTTCTTGAGTCATGCTTGATAAAGGAAGTAGGACCTGATTTTCTGAGATAGTGTGTTGTGAGCAGCTCCAAGCCATTATTAATAAAAGGACCTAACGGAGGCAACTTCTTGAAAATAAAGTTGTGAGGGTGACTTTAATTTCCAGGATCACAGGGAGTCTAATTGGATAGTTTGGGAAAATCAGAGCAGTAATTTAGAGTATGATCATCTGTATCTAATCTGCATAAACTGTGATGCTTAGGAGTTGGAATATCTTGCTCTGTTGGTATTAAAGAAAAAAAAAATCATCTTATTAGGGTGAAGTCCAGGGTGGCTGATTAACTGATACAGGATTTTGTACCTTGCTCTGGCTCTGCTCCAAGTCATTGTAATGATATTAGTATGTTAGGAGATATGAGCTTCAGTATCCTGGAATTTGGATGAAATATCTCTGATAATCTGACAGACAAGGTAATAGATTATTATCTATTATCTAACAGCTAATCCTGGAGTGAGTTACCTGGCATTTTCTGAGTCTGGCTGGGCATGCATGTGAACATTGCCTCACATGTTACAACTTCTTACTTATGCCAGCATACTTGTATTGCTGTTGATATGCCAGTAACAGAGTTCATGTTGCAGAAATCTGTGTTCAGTGTGTTCATACTTTGAACTCTGAGTAGCTCAAAGTGGAGATACCTTCACTTCTGGAAAGCTACTAGCTGAAGTTGAAAACATGCACAATGTGAGACATGAAGCTAGTCTGGATGAAGGCTCTGGGGTCACGTACTCAGCATGCTTAGTGAGATGCATTTTTTTTTTTTAACAGTTTTCTGGAATATTCTCTGTGACAAGTCATGATTGATTTGCCATTTTCTGTCTTCAGGAGTTAAAGATACATATTGAATCTGAGGAAAAACAATTGGAAGATGCTACTTAGACGAAACTTGGTATTTCACCAGTTAGTCATGCTTTACCTGAATTTCACTTCCAAGTAAGAGGCTGGTGTGTTGACTACAGGCTGCAGCTCATTCTGGGTTGTGACTGTGCTTTTGGAATAGTTGTGTTTAAGATGTGACACTAAGTTATTTTGCTCCAGGAACAGATTAAAAGCAGGAATATGAAGAGATACAGTTCTTATGTACTTAATGTACCTACAGAAAATCTAAAGGCAGGCTCTGAAAGCCTTTATTCAACAGGGATGGGTTTGCTTCCCAAATGCAGTGCCAGAGGTGTCCTGTAGTAAAATGGTAATTGTGCTGTGCCTAGGTGGTGGTCAGAAGAAACAGAGGCATTTTTGCACAGAAGTTTAATATACTGGAAGTGTCCTGGCAGTTGTAGGGTGATGTTGCATCATCACCCCCTCTTTGCTTTTTGTTATGTAGTAGCTTCATTTTTCTTTTGCTTGATCTTCTAAAGATGTTGCATTTTCTTGTTTATCCACAAAGGGTTGTATGGCTTTATAATATGCTTTAAAAGGAATGTGAAGAATTTAAATCTCTGGGTTCCTGTTGGTTTAGTTAAGTATGACTTTTCCAGGAGACAATGCAGCAGTAGTGCCTTGTCTGCAGTGGGGTAGAAACCCATGCAGATGCCTCTCATTTCATCCCCTATTATTACTAACAGCAGAATAACTTTGAAAGCTTCAACCCCCACTCTTTGTAATCTTACATCAAAGCCTATTTCCAGCTGTGCTAAATAATACCTTGTTTTATCTAGTTATGAATCAGACTTCATTCACTGCCCTTATCCTCTATTCTTTCTTGTCCTGTTTGAATTTTAGTCAGTAGAAGAGTTATTGCTACAAGCTGATAACTGTTGTCATTTTGCCATTGACTTATTTTTTACTAGAAAAGCCCCAAACACAATCTTTTGTAGTAATTTTCATTTTTAAGCCTTGAAGTATTCCCACAGCCTCTTTGCAGATAACTTGTAAAATGTTTATCTTGCAGACTGACTTCTTACAAAACCAAGGGCTGGGTTTTGGCAATGGCAGCTGGGTGGATATGCAAGTGGGCTCACGTGTATTCTCCACAGCACTTAAAGCTGTTCTGTGAACACAAAGACAAGGATCCTGTAGTTTTGGATATTATGCAGGGTCTTTCAGAACCACAAAAGAAATTTAAGTGCCTAGATACCCCTAGTGAACTGTGCCCAATATGCCTTTGATGAAGCTAGTTAAGCTGTTGGCAGGTGTCCTGGAAACATGTTCCTCTGTAATTGAGCATAAGCCTTCCTAGATGCTCCCTCTAGTCTGCAGTGTCCATTCAGGAGATGAAATTAACTCTTTTCTGACTTAGATTTCCTGCAGATGTCTCTAATTTTGGGGCTTCACATTTCAAAACATTGATAAACTAGATTTTTGATGTTCTTTATATGCAGGAGACACTGCACTTTGATAATTATTTTTCTAAGTTTTTCATTTCATCTTTGTAGTTCAAGGCTGTTCAGCACTGCTGCTGGTGGTCTCTAACAAGCAGCCAAGGATAAGTTCAGGAAAAACTGATTCCTAGCTCTGTGTATGAGACTGAAGACATGTTGCCATGGCAGTGTGCTGTATGGTCTGCAAAATATTAACACTTTTTAATAAATTCTCCCACTTACCAATAGAAGATCACACATACAGTGGGCTTGTAGCACAGGGTCCCAAGAGTTAATCAGGCTTGTGATGTCCTGGGTTGGCTGGGGCTTGTTTTCCTGTGTCCAGTGACCATTTTCCTGTGGCCTTTTTAGAATTGATGTGGCACAGTCCTGGGGCTTGGACATGTGCCAACACACAGCCTGGTGTTGGCTGAGGCTGGAGGAGGCATGTGGGCATCTGCCTGGCTGTGGCTGGGATCCAGTTGGGAACGAAGCAGAATGTGGTAAGAATTTGTGCAAGCTATCCCCATGTGGCTGAGACTGAGCAGGAAGTAATGTTCCCTGCTGGTTCCTCCTTAGGCCATTGGACACAACCAGCTCTAGGCTGAGGGATGCACTGGGATGGTGAATGCACCAGGTTGTCTTTGAATGACATTTCTACCTGTATGAGGTCTTATCTTCACAGTATCACACAATGTTGGTGAGGTTGGAAAAGACCTTGAAGATCATCAAGTCCAACCTAAAATCCAACTAAAACCTAAGAGCTATAACACTTGTATCAGGTCCCTCAACACTTGATCCAGTCGACCCTTAAACAACTCCAGGGATGACCATTCAACCATCTCTGTGGACAATGTGCTCCAGTGCCAGATTACTCTTTCAGTGAAAAACTTTTTCCTAATGTCAAGTCTAAACCTCCCTTGTTGGAGCTTAAGACCATGATCTCTCGTTCTGTCTCCAATGGCCAGAGAGAAAAGACCGACCCCTGCCTGTCTACAAACCCCTTTTAGGTAGTTATAGACAGCAATAAGATCACCCCTCAGCCTCCTCTTTTTCAGACTAAACAGACCTAGCTCCCTAAGCCACTCCATATAGGTTGGACTTGATGGTCTCTATGGTCTTTTCCAACCTTACTGATTCTGTGATTCATATCATCTATATAATATGTTATTAAATACTATGGACTTTTAGTTCCATTTGAGTGTTCTCTTTTACCTATAATAAGCTTCTGATTAACTTTAGAAACTCCTTTTGAATTGTAGAATGCTATAGAAATAAACTACTCACAATGTTCATTCTTCGCACATATCTTTTTTTTTTGGCACAACAACCAGTAGTTTAACTACATTATTTCACCTGACTAATGACCACATAATTTTCTAGTTTATGAAGAGACAATTCTTCCAGTTAGTACTTATTTTCTACCTTTTGTGAAGTAAACTTGATATAGTTTAAAATTTAAATAGATTTATTGAAATCTAATAGTCAGAGGAGTTCATTGTTGTGAAATATGTTTGTGCAATGCTGAACTCTTCTTCATTCATTAAAACTTTTTATAATTATATACATGTACTTTAAAATATTATATGTAATCATGAAGGCATAGATTTGAGGGAGGAATTTTAGCATTTTGAATTAAATCTTTCTTAACCTCAAGCCCCAAATGAGTTCCTGAAGGATTTAAAGATTTGGATTATCAAATACAAAAGAATGAAAGACAGGGGGACAAATACTGAGGATAATAACAAAGAACTGCCATTTTAGCTTTTTTATTCATGTCTGGTTTTAAGTATTTTATTCATCCTGCCATGAAACAGATACTGCTAGTGTATAATAATGTGCACTTAAAGAAAGACCCACAAACTATTATTTTTCTATCTATTGAAACACTTAAAGGTATCTACGTTTTTAACTGTTGTCGTAAGAACTTTGAGTGAGCTGCTGTGACAGAAAATTACTTAAGAAACAACCTCTTTGAAGTCTAGTTTTGCACTGGATGGATGGATCCTTTCCACAAAGGTTGAGCCCAGAGAGTGGTAGTAAATGATGTTACATTCCGTTTGTGACTAGTTACTAGTGGTGTCCCCCAAGGGTTGGTGTTGGATCTGGCCCTGTTATTGATGATGGGATTGAGTCCATCATGAGCGAATTTGCAGATGACACCAAGCTTGGAGCATGTGTTGATCTGTTAACAGGTAGGAGGGCCCTGCAGAGGGATTTGGAGAGACTGAGGAGATGGGCAGATTCCAATAGGATGAGTTTCAACAAGTCTTAAATGTTGGGTTCCACACTTTGGTTATAACAACCCCAAGCAGAACTATAGGCTGGGAATGGAGTGCTTAGAGAATGAGCAGGTTAAAAGGGACTTGGGGATATTAGTGGATAACAAACTTAACATGAGCCAGCAGTGTGCCCAGATGACCAAGAGGGCCAATGGCATCCTGGCCTGCATCAAGAATGGTGTGGCCAGCGGGGCAAGGGAAGTTATCCTTCCCCTGTACTTGGTACTGGTTAGACCACACCTTGAGTATTGTATCCAGTTCTGGGCCCCTCAGTTCAAGAAAGCTGTTGAGGTGCTGGAATGTGTTTATAAAAGGGCAACAAGGGTGGTAAAGGGGCTGGTAGATAAGCCCTATGAGGAGCGGCTTAGGGAGCTGAGCCTGTTTACCCTAAAAAAGGAGGAGGCTCAGAAGTGACCCTATCGCTGTCGATAACTACCTAAAAGGAGGTTGTAGCCAGAGAGGGTCAATCTTTTCTCCCTGGCCACTGGAGATAGAATGAGAGGTCATAGTCTTAACCACCTCTGTGGGCAACCCATTCAAATGCTGGATCACTGTTTTGGTGAAAAACTTTTTCCTAATATCAAGTCTAAACCTCCTTTTCTGGAGTTTAAGACGGCGTCCCTGGAGGTGTTCAAGGGTAGACTGAATGAGGTGCTGAGTGTCATGATTTAGATGTTAGTTTTGAGTTGGATTATAGGTTGGACTAGATGATCTTCAAAGGTATTTTCTGACCTTATAAATACTATGATACTATTACTTCTCAGAGTAAGCTCCTTTCTCTAGCTTTGAGCAGGAAGTCCAGTTGGACTGGTAGATGTCATGATATCCTGGATGTCCTCTACACATGTGACAGAACTGAAATTCATGAAGAAAAGCTTTACTAAAAGCATAAGGCAGGGGAAAGAGTGACTTTTGGAAATCAGTCTTTGCTGGGTGTGCTGATCTACTGCTCTGCTCATGCAGTATGTTCCTTGCATTTTCAAGAAATGTTGTTCTACCACTTCTGTACAAAGCACACTCCCAGCACAGTAGGTCCTGGCTACTGCTTTACACTAGTGATATTTCTTGTACCGTCCTATAAGAAACAAGGATATGGGGAGTCTGTGTATGGTACCAGACTTGTGGTAAAGTTACCAAACCACTCATGTTTGGGGTTTTTTAATTGTTATTGATTGAAATCACTGCTTCCAAAGTGAAATCCAACTTTACTTGTAAGCAATGTTGGGTGATGTTTTTATATTTTCTCAATGATTATGAATCCTTTAACTATATTTTAGTGCATAACAGCAGCACAATCCATATTGTGCACTTGTACTCTCCTCATCATATTAGTACTATATTCACTCTGTACCTTTATGTTAAAAAAAAGTACCGTAGGAGAGCTGACACCAATTCTGTGAAAGAATTGTGTGGTAATCACAGAGTGTTGTAGAATTTCCCCTGTGAGGGCTGAAAATAAGGAGGGCAGAGCTTTGTCTTGGTGGCAAAATGTGGTCCCAAGTGAAGCTTTCTGCAATGGACAACTTGTTCAGTTCATGTATGAGTAAATTATACAAATCAGTTTGTGAAGCCAAGCTTTCTGTTAGGCTTCTCATCTAAAAACAAATGAGCAGAAAACAAATAAGTGTATTCGGGTTAAGTTTGTGCACATCAGTGTATGTGCTATATTCCCTTGATTTTAGAAGCATTTTAGTGATGGTGTTCCTACTCCCTAGTGAGTGGCAGACCTCCTGGTGTTTGTTACTGTTTATATTTTATTTCTATTTTTAGTTTGGACAGCGCATGTCAGTCTTTATTCATTAGTTCTGTGGTTTTCTCTAAGTAAGGATGAGTATAAAAACAACGTTCGTTATTCTCTCTTTTCCTTAGACGTTGATAAGATTTAGTACCTCACGTATGCTGGGTGAATGGGCTGACGGGAACCTTGTGAAGTTCAACAAGTGCAAAGTTCTGCCCCTGTACCAATGTACCAATCCATGCTGGGGGCAGAAAAGGACCTGGGGGTCCCAGTAGGCACCAAGCTGACTTTGAGTCAGCAACATGCGCTTGCTGCAAAGGTGGGTGCCATCCTGGGCTTATCTTATGCAAAGCACTGCTAGCAGGTCAAGGGAGAAGATCCCTTTCCTCTCTGCAGCACTGGGGAGACCAATTCTGGGCTTTTCAGCGCAAGAGAGACATGGATATAGTGGAGAGTCTGGTGAAGGGCCACAATGATGGAAGGACTGGAGCTGCACACATAAGAGGAAGGGGTGATAAGAGCTGGGACTGTTGAGCCTAGAGGAGAGAAAGCTCAAGGAGAATCTTATCAATATACAGAAACACCTGAAAGGAGGGTGCAAATGCAAAGTGGTGCCTGGTAACAGGTCTAGAGGCAGTGGAAACATAAATGAAATATGCTAGGTTCCATCTGAACATTAGGGAAGAGTTTTTTTCACTGGTGAGCATGACTAAGTGTTTGAGCAGTGTACAGTGTCTCCATGCACAGACATAGTCAAAAGCCATATGGACAGGTGTGGATAACCTGCTGTAGGTGACGCTGGGCAGGGTGACCTCCAGTGTGTCCCTTGCAATTTTATGGTGACATGGGTTTATATGTAATTCTGTGATATTAAGAGAGTTGAACAATGAATGAGAGACAGTGTTTTCCACTGAAAATAAGTAACTAGTGTGCTAAGTGTTCTAATAAAATGTTTTTTGACATTAAAATTGAAAGTTGATAATTTTCTGTAATGATTATTAATGCTTCACATGTGTATCTTGTTAAGTTTATGAATGTATAAAGTATTTTAGCTTTTTAATATGCTATATATGCTTCAGATACATGACTTTCTTTGATATGTTTGCTAGTGTCTGAGCTGCCAGATGATGGCAATGATTCCGAGTCCCTCAGGGGCAGTTATGAAAGTCTTATTAGCCGTGAGCAGTAATAAATGCTCTTAACGCATGCAGCCAGCTGGAATCCTGAAAAAGCTTTCAGGGTATTCCTGCCTTAAGCTAATAAGAGTGATTGCAATTCCTTTATATACACATTCAGATTATGTTTAAATAAATTTATAATTTGTTGGTCACAGCACCAGGGGTTCTCCACAGATTGCAAGATCCTTAATAAATAGTTGGGTGCTTTCTCTGTGGTTCAGGCTGCTGTGATTAAACTGGTATCAGGAGTTCAGCTGGCAGAAGGTGTTAACATGGGCTCTTACAGAGTATTTATGCTGCAGCAGCATATTCTCCAAACCATGCGTGTTGTGGTTCCAGTCACCTTGAATTCCAGGGTGGGCCATCTAAGAGTTGAACTTGAAGCAGCTCAAAATAGTCTTGAGGAGCTCAGAAATTGCAAGGGACAAAATTGGAGAAAAGAAGTTTAGGAGCCAAACTCTGTAATGAGCTTGAACCCACGAGGGAATCCCTGTTATTTCTTGTTCCATTTGTCCTCTGTTTGTGAAGAAGTACAGCTGAGTCTTAGTTTATTTATATCTCTGAGATAAAGATATGAAGGGAAAACATGGTTGTAGTTTGAAGGCTCCTCAGCCTTCCAGCTGTTTTGAAAAATCAGGGAACTGGTTTGCAAAAACTTTGTCTCGAGGAGGGAATAGTAGTTGGTTTCAAGTTAGCAGCAAGAGTTTTTAGTTCTGATTAATACATAGCAAACTTGAAAGTCCCCTGTAGTTATTTTTTGTCCAATGTATTGACCCTTAGGGTTCAATCAAGGTGAAATTTTACAGCCTTGAGCAAAATTATACCATCTGGATTTTTATTTTCTTAAAAGGATTTCTGTTGGCTTTAACTTAAGTTTTAGAGATAAAGACAAAGAGTGCATTATTAGACCTTCATATTATGCCTAATTAAATATTTATGTTAAAATTAATTTATGTACCTGCATAAAAGTAAAATAGCCTTTTCCTGGCTTAGTCAGTAAATACTTATCTACCAAGTGAGCATCCATGGGGCAGATGGGAAGTTGCAGTTTCATTCACTTGCCATTATCACTTGATGATAAGTCTAAAAGGGGTAAATAACAGAGTTTTTTCATTAGTGTAGGCTCGTATTGTCTTGGCCAGGGTCTCAAGAAGCAGACTGGAATAGGAAAATAGGTTAAAAAAACCTCCCATGTGGGAGATGCCCTACTTAAGGACAGGTGAGATCGTCAAATGTGTAATGTTCTGTGATGTGGGAAGGGAGGAGCACAGCACCAGAGGACTAGCTAGATGCTAAGAAGCTTTTTCAAAGAAGTTATCTGTATTATATTGCCAGTGAGGTTGCTGTAATTCCGCTAGTAAGACTGTAGTTTGAATGTGTGTATTAGACTGATAAAACATTGTTGAAGTACCAGCATATTCTTGGATCTGTCTATTCAAACAATGCATCTTCTGTTGCATGCTTCTGAGTAACGAAGCACAAGAGATGAGACAACATACCAAGGGAAGTTATTCCTGACTTGCACTTAGTGAAGCTTAGTAGTTCTGACTAATTCTTCCAAAGGTATGCGGAATAGCTGGTCCATACTTGAAAGGTCACCTTGCCCTGTCATCATAGGTATTTTTAAATTGAAAATGTAACTTTTATAGTTACTTTCCATTTAGATTGAAAAATAAAAGCTGATATACCCTTTGAGTTATTGTAAAAAGGAGAAAAATACTGTTATACATTTGCTAAAGTAATTTACAGCAGTTGATGTATTTTGTCAACAAGTATTTTTAATGCTATAAGAAATTCTTAGTTTATCTTGACCGTTGTAACATACTCAGTATAAATATGTAATGCTATCATGTACTGTTTAGCCATGTTCTGAACTTCTAGCTTTTCAAGCTTTCAGTGGGAATTTATCCCCCTTTTCCCAGTAGTGAGCAAGGAAAAATTGAGCATCTGTGTGAGACACCTAATGGAAACATACTCAGGTCCTGATGCTGTATGACACCAAAATATGTGCAGTCTTTGTAAGACTGTACAGTAACACTCCTTGAGAAATTATAACGTGATGTATTAAACTTGCATGAATTGGTATTTAGCTAAACAGAGAGCACTACTGAAAAAGACTTAAGAACTAAGTATGCAAGTCCTCAATTGGCATCAGCTGGACCACTTGTAAACTACTACTTCTATTAATAGATTGCTGAAAGACACTTAAAGTTTATAAAGCTCAGTATTACAAAAAAGAATTGAAATTCTGTCTGTCCTTATTTTCCCTCATTGTTCTCATCTGAGCAGCACCTTCCAGTCCTGGCTTCTGGTAGTTTGCAAATGACAGCAGAACAACAGCAGCAATCTCTTACACTCCTTTAACCTTTACAGTATGTGTATTTGGAGAAGGCAACCATTCCATTTCTCTGTTGCTCACAGAACGTTAAGGTTGCAGACAGAGGAAACAAAAAGAATAGCCAACAACTAAATTTTGAAAAGGTCAAAATAGTGTGGTTTAGGACTGTCTGTATGCTTTCTTTTAAGCAGATGACAACTGACCCAACCCTAATAAACTACAAGGCACATATATGTTTTAAATAGCCATACGAAAAGTGTCTCGGCAGTCAGTTTAAATGGCACCGTTTCTGTATGCTTTTCAGTTGTCAATACCCAGAAGTTATCAAATTGAATTAAAGGCATTTTGATTACCTGCTGCTGTAGGCTTTATTGGCGCTCCATTTTCTCGGCACATGCATGTTTTTATATGGCAAATGTACAGTTTTACAGCAAAGACTTTTGGGTACTGCTGTTATCAGTACCAACTAAATGAGTTTCATTTAGTAGAAAGCAGCATAGAACTACATCTTTTGTTTTACAAAACATTGGTTCTCAGAACAGCAAATCACCAGCAGCCTAGGTGGCTATTTGAATATTGCACTTCAGTTGAGCATGTTGACTCATAAAATAAGCACTTGGTGTACACATTCAAATGAGAAAGGGGCATGAAAGCAAAGAGCAGATTGTATAGCAAGACTAAAACCTCTACAGCCTTTGAGGTTTTGAGGTATCCATTCAGTATAACAGAAGTAAACTTGCTTCAGTGTGGTGTCAGCTTCCCTCAATTTTATGGCAATGTGCCTTACTACTGATCTCTTCACAAAGCTCGTAAAGGTTTTGTCTCAGTATCCAGTTTAAGTCTCTTGCAATATTGAAATGTTACCTGTTCTGTGCATGGTGGCCTGTGAAAAACAGTTTACTTCTGCCATCCTGGCAGTCATGTTCTGTTTTTTTCTCATGGTGTTCTCTCCCCCAGGTGAAAACAGTCTTGGATCTATATGCATTTGTTTCCTAATGATTAAGTTGTGATCCCACTCAAGTTTAACATTTGAAACCTTGAAGTCTAGTGTTAAAGTTTGCATTCTAACCTTGTCTCTTTAACAGAAATAGATGCATTCAGGAGGCAATTTGTTGCATTTTCCCAGAGTTGTTCTATCCCTTCATCAGTTGTGGAGGTGGATTAAACCAGGAGCAATGTACTTCTTGGAGCTTTTAGGGGGATTCTACTCATATGAGAGTAAATCCTATAACGCAGTTGAATCCATATGAAGTTGGAAGGAAAGAAAGAAAAAGGAAGATAGTATTATGTTTGACCCTTAATTTTTATTGCTCTAGATTCTTTTAAGCCTAGTAGCCTGAAACAATTGCTAATTAGTCACTGTTACTCCTTTAGATGTCCCTTCTTGGAAAGACCCAGGAAGCATTATATGCTATAATTAGTTCCACGTCACTTAATCAGTTTACAGCACAGTGTATCTTGTGAAAGGTTTTTTTGTTCCCTTACATTTTAGCAAAGCAGGCCTCTGACCATGTGAAGGTCTCTGATGCATGAAGAATTAATACATTCTTCCCAATGAACTGTATCCAACCCTGCTAAACTGCTGACTTTATTTTGGATGTGTGACCTTTTGCCTTCTTCAGTGTTTGCTCACTTCTGCGTTGAGATGAAATGAGAACAAAGCCCTAATAAGAGAAGGTCATTAAATGCAGATGGTCTTCTATTTTAATAAAGGGACAAAACCCAGCTCTTACCAGGAAGATTGTGTTGTCAAGGAAGAGGTTACCTTGGCAACAAGGTCACCCAGCTGGGCCTTTGGTGCAGAGTGATGGGGCAACACGTGATGGCAGAGCCTCAAAGATGATGAAAGAGCAGAAGGTCAATCCCTCACACTTCTTAGTGACTTCACTCAGCTCAATGTGAGTTACTTGAGGAGCTTCATAGACTTGGCTTTCTGAATACAAATGGCCTGTGTGAATTGCCAAGGGTATGGAGGACCAGAGGAAAGAACTTTACGTTTTGGAAATTCTCATTAAAAAGAAGTCTTTGAAGAGGGAAGAATTATTTATGGAACTCATTTGTGGGTACATGCTTGTAGCACTGAACTGTGTATTTTCCTTGAAGAGTCACAGACTTCAGAGGCTGAGAAGGGAAACTTGGGATGCAGTGAGTACAACCGGATGAACTGACAGTGTGTTCCAGTTCACAGCTGTCAGTGCTAGACACGTGTCCTTTAAGATTGTGTCCAGCAACCCAGATGATACAGAGCATAGGCATTTGACAGTGAGCTTATGACAAGCTGATAGTGTAGTTAAAAAAACCTCACCACAAACCAAAACAAAAAACAAGCAAAACCCCCCTGAAAATGAAAGGGATAATTTCTAACTAAGGGACAAAGGAGAAAAGCCAAACAAGAAAAGCTGAAGATAAAGCAAGTGTTTTGGAAAGAATAATTATTACTCTTCTGGCTTCCTTTTCTTTTTTTCCATACTATGGGAAAAATTAAATAAAGAAACTAATAGACAACCTGCTTAAAGCAGATAAATCGATACAGCATGTAATTAACAGGTGGATCTTAATCACTCCTTATAGTTATCTTTTATTTGCTTTTATTTTCTTTACCACAAGCCATTAATTTTGTCTGTTGCTGTTTGATTGCTGGGTCCTGGAAGAAATTCACTGCCATCCTTAAGGCATTTTTCTCTTGGCTCAGGATTTTCAATGAGGTAGAGTCATTGTATTTTGTCTCTCTGTAATTAGTATGCCTGCTAACCATGTCTGCAGTCTAAACTAAATTGCTCAGTTGGAAGCTAATGAGACAATGTAGTGATGTAGTTCTGTATTCAATGCTCAAGTCCAGGTCTGTTTTTCAGTCAAGGAATTACCAGCTTTTTCTACTTTGAAGGCAACATCCTGCAAAAGTGTCAATGCCACCACCTCCTCTATTGCTCTGTGCAAGACTGCATGTCTGACTGCAGTGAAGAGAGAATCGAACTTGTGACTTTGTTAGTGAGGAAACGATGTTCTTGATACTTTTCTCAGTCCTCCTCACCCATCACCTCAGGCAAAACTAACCTACTCCTCCACAATCCTGTTAAATGAAGATATTGCAGAAAGACAGTCAATGCTGATAACAGAAAAAAGGAACACTGTTAGGAACTGCTAAATTATTCTATGCTGCTCTTAATTTTCAAGATCTACTTCCTTTTTTGTGCTGGAATTAGTGATACAACTATAAAAATTTCCTCCCAGGATCTACTTTATTCTTTTCTAGTGCCATGAGTATTTCTTTTTCAAGGATGTTTTAATGCAGTGGTTATATATGCAGTGATGACTACAGTGACCTCTGTGTTTGAAATTGCCTATTTTCACCATCATGCTTATACATTTGCTACATTTTAAAGGTAAAAAGGAATTGTGATATGTATTGCCAAATTGATGTTGATTGATGTTTACTGAGGACCATCAGTGTCCAAAGATGCAGGTATTTTCATATATATCCTCCAGATATATTTCCTAAAACACATAGCTGAAGATTTAACTGTACTAGCTGTGTACATAAAGTGAATAGAAGCTCAAATTAGTGTATATGCACTGCTGTGTGTTTAGCTTGGGGATTTTTGGTGTTGGTTTTGGGGTTTTTTTGAGAAGCTAGAAAAAGTTGAGCAATACTCTGAAACTCACAAAGAAAACGTGAATACTGGAAGCTCTAGAAGGAAAATTCTCATCCTTCTAGATTTTCACCTTGCTTTTGCATCTTGTATATTTGTGCTTGCTAGTCTAGGCATAGGGTGTAATCCAAGCTCTCAGATACACCTGTTCTGTCATTTTTAAATCATGAGAATTCAAGGAACATTAGTCATCAGAAAAGCAGGAAGTACTATCCAAACATGATGCTTGTTTGTAAAGTACTCTGCCTAGGTTTGTATGACAAGGAATGGAAGGATTCAGCCTGAAAAAGGCTGAGTTGTGACTGCAGTCGCAGCAGCAGGTGTACTACAATTAAAGAAAATACTGTCTTTTAAATGTGAGTGTAGAAAATCAGCTCTTTCTCCAAATGAGCTGCCACTGTTATCCTGGTTATAAAGATGGCAATCTCTTAAATGGCATTTAACAAAACTGCTAAAGCAAGATAATAAGATAACAATTTATTGCTAAAAGACTAATGTAACTTCCTTACATAAGCACTTTTGTTAAATTCTAATCAAATACATAGACCTTCTCTTGCAAATTAAATTTGATAACTTAACTGCATCTATTACTTCTCCAGTTTTCACTAATTGCTTGACTGTGTTCTCCAATATACAATTCACCCAGAATACATAACTTTCTAGTAATTGATTGCTATGCTATTGTGCAGTCAGACTAAACAAAATAATGCATCTGAGGTTGTGTGTCAGTGCCCAAACCATACAACTCTCAGTAAGGCTGATGGGCAAATCTGATTGTTGAGATGCCACCCCAACCACATCGAGGGCATGCTCAGCTATGTACAGAATCACAGAATATTCTGAGTTGTAAGGGACCCACAAGGATCATCGAATCCAACTCTTAAATGGCATCACTGCCTCCCTGGTGGGAATCGAATCCCTGCTCTCCCACATGAGAAGTGGGGATGCTCACCACTGTACTAAAGTGGGATTTTGGTATATGGAATTTTTTGATCGTTTAAAATTAAAAAAAATATGGCCATATTTCATAAAGTAATGTTTAAAAGAAGTGGAGCAAAAACTTGTTTTAATGATGATTGCGTAAAACCTGAGGGGAGAGCTTAATATTTACCCCACCTAAACTTTGCTGACACTTGTCTTATATGTTTTTTTTACTATTTATAGAATATTTAAGGAACATAGGAAAGTAAAAATTCTGCTTTGAAGTATTGTTTCTCATCATGGTTTTTATGACCTTTTTTTATTCCGCAGAAGTTTTATTTGGTTGCAATATAATAGCTATAAAATGGTAGCTGTTGACAGATGTACATTTGAAGTTCTGTATGCGTATTTTCACAATATGATTTTTCATCTCTAGTGAAAGCAACTTTTGATGCTATACAAGACTACTACTAATTTTTGGGGTTGCATACTAAATAAAACTGTACAACTTGATTTGATAAACATATTTGGAATGAAAAGTGGCTTTAATTGTTCTTATTGCATAATTGTGGAAAGCATTAGGAAGCTTCAAATATG
>WEKX01026835.1:4164-95184 GCA_013390025.1 Pitta sordida | reverse complement strand
TGAAACATCATCTGAGAAAAGAGGGAAAAGTTTATTCTCTTCCCTTTGCTTTATTTCATAAATGTAAAAAATGAAATTGTAGATTTATAATACCAAAATTCATATTTTGGCAGTCCTTAAAAAGTTCTATTTGGATATGTAACTTTAAAAAAGCACATCATTCTCACAGGACTTTTAATACTGAATAATGTTAGAAATGCTTGGCAGCACTTTGCTTTTTTGTGCACATTTTNTTTGCTTTTTTGTGCACATTTTATTTCCTCCTTGCTTCTTACAGTTTGCAGACAGAGAAAGTTGCCCCCTTGAAGGACCAGTTAAGGACTAGCATATTCAATATGGTGTGTTTAAACTATGCACAGCAGTGGAAGTATACACAGAATAGTTTAAATTAAGCTACCATTAATGAGTTTCTCAGGCATATCATACCTGTATGATATCAAGGTTTCATGTGCTACAACTATGAGGTCTTTGAGTTGCCCTTGAATCCGTTTTTGTGATGAAATCTGAAATTGTCTCCCAGAGCACTGTCTCTGGCTAACACAACTGTTGTACCCCTTTGGGAGACTTGTAGCTGTTCCATGGCACACCCAAATGGTGTCCAGAAGGGTACCACACCCAGTGGAAGAATCTTTGGGGAAAAAACTGTCAATACATGGACCTGGATTAATCCATGCCATTGGTGAGGTTGTGGAGACTATTAGATATCAGATTCAATGCACATCACTTATTACTAGTTTTGCTCATGCACAAATATGTTATTTGCAAGGGATGAACTTTCTTTTTTGTATCTGGGTTTTATTTTAAATTGTATGGGACCTAGTGAGATGATAATGTGCAGCTTATCAGGTTGGTCTTCTGCAGCCAGAAGCATGCTTGGCATACATTAAATTTTAACCTTGAAGGTGTTTTCTGATGGCAGCACTGCAAGCCCTGCAGGTTTGTTTGCCTTTGAGAAATTCTTCTGCAAACCCCTTTGTTTTGGTGCATGTTACTCTTTGTTATCATGAAACAATGTTTCTGCTTTCCCTTTTGCTTTCTGTCCTAATTAAGTTCCGAGTACTTCCATTTCTGAGGCCACAAGTGTGTCCGGCTTTTTAGTCTTTGTGGAAGCTTCATCTAGTTTGTGTCGTTGGCTTACACTGGGTTAGGTAAAGTCAGTCGCTAACTTTTAGGAGAAGCAATATTTAGCATAAAGTCAAATAACTCTATATTCAGTGTCTATGCATGGATACATATGTACAAAGAACATATTCCCTCCTAATTTTGGGTGATGATCTAGTGTGTGGTTTTTGGAGCTGCATCTAGCTCAAACTTTAACTTGAGCTAATTGAGGTGATTGTAAATGAAGCAGCAGCAGCTGCTGTGGGAAAGTGGATCAGGCAGTCTGTTTTGGCTTCCTCTGGGGAGTGCTTGTCTGTCTTCATTTGCTGTGTATCCAGCCTAGGGTAACTTCCTGCTTAGATGCCTTGGACACCAAACATTCTTTTGGGCCAAACTAATTTTCATCTACCAAGTCTGAAAGAAAAATTGCCTTAAATATCTATCTATACTTTGTGAATGGTCATGATTTTGTTTTCATTCAGCTAATTATATTTCCAGCTAAAATAACTAAAGATCACTGCAGTGGATTCTCTCTGATTGAATGTTAACTGCCTTATGAGTTTTTAATTTTTGTGATATTGATTGCTGCGTCATCCTGTAGTTTACTGACAGGAAAAATTTAAATAATTATTTTCCAGGCCAAACTTCAGAATGTGTTTCAGTACTTTGCAGCAAGTAGCAGTAGTTGCAGCAGTAGTAAGTGATTTTGTCAAAACTCAAGCGGCTTATCACTAATAATTTTCAGAGAATCGGTTTACGATTTCCAAAATAAGACCATTTGAAAACCTTTAAAAGCATCAAAGTTGTCCATTTGAGGATTTCTAGCACTGGAAAACTAGTAGGAAAAAGACATGCAAAACTCCACATTGTCTTCTCTGCTGGAATGGAGCAGTAGAAGATTCATCATCCCTTCATAAATATCTCATTACTCAAACTGGTTTTCTTTTAATTGTTCTGTATTCCTCGAAGATGACTTAGGGTCCTTGAAGGTTTTTAAAGAACAGACAGAGTAGCCATGTCCTGACTTCATGCCAGTCAGTTGCAAGGATTGTAAGAGAGAGCCAGAACTGCAAACCATGTACTTGAGATGTTAAAGGACATGTGCCAAGTGTTTAAAAATGAGGACAAATGCTCAAGGCACTGCACTTTCACTGCTTCTAAGATATGAGCTTCATGGCTGTTGACCTTGGAGCTGAGAGTTCTGGAAGTAACCTGTGCCTCTGTATGTGTACGTTTAATGCCAAATTATCACAAAAGTTCGTTTGGCCTGAGTTGGAAAACCCAATGGCCATATTGCTAAAGGACCAATTTCAATATGTAGTGNGAGGGTTATGATAAAATGTTATAGACTGGGGTCACGTTTGCATATTCATGAGCTGCCATTCTATGTGGATAGAGAGCTTCATGGTGGGGGGGGCAAGACTTGCAGTACTTTGGTATTCAAGAGTTGATTGTATTTTGTGACACACAAAATACCTCACACAGCTGCCACTCTGTCTGTAAAGCTGGAAGACTAGGTCTTGGTGCTCAAAGCAGTATGAGCACTGAAGTTATAAATCTAAACTAAAGTACCAACAAAAATCTGTCTAAGCTAACAAGGATTAATTATAGGGAACCTTCTCTTAGTTCTCTGCCATGTTTTTAGAATGTTTTAACGAAGCTCTTGTTGCTTATGTCAATTCTGTATCCATATTGTGACAAAATACTGTGTTCAAAAGTGTCTCTTCCGCGGTTTAGACATATTAAAGAAAGAAAAATTATAATAGCTGTTTACACTAAATTAAGGCTTAAAGAAGCCCTTTTTTTTCTATTTTGTACATTAAAACTTATGATTTCAAGAAAAGCTGAGAGATTAAGTCCCCTGTCAGTTGAAGAATAATTCATGCTTTATTTATGAATAAATGCAAATATGCTAACTAGAAGATGATTCATCTTGGGATGAATATTTGATCTCTGATCTACCTTAGGACAAAGCTTTTCATCTAGAAGAATCACACTGAAGTGATGGCCAGAAATGCAAGGTTTGCATATCCTCAAGTGTATAAATTAAGTATTTGTAAATTTTCTTAATTTATGTCCATAAGCAGTATTTTTGTTACCTGTGCCATAAACTGTAGTTGAACATCTCTAGAAAGCAACAGTGTTGCTCATTATGTTAGGCATCTGTGCTTCAAAATACAGCTATTCTATGAAGGGCAAGTGTTTTACTTTAGCCCGAAACTGAGCAAAAGAATCTTCATTGGATGAATCCACAATATGCAAAATGAAGTACAGTGTGTGCCCCTGTCCAAAGACTGATCAATCAGCTGCTGGGATCCACATAGCAATGAAATTATACCTGGTGCAACTTCTCTTATCTTTATTGGTACATTTAATTTGGGGTTCTTTGGCCAGGAGAAATGGATATTGGCTGCAAGCACATTGTTGCTGGACTTCCAGCCGGTTGCATTCTGGTTTTGGTGCTTGGCAATGATGGGAAGAGGAATTAAAATATGTTTGTTGGTTCAAGGGCTGCTTTTACATTGTTTATTATTATTTTTGAAATTAACAGGATTTGGTTTCTTAAAATATATTATAGGGCTTTCCTCCAGAAAGGATGTTTTACAGGACATTGTATCTCTCCTCCTGGTTTGAAGAGCTCACTTTTAATCCCATAGGCTCTAAAATATAAAATTTGGGGTTTCCATGCTTGGTTTTAAATTTCTGTGGCATTATATTAACTTGTTAACTGTGATTCAAAGGATTTAGGTCTCATTTCTTCCCAGTCTCCCCCTGTGCACTCCTGTGTGAATGTCAAACAGGCTTCATGTCAATGGTGTGTGGATTTTGTGTTCTGTGAGTTGGGGTTGTTCAGTCTGGAGAAGAGGAGGCTGAGGGGAGACCTTATTGCTCTCTACAACTACCTGAAAGGGAGTTGTAGCCACGTGGGGGTCGGTCTCCTCTCTCCAGCTACCAGTGACAGAACAAGAGGACGCAGCCTTAAACTGCATCAGGGGAGATTTAGACTGGATGTTAGAAGGAACTTTTTCACAGAGAGGGTGATCTCTCACTGGAATGGACTGCCTGAGGAGGTGGTGGAGTTACCATCCCTAGAGGTCTTTAAAAAAAGGTTGGATGCTCTACTTAGCAGCATGACCTGGATATGAGGGTAGTGTGTTATTGGTAGGATGGGTGTTGGTAGCAGGATGACAACAGGTTAGATAACAGGTGATAGGTTCAACTTGATGATCTCTATGGTCTTTTCCAACCTAACGAGTTCCGTGATTCTGTGAATAGCAACTCTTCTACACCTATTTGCTATCCGAGGGTATTATGTGGTAAATGTCATGAGCTCATGTGTATTGAGGAAAAGGAGATGATACATTCAAGATAAATGTACATTCATACATATGAATAAACTATAACTGGCTGAGGTTCGAATCCAAGCTGTTTTGCTTTTCTGAAGTTAAGTAGTTAAACAAGTAATTTATAGTGGATAAACTGTATGACAAATCTTCTATGAAAGTATAATACATCTTCTCAGATGTACTTATTGTTTTAATTGATCTTTTTCATTCATTCTGGTGGTTGCTTTCAAGCCATGAATTGCTTGGAGGTTATTAGTGTTGGAAATGCATTGATGAATCTCAATTGAACTTTGACTTTGCGATTCAGGAAGAAATTTTTTTCTAATATCCAAGTGCAGATGAAATGGGTTTTTGGTCTGATACTGCAATCTATAAAATCAGTTTTAGTGTGTTTTGTTTTCAGTGTGGGAGAGGCAGAAGTGTGCATGAAACCTTTGGAACCACTGTAATTGATGATAGAAACAATAAATATGGAGCACACCTTTCTGCTTCCCCTACTTGTCAATTTTTTCTAATCCTTTCTTTAAAATAAATGTTTAAGGTTATTGGAGCAAATGATTACTGTGCCTTTCTGTATAGCTTCCTATTTTGGGGAATTTCCATTGACAAAAAATGCGTTACTTGTTCCAGGAATTAACTCAATACCTGAGAGAGATAAAATAAACAGAAGAACAAATCTACTCTTTAGAAAACTTTATTGTGGAGCTCCTGAGAATTTCCTTTTGTTTTTGGTAGCACTTGATAAATTGTGCTATTATGGAGCAAAATTTTGTACTTTGTTTTAAAGCCCTTTATGGATTCAAATGTTTATTCAGTTCTAATGTTGTCAAGTATCCATTACACTTACGAAAATGGCTATGGAGGGCAGGGAGGGAAAGGAAATGAGAACAAGAGTGTATTGATTGCATCTGTATAAAAAGCAAAAAACCTCAGCCAACAAACAGCAACAAAGAAACCCCATCCTCACAAAAACAGCAAAAAGAACTTAAGGTAAGAAGGATACATTGAATATAGGACCAGCCCTTTCATATTGCCCTTGGAATACTCACGTGAAAGACGAAGTAAGTATATAGTACCAGAGAAAAATAATTTAATATGATGAAGCTAGTTTTATGGGATCTTCCCTACCATATTCCCCTCTGCTTCTCCTGCTCGTGGGCAAAGGTGCACAGTGTGCAGATCTTCAGAGCCCGCAGAGTTCATCTATTCCCCTTTATGCTGAAAATGCTGACCAGAAACCAAAGGGGAATTGTGAGTTCAGGCAGGGGAGCTCTATCTGTGACTCACTGTTTTCCATCATGTACTGCACAAAATATCATCCCAAATTTGAAGCCTGCATCCATACTGTGCAGTAACAGATGTGATGTGCAGAGACTTGCATCCAAATACCTGAATTTGCTTGCTGTTGTATATTGTTGTTTGTTTAAAAAAAGTTTGTTATGTAGTTTCTTTCTTTTAGAAAAAAAATAATTATGTAAACACAGAGAAAAGCGATTCCAGTCGGTTTTGCAATTTGTTAAGCTAATGGGATTTCTTTTGGTGATATTCTTCATACGTATTCTCAGCATATCCCATTATAAAGTCCCATGAAAGCATTATAGTGTGTGCTGCAAATGTTTATTGCCAGTGTGATAAATTGTTTAACAATGCTTAGACAATCATAACAGATTTACTGAACAATGTTAAATATCTTATTTTAACAGAGGTCCTCCTGGAACCCTCAGAAGAAGTAAACAAATGTTTAAACCATTCCAGTCACATTAAAAAAAACAGGTCAGCAGTTAGTGTGACTGATAATTTCAGATTTTTCCTATAATACAACTAGGAAATCATGCAAGTGGCAAGTGACCTATTTAAGGTTTTCTAGGTTTTGTCCTAGTATTTGCATAACACAAAGTGATATTGTAACTATTCTATAACAAGGCATGATAAAGCAAGGTCGATCACGCACAAGGAAATTTTCTTCAATGTTGTCTGTTAAAGCTCACAGCTTTTAATTCATTCCTGTTTATATTGTTTCTTGTGATAGCATTGGTACCTTTGTGATGGCAGGAGCCTTGTGCTAATCCATCTGTTGGGAGTTGCAATCAATTAGAAGAATTTTCTAACTTCAGAATAAAACAATGATTCTCCTTGTGAATATTTATGCATTGGAGGAATAAACTTATATGTATTATATGAGGGTTAACTTACATTAGCTTCACATCTCCCTTTGTATTTTATAGGGAGTAGAATCTTTATGTAAGCCTATTCGAAAGCAAGGTGTTATAAGGCTGGTTCACTTTGGGAGGTAATGTCCCTTCACTTCCCTTTTTTCTTCAAATCCATGGACCAGATGGGTTTCACTCAATGATGATGTAAAAGATTGTCTGTGTGATTGCACGGCTGAAAAGTCTTGGTTAACTGAGGTCCTTGAGAGCTGGAGACACAGCTGCATTATACCCATCTTAATAAATAAACAGTAAAAGGAAGACTCGGGGAAACATGGTTGGACTTAGTTCAGTCCCTGGAAAGTTCATGGTACTCATCTTTGGAGTGCTAATTGCAAACATAAAGAATAAGTGTGTGGGCAGTAGTCAGCATTGATTTACCACTGGAGAGCTGTGTTTTGCCAACCTTTACTGTTTTCTCTTTCGAAGGGCCTGGATGAATAGAGATCAGAGAAGGTATAAGATGGTTTGAACTTGGTGAACTTTGATTTCTACACTAGAATACCAGCAAAATAAACTTGGGAAGTCTGGACTGGATAACTGCAGGCTGAAAACTCACTGTGCTGTCAGGCTGAAAGGGTTGGTGGACAGCAACGAGCAGTGTGGCCCAACTGATGTGGGGGCCAAACTTTTTTCCTAAGAGTTGTAGCATCAAATAAATATTTAGATGTCAGGAGACCTCTGGACCTTGATTCTGTCTAGAAGAATTTGAGCTTCATCACTAATGCTACCATCAAAACTCTTTGGAACTGTTCCTTAGCCTCTTCTCAAACAGATAAAATAAGCACAGGTCCTTCAGCCTTTCCTTCTAGATCGTGTGCCAGAGGCCCCTGTCCACAGTGGTAGTCCCCCAGTATACCTTCTCAAGCTTCTGAGTGTTCTTTTTGAATTAGGTTTCCCAAAACTGGGCACTGTACTCCAGATGTAATCTCACCAGAGTTGAATGATGGCTATAAGCTATGGTTTGAGTTTACGTAGAACTTCGGGGAGATGAAGCAAAAAATCTGATTTAGTCATGATTATACTTTAGTTTACAACGGGAGGTTGGACTAGGTAACCTTTTGGGGTCTTTTTGAAAAAACATTTCCATGGTGGTATCACTTATTCAATATATGAGAGCTGATTTTGATATTTAAATTCCTGTTTTCTACTTAGATTTTTTTTGTTCTTCTATATTACTAAGCAGTCCTTTAAAAACTGAATGATAGAAATAAAATCTCTCTCTCAAATGACACTTTAAACTGATACTGTTAAGTAACTTCTTGACGAAACAAGATTTCTGGTTTGAATGAACTTGTATCAAATTTTTAAAAATAACTCAGGATTATTTAATTGTTCACATAATTCAAAGGCTTATATATAAAGTATTTTTTCAGGACAAATTCCATTAAAATTGTCTCAATTTTTCTAGGACCACAACCTGAGTGCATGCTTTCCTTTCTTTGGCATGCTGAGGATGTGCTGAATCTTTTTATAGTTTCATTTCTTTTTGTAATTCCAGTTGAAGTCTCAGATTTTTTGTTTTCAAAGGAAAGGACTAATTTCATTACAGTTGCAGGAAATTCACATTGAAAACATGAGGCTTCCAGGGAATGGAAATTAAAGAAGAATTTGGTCTAGAATACTTTCAAATACTCCCCATCCTCATAAATAAATGAATAAAAGAGAACCTCAGAGCTTGCTTCTGCCAGTATGGTTGGGTTTTTCCAGTTATCAAGGCATAGATCTCGGTCATTGAGAGGACTGTACTGTATCAGGCTTTGAGCAGTAACTTTGATTATTCTCTTGGGATCCTATGGAGTGAGCCAGGGGCTCTTCTGTATCTCTACCTGCTCGTGCTGCTCCTTGGAGGTGCACCTAGATGGCAAGAAACTGTTCCCTGGATTTTCCATGGTGAAATATAAAGATGGACATTTAACTGTCAAGCACCTTTTCCTGCATCCTTTTAGAGTATCTGCTATTTGTAAATTCTTACCATATAACATGTGGGGGGATGCTTGACACTTTGCAAAACAGAAAGAAACAGCAGCTTTCGCTGGACTGTTTGAGTAGGACTTGAAATACAATACTGAGTGAGAAAGAAGAAAGTGAAATGAGACTAAAGCAGGATTGCAGAGAACATTTCAGGAGCAATTTAGATCAGGTGTCTACCTGGCTTTCTTTTAAAAAAAGGTCTTTCACAGGTTCACAGGTTACTCCGAGTTGGAAGGGACCCACAGGATCATCTAGTCCAACTCCCCACCAACTAGACCATGTCACTGAGCTCCTCACAGAGTCTTCTCTTAAACAGCTCCAGGGATGGCGACTCCACCACCTCCCTGGGCGGACCATTCCAATGAGCGATCACTCTCTCTGTGAAAAACCTCTTCCTAACATTCAGTCTTTCATACATGTTTCTGGAGGCAGTGATACTGGGGGTATATTGCATGGGGAGTCCTAAGCAAAATCTTAGCAGCGTTTTGGATGGAAAATGAGCGAAGACATACCAGGATTGTCAGGTTTTGGAGGAGAGAGTTTGTGAAGGCCAGCTCTTAAGTGCTTTGTTCCAAGCCTCCTCCAGCTGTGCTTTGTGAGGGTGGATGCTAGGAAAGCTGTAGGTGTAGAGAGTGCTGCAAACAAAGAGAGTGCCTTTAATTTAATCGTTCTATTCTCTAGCTATGTTTCATGTATACTCATACATATTTTTTGGTTATAGTGCATGAGTTCTTATATGCTGCAGTTCCTTACCATCTGCGACCATTTTCTGACTAATTTACACCCACCTATAGTGTTCCTTAGCACAACAAATCAGCTTGCTTAAATATCTGCTTTTTGGGCCTGCTTCTCTGAAAAGAAAGCAAGCTGTAGCCTGATTTTTCTACATAAGTTACACAGTGTAAATGGAATGGGAATAATTTGTTTTTCCTCTGCTGAACAAAAGATACTGTGTTTGTTCAGGAACTTCGTATTAAAAAAAGGCATATGCCAAGGAATATGTAGCAGTGAGATAACACATGCCTCAAGGAACTCTGTGAGGCACATACCTTTGAAAATATTTTATTTCTTTTTTTTTTTTTTGAAAAGAAGTGTCAAAATACAGAAAGCCAACAGGGAGCTCTCACTAATGCCCTGAAGAGATTTTATTTGCAACATGTTTTCACATAGGGCCTTCCAGTCAAAAGAGACATAATTAATACCCTGGAATACTAGTATATAAGTTTTAGTGCTTTTGAAAGGAAAAAACACAGGATAGAGATAAAAATGGAAACTAAGGATCCCAATGTGCAAACACTTTCACAAAAAATATGTTCCCATATGTACGCTTTTATATATATATATATTGGATTGCAAAACTGTTGCCCAAGTATGTATGTCTGTATTGATCTGGGGACAAATAATTTCATAATTTAAAAAAAAAACTGGTATGTTTAACTGAAGAGAAAAGTACATCTGCTTTTTTGAAATATATCTTTATTCCTAGGTATTTTGGAGTTGCTTCATCTCATGCCGTAAGTCCAGTCCTGGCCTGTCCTTGATTATGCTAAATTTACACTCAGATTCTTTGAGTAATCCTGAAATAATATTTTTTATATGGACCTTGGGGTTTTTTCTCCTTCTTTTCCTTCCTGATATCCAATATAAATTTAGTAAAAACTAGCCATTTTCCTGAGAAATCTTTTGGAATATCTTTGTTCCAAAGTTGTGACTACAAATCACTCATGTGTCATTATGCCATCGGCTGCCTTGTAACAGAGGGAGACAATGTATAGAGATAAAATAATGGTTCACTTGCATTCTCTGCTATTGCTTGACTCAGTTTGTGGCACTCATAGAGTTCCTTGTCCTTTCCTCTGTTCTGTGGTCAGTGTAGTGACAGCTCACCAGGACCCCTCTAGCCAGTCTGCATGTGGGGTACTCCTTGCTGAGCCCGTTGTCTTTTTACCTGTCTGTGCTGCCTCGTCAGACCTTTGGGGGAGTTGTTGACGACTGAAGCACCAGAAAGTGCTACTGAATCTTTGTGAGTGCTTGAAAGGAAGTTACCAAAGGTATGCAGAGAGGAAAGCAAGGTGCACATATGATGATAAGAGCTTTCTTTCCTTCTTCAGGTCTTACCCGGGACTTCTTTACAGCAAAGGAATACATCTTCACAGATATCTCATAGTGTCTAACATACTCAGGCCTCCACTGCAACATCTGAATGATTGTGTAATGTAGAAGTTTTACAGTAACATAAGTATGATGATGTCTTCTACAGATCTTTTTTTCAGGGAAATAGCATTCTAGTTGTACTGATCTCAGAAGACAAACAGGAGGTGATATTGTAAAATAATTCTTAGAGAACAAGTGTGATTTTCCTAACAAATCTTAGAAGGATGAGACTTCTTTCCCCTGAAAAAAACACTATTTAAATTATTTCGTAAAGCCTGGAATGTTTTAAGCTACTTGACTGTTGCATTGTAACATCAATACAACAGTTACATTGCAATTCAATTATCAAGGTGTGGTTTGTTTTTTTTTTTTACATTTTATTTTAATTTACTCTTTACAAACTCCTGAAACTATCCTCAAGCTCTTCTCCTGCAGGAAGTTGAGGTGCAAGGAGGTGAAAAAAAGAAGCACAAGATAGAACTCTATTTCCAGATAACCCTCCACCATATAAATTTTCCTCCTTTGAGCCATCTCCAGCATAAATTACTATCCAGGGACAGAAAATGTCAGTTATTTCTGCTCTTGAAGGAAAAAAAGGAAATAAGAGTTATCCTGAAGGAAGTCTAGATTTTCTGGACTTGGTTTATCTAAGTTCTAGAAACTGAGCCTAGAATAGAGTCAAATTTTTAAGTGTAGTGCCTCTTGCAAGTGTGAAATCCACTTTAGTACAGAGGTGAGTGTCTCCACCTCTCATGTAGACCGGGGGTTTGATTCCCATCAGGGAGGCAATGCTGCCATTTAAGAGTTGGACCTGGTGATCCTTGCGGGTCCCTTCCAACTTGGAATATTCTGTGATTCTTTTCCTGCCTCTTGCTAAGGATGAGACAAAGCACAGATGAGTGACTGAGGTAGAGCTGTGTGTGGAAGTCTTCCCCTTGATGCCTAGATTTGTGAGGGTTTTCTGAAGGTTTCATGTAGCCTTTGCTTTAGGGAAAAGTTTTTCTAAAGATGAGTAATCCTTTTAAAGTAAATTATGTCTTCACAAGTTTAAATGCAGATGTGTTCAAGTGCAATAGTATTTTCTTGACTATGTTAAACTTGTAACTGCACACAGCATTCACTGTGTGTGCTAATATGCTATGTAATAATTAACAATCTCGCTCTTAGTCTATTCATTTAAATCTTCTACCTTCTCAGCATTTTAATGTATCTTTAAATAATGATTAAAATGTAGATTTGTAAAACAGACTTAGGAAGAAANCAACATCCCTCTTAAACTGGGGAGCCCAGAACTGCACACAGTACTCAAGATGTGTAACTTTTTTTGAGACTTTTATTACCTTTTTTCCTCCCTGTCATTTTAATTTCTCTCATTTTCTGATTTCAAACTTGCTGGACCTGGTTCAAATACTCATGTTATTTTGATGATATTTATGGATCAAAAGAATATGATTTCCATGGCAACTGCTCCAAGTTTTGTGCAAATATCAGTTTGAAGGTGCTTTTTCTTTTTTTGGTTTGTATTTTGTGCTTATTTGATTAACCCCAGGAGGGGTTTAGATCTTGTTTATAAACAGAGAACTTAATTTGAAGAAGAAAAGCAAATTTCAAAATGGAATGGAGTGTTCAAGGTATTAGAAACAGCTGCAGAGTTCTATCAGATTCTTACTTTGTCCTAGAGCGCTTAAGCTACTGGAACTTCTAAAAAGCAACACTTAGCATAAAAATGTTGTTGCTTATAATTTCTTAGTTTCTAAATAAGAGTTCTGAAAGTTATCCATATTTCTGTGGGCCAGTGATGTATGATATGTATAGATTGACAGTGAAAATGTAGCTGCTGAGGTGAATTGAAGGATAAGTGCTCTGAAACTTGCTCTGTAACAACTGATGTTAATAACTGAACCTGATTGTTGCTTGCATGTAGCAAAATGCTTTGGGACAAAGTTTTCCTGTTTTGAATGCCTGCTCGCCCTGCATGTTAACTTATACGTCTTGGAAATCTTAATCTTGAAACAACTGTAATATCCCTGTATTCAGTGTGCACAACACCACATTCCATTGCTGTTTACAACTACCTGCGGGGAGGTTGCCGCCAGGTGGGTGTGGACCTCTTCCTTCAGCCTGATGACGCCGGAACAAGAGGGCACGACCTCAAGCTACACCAGGGGAGGTTTAAACTTAATGTTTTTAAACTTAATGTTAGGAAGCGGTTTTTCACAGAGAGAGTGATTGCACATTGGAATGGACTGCCCAGGGAGGTGGTGGAGTCGCCGTCCCTGGAGGTGTTTAAGAGAAGACCGGATGAGGAGCTTAGTGACATGGTGTAGCTGGGGGGTGTAGGGCTGAATGATCCTGTGGGTCTCTTCCGGCTCGGAGTGGCCTGTTAGACTGTGAGGGAACTAGGTTCGTGTTTACCATTCTGGGGTGTGCATTCGGTCTCTGCGCGGGTGTTAGATGGTGAGTTGGACTAGATGATGCTTGTGGTTCCCTTCCAACTCATAATATTCTGTGAATCTGTGAAGTATTTATTTCCCAGCATTATTTTTATTTTATTAATAAAGAAAATGTATCAAATGGACAGATTTGTCCAGTGCATATGAGATTTTGATTAACATTTCATGAATTGTCAAGAAATTGGTGATAGTAAAAAATTTTGAATCTGTGACTCTAAAACCATAATTCTTGTGAAGGCTCAACCTTTATGACTTGCTCAGAACTGCCATTGTGTATGTGTATATTTATGCATTTACCTTCATGCGTGTGAACAGCTTTGGAAATACAGTCGAATCTCCTACACCGTGGTACTGCAGGTCTTGCCCCCTATCTGTGAAGCCCTCTGTCTGCACAGAATGGCAGGTCATTAATATGCAAATTTGCCCCGCATGTTCACATGGCCCCCTGGTGCTCTGGAGCTGTTTCAGCACTGCTGAGCTGGGGTGGGTACCGCAGGACGGGAGCCAAGCTGACCTGGGGCGGGGACTTACGGGATGGGAGCTGAGCTGTGGTAGGGCAGGCACCACGAGCTGGGAGCTGAGCCAAGGTGGGGTGGGGCGGGGTGGGCACCATGGGATGGGAGCCGAGCCGGGGTGGGTGGTGCAGGCAGAGCAGTGCACCCGTGGTCCGTGTGGCTTGGCGTGGGGGTTGATTTGCATATTCATGACTGCCTAATTTGAATATCCATGTATGTCAGGTTGTACATGTGCAGTTGTGAAACAGGCCTCCTTAATCACTGAAAAATCACGCCACTAAGATGTGAAGCCACAATATGGGAGGCATGAAGTGGAAGAGGGCCGACTATACATGTTTGTCAGTATAGTATCTGCTCTTTATTACACTTTGGTCCTGGTACGTTAAGGAATGAAACGAGACCCTAAAGCACAACAAAAGGTGATTATCTAAGGTTTAACTGTGTCATAATGCATAGTCATGAGAAGAGAAACTGGTGCTGCACAGGTACTTCACACTTCTCTTGTGTGCAGGTCAAATACATTTTAAAGAAAAAAAATAAGGTACCAGTTGTGAGCACCAACATCTCCATGTGTGTCATGGGCAGGGTTAGAAATCTTCTGGGCATTGGACTATCAGTTGCCAATTCTTGGGTTGTTGATTTGGCTGCAGTTGGTAGAAGCAAAGATTCTAGAGATGAGTAAAGAGCGGAAATCTGTGTACAAGAAAGAGAAACTGCAAAGGGATTTCCACTATGGACCAATTCATTGATGACTTAAGCCCATTTCCCCTCTGTTTTCCTTCCTAAAATCCATGTGGTAGGTAAAGACACATGAAGAGCCAGGTAGGGGTACTCTGGGGTTGGCTTGCAGTGTTGCAGTATTCCCATGGGTCTGGGAGTGTGAGTGCCTGTGGGGCTGCTCTAGTAGGGGATGCTTTATCTCTGCTGCTGCTCAGTTCTGTGGTGCTGTGCAGTGTTGTGAGTGTGGGACTGATCAGCAGACCTCAGGGACAGCTCCAGAGTCACAGCACTTGCCTTGCTCCACTGTTGTACCTATTCATTCCTTTTCCATCATGTGCTGCTAATGCACCTACTGAGGCACTGGGAAGGGTAAGCAGTGTTGGCCTAATTGATTTTAGTTAAATCCTGATCAGAACTTTTCCAATCTAACAATAAGCGAAGTCACAAGAACAGGGTTTTCAGTCTCTGAAGGGAGCCACTCTCTAAGCATCCTGGTTAGGTTGTAGGGAGCTACAATGTTGACTAATTTTGATCACAGCCTTTAAGTACATGCGGTATATGCATGTGGTTTATGACATATTAGGAGGAAAATAAAAGGCTTAGAATACTTTTCTTCATATTTTTCTGTATCACCGCCCACATTGTCAGCTGTGGTCATATTTTTCTGGCTTTGACACTGTTATTCATTAAAGAACATGACAGATTATGCTTTGGCTACTCGGTTTCATGTAGTCTTGAAGTTTGTCTGCCATTTTTTGATAACACATAACTGGGAAGTCCTGGATGCTAACATTAAGGTTCTTTGAAAAGCCAGACATCAACAGGCATTTCCAGTTTGGAGTTCTCAATTTATTTATTACTTCGTTCCTCAGAGAGCTAGAACATGACTATATTTACAATGTATTTATTTATTTATTTTCTCATACTTACGCAGAAATGGACATGCTTCGTAAAATGCTATGATTTTTTCCCTTCTCTTTTTTACTTTTTGTGAGGAAACAAAGATGATGCCCTTCTGTGTGGGGCCTCCTGTACTTGCACAGAGCATTTTGTCTTTGGCAGACCCAGATACTGCTTTTATTGGAGTTAGGATATAGATACTACTTAGCAGGAATTAATAGAACTTGTAGCTAAGAACTGGAAAAGACGATCGAAGTGTTTTGGTTATGATGGCTTCATTGAATTTCACATTTGAATTATGGTATTAGAATGAAAGCTAATTAGACAGTTTTGCAGAATTCTAACTGGAAGTGCAAAATCAAGATGAGTAACATTTCAGGAGTTACACTGAGTACCTTATGACTCCTAATCATCCATGCAAATATAATCCAGTTTGGTGTATTCTCAGAATAAGTTTTGTAAACCCTAGTGAATCTATTATGGATCGAGAGTTGTAATAAAATGTTGGGAAATTTCTTTTTTGGAGATTCTCTACTCATAAGCATGTTTTAAGACTCTGGACAGAATATAAAAAAATTGCTCTTCAAGATTTCATGTGAATTTTTCTCATAGTGTTAGCTGCGAAGTGTTTCTGGCCTGTTTGAAGAGTCTATTTCTACAGACTTTATAAAACCAAGAGCAGGTTTTATGGAGCTTTGTTATGATGGCTTCTTCAGTGATGTCTTTTTAATATTTGAGAATTATAAGTGAAATTATGCATAGACATACCTGGTAGATTCAGTCTGTATATTTGGAATACTAATCTTATCCTGGTAGACCTATTTAAGTCAGGAGCATTACATTTGATGTTTGTAGGACTGATGGAGTAAAACTGCTCTTTTCTAACTCAGGAGACGAATAAGTTCTAAAGGGATGTTCCATGGGGTGCTGTGCACCTCAGCTCCTTGTATGGTCAGGGGGGAACTACAGATACTTTGATCGAGTCAAGGATACCCTGGGACTCTGTTGTTTTAGGGTTAGCCTAATTTGTTTATTTTCTTGATACAGTTTTTGAATCCTAGCTTGAGCATCCTGTTTTCTCTGAATATGTACAGCATTCCTATTTTGAGTAACAGATTAACTAGTAAAAAAAGTATTTGGAAATTCTACTCAAGAAATATTGAGCTGTTTCTGTTGAATAGGTATTTCAGTGTCCCAGGTCTACATTCAATTGTGCTCCTATGAAATGGAATGCTTTGACTTCAGGGGAGATAATAGCATACAGAGGCTTTAACCTTTAGGTCAGTTGACTGAGTGCTGCACAATCTACCAGAAATTAAGAGTCATTTGTATGTCATGGCTTCACTGGCTCGTGTGAAATGAGTTAATGGCTTCAGTTTGCTCCATGGAGGTGAATTTTTTTCCTGCTCCTCGGTTATGAGCAGTGGCTGGCTCTGAACAATGCCCTGCAGCCTGGCTGGGCTTGCTGGGCTGGGCCAGCTGGTGATGTAACACTGCTGACTGCAGCTCATTTGGCACTCTTTGGTCACAGATGCTATATAACAACTAGTAGCCTTTATCTAGAAATTTATTTCACTCCTTTCTAGCTCCCTGTTGAGAAACTACCATTTGCTCATACAAAATCACAATCGAAAATGTCAAGTCATTTTGAATTTGCCAGATCAGGAAAGGAAGGGAGAAAGCCCCACACCAGAAATAACTTTTATGAGGGTGAGCCAAGACAGGCATTTAACTCCTCTTCATCATATGGTTTGATTATGTAATGCTTTAAATAGATAAAAGAAAGACAGGTGGCAGTCAAAGAGCAGGAGAGGACAGCAGTCACTGGAGAACAGGGCCATGTGGTCCTTAGTTAGTGGAGATGAATAAGAGGGAAGGAATACAGCCACAGATGTCATAAGATTAGTGGAGGAGTACAGGGCTGACACAAATTTGAGATTAAGACAGAGGGTTCACACCATATGATGTCTTCCTTCCTCTGCTCTCTATCTGTCCAAGTTGTTTTGAATTTATTTTGCTCTGTGGCTTCAGCATTGTTGTGATTTCCTTCACTTAGGGGTTGAATGTCTATTACTTTTAGCTACCATGTACATTTCATTTTTGTTTTAGGTTTAATGTCATCTAGGTGTTAATGTAAAATAGTCTGAGATGGTTGTGTGTTTCATAAGTCATAAAGTGTTACTTGTGCTGTTTATGGCAATGATACTGGTATGAGACTCGGGATATTAAATATCTACAGTCAAAATTATTTGGATTATTTTTGATTCTATAAATGTACAGATTGAAGTATGTTAGTCACGTGAACTAATTGTTCTACGCTTCAAAAATATGTAAACAAAACTGAAAAAAACATGCTTTGAATTCTCAAGTTACCTGGAGAATCTGAGTATGGAGATGCTGTTTCACATTAACAGAACATTCTTGTTTACAACTCTATAAGCCTACAAGTTGGCATTTTTTTAAAAGGTAATGTTTCACTGGCTTTAGGAATTTCTTTGTATTAGGCCAGATTGGCCTCATATGAGAATTCCTGATAGCAAATTTCTTGAGTTCTTGCAACAAGGAATTAAGAAAAATGCAGGTCTTTTAGTTGTGGTAGCAACTGTGATACAAGAAAAATCAACTCATATAAATCAGTATCAGATTTATTCCACTTCAAATATTTCATTACATCCCCTTGAATGTCTCGCTAGCTGTCACCCTTTACATCTATACTTGTGTTATTGTTACTGGAGTTCTGTTTATATTATGATGTTTTCTTGCTTGTAAGGTTGTAATGAGGCTAAAGGACTTGATTCTTCAACCTGTTAACTTCTTGTGTTGTGCTCTGCACCCTCAAATTCTAAAGCCTGAAGTACTTAGTGCCTTGCAAAATCCAACCTTTCTAGAAAGAGAAACAGATTCAAAGTGTTGTGCAATTCTTTGAGTCACTTTAGCCTATCGAAGTGCCAGGTACAATTACTATTAGTCAGGCAGGGCACCAGTAACAACTATTACTGCATTTCACTTACTCCTCAAAAATTTAGAGAAATAGTCCTCTGTCACCAGAGATGAGACTAGTTTTAGGATCTCTATCATCCCACGCATTTTAGTTGTTGCTTTGTCAAAAATGATTCTCCCAGCTGCCTTCTAAAACTTTGATGGGTAGAAGCAGAAAAGCAGAAGTGACTGGATGAGGAACTCATTGACGTGGTCTAGATGATGGGAGGCTTGGATGGGTGGAGCATGGTGCCCGTGGCTCCAGGGTTGTGGGTTTGATCCCTGGGTGGCACTCGCTTGGACGTTGGACTAGATGATCCTTGAGGGTCCCTTCCAACTTGGAATAACCTGTGAACTAGTCTGCAAGGATTACATACCTGTTCTATTTCTTGATGCAGTTGGTGAGTGAGCCTACCAGGGGCAAGGCTGTGCTCAACATACTGTTTACAAACAGGGAAGGGCTGGTTGATGATATTGGGGTCGGAGAAAATCCGGCTTGCAGTGACCATGAGATAACAGAGTTTTCAATTGACAGTGCGACAAGAAAGGGTACAAACCAAACCTCCATGCTGGACTTGCGGAGGGCAGACTTCAGACTATTTAAGGATTTAATTAGGAGGGTACCATGGGAAACAGCCCTTAATGGCAAGGGGGTCCAGGACGACTGGACGTATTTAAGAATGAGCTCATGAAGGCACAGGGGCAGGCAGTCCCAATGTGCCAAAAGATGAATCCAAGGGGTAGAAGACCAGCCTGGATGAGCAAGGAACTCCTAAAAGAACTGGGGGGGAAAAAGAGCGTGTATGGCCTTTGGAAAAAGGGGAGGTAAGTCAGGGTGTGTATAAGGATGTTGTCAAGGCATGTGGGAGAAAAATCGAGAGGCAAAAGCCCAGATGGAACTCAAACTAGCTGTTTCGGTAAAGGACAGCAAGAAATGTTTCTATAAATACGTCAACAGCAGAAAGAGATGCTGCAACAACCTTCACTCCTTATTGGATACAGAGGGGAATATAGTAACTAGAGATGAGGAAAAGGCAGAGATACTTAATGCCTTCTTTGCCTCTGTTTTTAAAAGCGAGACAGATTGCCTGCAGGACAACTTGACTTCTGGACTGCAGAAAGGGGTCAGTTCAATAGATATCTAGGAGTGACATTTTATAAGCTAATTGGAGATTACGGAAAGGAAAAAAAAAATTAACCATTGATGGACCTGACTGGTCAAACTTCAAATTTTTCTGTCTGTATTAGTTGAACAGGCAACTTCACTCTTCTAGGCATAAAATTAAATGCTTCTTCACTCATGTGAATTACTAAATTGACAGAAAGGCGCCAGAGATAGAATGTATCCAAGTTAATAGGTGCTGAACAGAAAGAATTAATCTGAAGAGTGTTTCAAACAAAAATATCATACCTGTAAATCTAAAATTGTTCATGGCAAGGAATTACTCAGATCTCTTTATTTTTTTATATCATTCTTCCATGCTATCAGTGCTGTATATGAGACAGAAATACTGTGAAGGATGCTGGCTAACTGATTTCCATGAACATTCTGAACTCGGGTTTAAATAGGCCATCATAAATATTATAGTTTATTCAGAATGGTGTATGTTCTTCTCTTACTTACACTTTGCAAATACAAAATTTGGCATAAATTTGAGCAAACCCTAAACATTTGATTTTAATTTGTTGCCGGATTTTAATATACAAGATATTCATACAGGTTCTTACAAAGGTCTATTATTTCTCTGCTTTCACCTCACCTTTAGTAATAGGATATAATATAGTGATAATCTGGAGAAACCTGCAAGATGTCTGATTGTTCAGGGTGCAGGTGGTGTTCCTTTGACAAAAGTCTAATTCCTGTGCATGGCCATCAGGCGATTTTTTCAAAATCTTAATCTTTATTTAAAACAACAAGCAATTTGCAGTGTTCATGGAGTTGTAGCATAAAACCTTGTAAAACAGGTATGGTTCACAAGATGTGAAGTGTGAAAGTGAACAGTATGATATGAAAGAATAAAAATGCTTGTATTTCGCAGTTCAGCTGTCTTCTAATGAGCAATTCAATTAAGTCTGGCCTTGTTAAGTAGGTGCTTGAAAAAGAAGTCAAGTAGTGCAGTAATTATGAACACAGAAAAACAAATTCCTCCCTCTTTTAAACAGCAATCAAAATATTTATGTGCAGAAGTTATCGTTGTGAAGCTTTTTATACATATTCTAAAATCCTTAGGCAGCTACCTTGAAGAAAAGCCCAGTGTGCAAAATACAGGGTTGGAAGGCTTCAGGAGGCCTGCAATGCACATCTATCAGTATCTCAGTTTCAAGACTCCACAGGGGAACAATTTGAAGAACATTTAAGTTTATAATAGGAAAAAAATTATACTTCTATCAAACTGTAAGCAAATTGAGCATAAAAAGTGAATAATGACATTCACAGTGGGTATTTGTTTCCAATTAATGCAGAAAACTTAGCTAGCTCAAAAGTAATAGATGATCCATAAGTTAGACGTTAATAGTGAAAACTGATTTCTGGACAGTGTGTTGTACATCTGATCATGAGAACATTGCCTTTTTTTAATTGGCAGCATACTGGATTGTCTCACACACTGGTTTTACTTGTGGTCAACAATTTTTTCTCTAGGAGAGCAACGACGAGAAGCTTAGTGACATGGTCTAGTTGGTGGGAGGCTTGGATGGATGGAGCGTGGTGACTGTGTTTCCACGCTTGTGGGCCTGATCCCTGGGTGGGCATTCACTTGGGAGTTGGACTAGATGATCCTGTGGGTCCCTTCCAACTCGGAATAACCTGTGAACATTGTTAAAGATCAAGAGCAAGACGTAGGAGACACTGTCTACAGTGTTTGACAGAGTGGCATTTGGTTTAACTTCTACAATGTCACAGGAGTTGAGAGCTCATTTACCTATTGCCATTTGGAATTTGTAAAGCAATCTGTAAATAACAGCTTCTCTCCAAGTAATGTCTGTTCGGTAAAATTCCATTTGTTTCAGCAATGAGAGAGTTGGTCTTTGATCTATCTCTCTTTCTCACCATCCCTAGCAGTCACTATGGAACAAATCATGCTTTTTCAGTCAAACTTATACCTGATGAGACAGGAGGTGGGCTGGGCAGTTTTTTTGCTGGGCTGAGTGGATTCTGTACCAGTCAGAACTTTACTGAGCATCACCTTTAAAAATATCTGAAAGTCTGGCCTGTGCCCCAGCTAAGAGCTACATGGTGGAACAAGAAAAATTGGAAGGTCTTAATTTGACATCTTCCTGCCTCGCACTAGAAAAAATGGTGTAGTATAACTTTTAGTGCTGGTCTACCTCCTGGAGGAAATAAGTCCAAAAATGTTGGAGGAGCTTGAGGCAGTAATGCTAGACTGCAACAGCAGAGGATACATTTTTCAGTAAAAAATTAAAAAATTATGCCACTAAAAGATTTTTGCCCTTCTATTTTACGTAAAGAAGCATCTCTATATTGTGAGCATAGTAAACTAATATCCCTAACTTAGAAATCAGTACAGTTAGTGTAGCTGTAATGCTGCTAACAATCGTGTTAGAGATTAGTTCAATTGAAAGAAATATAAATTATTACTATCCTAAAAACAAAAGCCAAGAACTGACATTTCTGAGATACACCATGTGCAGCAATATCTCTGTCACACGGTTTATCTGCTTTCTGACCATGTTCAGCACTTTTATATGTGCTGGATCTTATTTGGGGAAACCCTGCAGTAGATTCTAGTGCTGTTATGCTTGAAAGTCTCTTAAGAATTGAAAATCCTCAGACTTAAGGGTGTAACTTCTCTTTCTCCTCAGAAAGGAATGGTGTGAAATGCTCAGGAAAACTCTGTTGCACTGTAGTCTTGCTCAAGGCTTGTTCACTGCCTTAATGCCTAAATTATGCCTGCTTTTAAGATACGTGTGTTTACTGCACACTAGAGCCATGTAATTGTACTGGTAATGAAATATATTCCAAACAAAGGAATCTCAGAGTCAGATATGACAAATCTGTGTTATTTAACCTCACATAAGAAACAATTTTAAATTTGCCCTGTAGCTGTGATGGTGGTTTAGGTGATCATTGTGGTTCTGTGCTTGTGCGCTTAATAATTATTTCTGTGGCTCTCAGCATGGATAGGGCAGTGGACTGATTGGAGGGGCTTTACAACTTCCATTCAGCTTCAAAACAGTCTTTAACCCCTTAACAAGTTATTCAGGTGGAAATATTGGATGGTCGCAGAGACTCCCTCTGGCAGCTCTGACTGTGTGTTGCCCAATTTATAAGAACAGATTACATTCTAAAATATGGTAATTAACATCCTGTGTGGACAATCTGGCAATTCCAATGACTTGGAATTTCTCTGCAGCAGAAACTGCCTAGAATTGACCAAACTGAACATAAATAATTTAAAGGAGTCAGTAGAAACTCTTTTGTGAAGATACGAAGAACCAAAAAGAAACAAATGCAAAACCCACCGAAAACACAACAGCTTTGAGATAAAAAGGATAAGGTTGTTTTGTTGAAGTCCTTTGGGAATCACTGTGACAGTAATTTCAGTGAGACAATAGCTTGCTTTCATGTGCATCAGAGAAAAATCTCAAATGCCCTGTCTTGGCTTTTTCTTATGTGAGGTGTTTCAGTTTACTTAGATTTTTATGGGCGTTCTCTTTTCCAAATGCACTTTGCGTTACCAGTATGACTGCTGATTTTTGATCCTTTGGGAAGAAAATTGCATAATGTCTCTTATAGCCAACATTTAATTGACATTTTATTCGTGTCATTTATTTCAATTGCAGGACTTGAATGTCACTTAAACAGCAATTCTTTTCCCTATACTATGTTACCAACTACATAGGAAGACATCCTGCATTACAATGAGTTCCTTTAGAGGAAGATGATTTGGATCAGGAACAGGATGTTTGCAGAATAATTTAATAGAGTGGGACTACCGAATGTATCATGAGGAATTTTGGGTGTTTCTGATCATGTAATGTTATTGAAATACTTAGGATAATCTCTACTAGAGACCTAATATGGAAATCATGTATGGTGTGGAACTTAAATAAATCAGAGTCCAACACTGCTGTGCTAAAATGTTTTGACTCTACACTGAAGTATCAAATCCATTTGATTCTTGCTCTTTCTTCTGAAATTATTACAAAATACTAGTAGTGATTATTGTACTCTGAACAGTTGGTTGCTAGGCACTGCCTTGAGCCTGGTGGTAAGTTTCCCATATATCATCAGCTAGCTGAGATGTTTTTTTGAAAAATACGGCCCAATTTGTAAAGCAAAATTACCCTGTAGATAGTGATCACGAATTGGAAGTCTCACTATTGCTGGTTATGCTTTTCTCTTTTCTCTGTGGACAGTTTTCTTCAGAGTTTTCGTTTTCGCTAGGGAAAAAGTTAAAAGCTAAGAACTTCTTTGTAGCCTGATTATAAGAATACTTAATGGCAATGATAGGAATGCCAGCATCAATGTTAGAATAGCTAAGGAATAGTTGCTCATCTTCTATTTCTTCACAGGATGGAATTAATGATGGAATCATCATGCTTCTTAAGAACAAAAGGTGGTGGTACTGGGTTTGGCTGTGATGCACTTGGGTAGTTAATTAAAAAAAAAAAAAGAGAGAAGCGTCCTGGAGTTGCCATAGCTGGTTCACACTGTGTAGGTTTTGTGGAGCGGCCTGCACCTGTGCAGGTAAATAACATTCTGCTGTCCTCAACAAACTTGTCTGGTCACATGCAAGTGGTTTGTGTGTTTGTGGGTTAGTTATCCCTGGGCACAGTAATTGTATGTAGGCTTTGCACTAGTTACATAATTATCATAACTCTCTAAAAGAGGATGGTGTTGAAATGACACCATATTTTCAGACTTTAGCACACATAATTTATGTGCATCACACCTGATGTTAGCTTTTCCTCTGGCTGTTGGTGAGCTCACAGAATCACAGAATCACAGAAAATTATGAGCTGGAAGGGACCCACAAGGATCATCTAGTCCAACTCACCGTCTAACACCCGTACAGCGACCAAGAGCACATCCCAGAGCATAATAACAACCTAGATGCCTCACAATCTGGCAGGCCACTCCGAGCCGGAAGGGGCCCAGGGTCATCCAGCCCTACACCCCCCAGCTAGACCATGTCACTAAGCTCCTTGTCCAGTCTTCTCTTAAACACTTCCAGGGATGGCGACTCCACCACCTCCCTGGGCAGCCCATTCCAATATGCAATTACTCTCTCTGTGAAGAACCGCTTCCTAACGTTGAGATTAAACCTCCCCTGGCGTAGCTTGAGGCTGTGCCCTCTCGTTCTGGTGTCGTCAGCCTGGAAGAAGAGGTCTACACCCATCTGGCTGCAACCTCCCCGCAGGTAGCTGTAAACAGCAATGAGGTCCCCTCTGAGCCTCCTCTTCTCCAGGCTGAACAGTCCCAGTTCCTGTAGTCGCTCCTCGTAGGGCCTGCCCTCCAGTCCCTTCACCATCCTCGTTGCCCTTTTCTGCACCCTCTCAAGCAGCTCAACATCCCTTTTAAACTGGGGAGCCCAGAACTGCACGCAGTATTCAAGATGGGGTCTGACCAGCGCTGTGTACAGGGGGAGGACAACCTCCCTGGACCGACTGACCACACTGTTCTTGATGCAGGCCAGGATGCCATTGGCCTTCTTAGCCACCTGGGCACACTGCTGGCTCATATTGAGTTTCCTATCAATCAGTACACCTAAGTCTCTCTCCACTTCACTAGTCTCGAGCCATTCCTCCCCCAGCCGGTAGCGGTGCATGGGGTTGTTATGGCCGAAGTGAAGAACCCGGCACTTAGTTTTGTTAAATCTCATACTGTTGGAGCCTGCCCATCCCTCCAGCCTGTCAAGGTCCCTCTGGAGGGCCTTCCTACCCTCCGGCTGTTCAACATTTGCCCCCAGCTTAGTATCATCTGCAAACTTGCTGATGATGGATTGAATTCCCTCGTCCATGTCATCGATAAAGATGTTGAACAGTACTGGGCCCAACACTGACCCCTGTGGGACTCCACTGGTGACTGGCCGCCAGTCCGATGTTGCACCATTCACCACCACCCTCTGAGCTCGCCCTTCTAACCAGTTTGTGACCCAGCATAAAATACTCCTTTCCAGCCCGTGCTTTACAAGTTTCTCCTGAAGCTTATTGTGGGAAACCGTGTCAAAGGCTTTGTCCAGGCTGCCTTCTGCTGTCAATCCATCCTTTTCTTCTTTAACTTTTTTGAGCAAGGTATGTTGAAATTTTTTAAATCATCAATTTTTTTCTTGCATTATTCCTGAAAGGTGATAATTGGTTTGCATTTTAAACATATTCAGAACTAGTTATCGAATCACAGTCTTGGGCAGCTTTGGTTATTGTGTGTGTTTGATTTTGGCACTCAGTGAGTTATTAGCAGCAGGTGTGTAATAACTGAAAGATGCTCAGAATGACAGAATCCAGCATCTCAAACCAGGACAAAGTAGTGGTGGTTTGGCAGTGATGGGACTGTGGTGTAGGCATGGCTGCCAAACCTTCTCACTTCTCTGCTGCGTTTAATTGTTCCAAAGTCATTTGCTTTGGATGGTCAGATGATAAGATTTAAAGGAAAATTCTTTTTGTTCTATTAATAAAACAGGTTTTATTAATCTAATTAAGATACATGATTCTTACAGACTTACTTTCAGTACTGTGTTTCACCAACCATATAGTAATGAATACATCTGAGGATCCATAAATAGGATGGCCTGTACTTGTCTGAATGACTGGTCACAGAACTCTGATAAGCCTTTACCTTTATCTTTTCCTACTCAATTCTCACTTCACTGCCGAGGGAAGTTTATTTTCTTTTAAACTGCTTTATAAACTAAATTCTTGTAAATTGAAATTATTTAAACTTCAGCCAGAAGGGTTATGCAATAATAGAATTTGATCTTTTTGGACATACTAAATTTGATTTAAAGTTTTGTTTTCATCATCTGCATTTGCTGAACTTAAAAGGAATAATCTGAAGTGCAGTCTGGTGAAGTTTAGGCTATCTGAAACTAAGGACAGAGCTTGGCAAAAATGTTTGTTTTCTGTTTAGTCATTCCAGGTTTAGCTAAATTCTGAAAATAGCATAGTGTGGAATTTTCCATAGACATCTTAGGCTTTTCTTACTGTTCATGAGAAAAAGAAAAGAAGAAACTTAGGGAGCAACCAGTCCTCTAAAATAAAAGCATGGGATAGGTAGACAAAGTTTGACCTGATTAGATTATATTTTGTAGTGTATGTCCCAAGAATATTAGCAGCTATCAGCCTGTCACTTTCAAAGGTTCAGCTCTCTCCATTAAAAAAATTGAGCCGCCTCAGAAAACATAAGTTATATTTTATTTCACAGTATCATAGTAGTTTCATTTCAGAATACCATGCATAGTGTAAACTTTTAGTACATATCTCCCTTAATTTTCTAGACTTATACTTATCATTTTCAGGAATATACATTAAATGTGACCATCTTGCTATTTTGAGTGGATCAAAGGATTATATTTATGCTTTTCACACTGGAATAGCTTTTTCAGCTTTAAGCATAGGCACATCTTTTATGTTTTTATTTATTTACTTACTGTGTCTAGATAATTCCATTAAAATTCTGTGCTAATTTAACTTCAATCTGTATGTGCTTTGCTTCAGTAAAGACTGGAACTTTAACTGAATGAATTCCATGAAGAATACAGAAAGTGGATGCCATGATACCAATCATTTAATTCGCTTGTTTAACAAGAAATAATTACAATGATACAATAATAGATTTCTAAGAACATAGGAAGTTTACTCCTACGTGAGACCAGCAGACTCCTGTGTCCCAGTGGTCTTTCTCCAGGAATGATGTCAGGAAATGTTATTCAGGGTTATATCCTGGATACTTTTTGCAGGCCATTTTCCTCATAGCCTCTCAGCATCTAGTAAACAACTTTAATAAGAAGACTGAAAATCTGAACAACTTCTAAGCTTTTCAAGATAAAGAATCATTTATCAGATCACTTTCTATCCTTTTCTCTGACAGTTTTCTTGATGTTTCATGACCCTTTGCTGTCAGATGCCCTGTTCTCAGACAGTAGGGCTGTGTGCACTGGCCATGAGTTATCTAGTGTAGGTGAACTATCAGTTTGTGTTTTACTAGATCACTCACAACATCACACTGCTAGTAGACATTATCTCCACTAGTAAAGTAGTTAGACATGACTTTTACTTAAAACCCCTATAACACTGTTTGCATTTCTTTGTTCCTGTTATATTATCATTTTTCAATAAAATAATGACATAACCAAAGATGTGAAAACATTTTCCTGTCCTTGTACTGAAGTGTAGCCCAGTCCTTCATGCTGGAAACATTTAATCTATTTGGATGGGCACAGCTGTAACAGACAATAATGCTATATGATGGGATAGAAGTGGGAAGAATAGCATATAGCATTGAAAATTAAAAGAGGAATATTAACTATGGGGCAAATCTCTTTTTTAAGAGCTGCCTGTTCTCAAGCAAATGGGAGCAAAATTAGACAAAGACAGCTACTTTCAAAATGTCAGCTCATATCCTCCTTTCCATCACGAATAAGGAACGTTTTATTAATTTTCCTAGGAAAGATTCCTACAGATATGCAATGCTGATGGGATGAGAGGGCTGAGCAGGCCGTACTGTTTGTGTAACTGAAAGCCTGAAAATACTTTGGTGGGTTTTTTTGAGCTGTGCAGTGGGAATACAGGGAGCTCAAGAATGTGAGTGATAAGAAGCCAGATAATAGACTGAGGAGCAGAACATCAGAAATCCATCAAAAATAAAGCAAAGGTTTACACAAGGCATGTGTGGTCTTGAATGAGAAGCAGTGCAGAAGATATCCAAACATGACATGAATATAGGCATGAATTGATTATATTGTGATTTTAAAGACTAGTGTGCATCTGTATGCTCAGCTTCTAAGCAAAATTAATTAATTTAAAGGTGTGTTGCAGTTCAGATGTAGAGCATACAGTAGAAGGTTGGGTTAATGCAGAAATTTTTGATTAAAGAATTGATTATAATGTATGAAGGTAGGGTGTGGGCTGGATTGTTTACATTTATAAAGCGTATATTTCATTTCCCCTGAGAGCTACTGAATGACTTGTGCAAAACATGCAGCCTGCTTTCTGCTACCATTAACATTAGGTTTAAGCACGATATTGCTTAGGTCAGGAGTCATATCTGGTTATCAGAAGTTAGAAGATGGATATAAATTCTGATTATGTTTCAGTTTCTACATTCATAATGATCTGTTTTTGTTACTCTACCTCTCCCATGGACTGCTGCTTTGATGCTTTGAGACTGGGGAAGAGAAGGAGGAAACTGAATACTAATATGTATCTATTGTTATTAGGTTACAGTTCCTCAGGTCCCAGCACTTATCCTCAAGTATAATCAAGTTGGAGGTTAGATCAGGTTGCTCAGGGACAGCTGAGGTTATGAATATCTCTGAGGGTGGCTGTGCCACCATCTCCCTCAACACCTGTTTCACAATTCATCAGAGATATATCTCTTAGTTGGTAAGCAGCCTGAGAAGGACATATCACTATGGGTTCTCACAATGTGTTCCATTAGTTTTCATTTTGTGGATCTGACAAAGAACTCCTGGGTAATCAGCATCATTTAAATGTTTGGAGAGTTTTGTATTGTTTACCCTTTACTAAATGTCTTCCCTAAACAGGTGTATCCCTATTGTGTCTATTTTGAGCAATTAAAAATCAGCTCATGCCTAAGTCTTTTTCACTGGCTGAGTTGAAGGGTGATTGGAACAAATTAAAGTAGGATTTTCAGGCTATTGATAAAACTTTGTCGTTATGCAAGCTGAAAGAAGGCTAGTCAAATTTCATCCTTCATGCCAATATGCTGATCATCGCAGGAGTTCAGGAGAAAGTTTTCTTTGGATTTAAGTACTAAAGAACTCGCTGTTCTTCACTTTCCCTGTAGACTTCACATGTGAAGCTGCTAATAGATGAAAGTTACTGGCACTGAAGTGTCTCCTTAACCAAATGCTTTCTCATGTCCTCTCCTTGTTCAGAATGTTAGGATGGAATTTTCAGGCCTTCACTGAGTTTACTTTTACAGTCTTTGGTAGTGAAGGAAGTTCAGAATGCACTTTTAATGAGAAATGCCAAGAACCTGCGGTAAGGAACCAGTAGAAAGGAAGGAATACTGAATGCACGTGCAAATTTAGGACTCCTGTTGGTGGCTTTTTGAAGTTTATTGTAAACATGCACCAAGTTACATGAAAAAAATCTGCAATAAACAACCTCAAGCTGTATTTTTATTGAGTTTTGTTTGAGTGCTCTGTTTGTGTGGTAACAGAGGTAGCAATGCCAGCCTTCCAAATGCTTTTGTAAGCACACTCTTTTGCACTGGACATGCTAGGCAGGATTGAGTGCCTTTTGTACAGATATTTCACAGAATCACAGAATATTCCCAGTTGGAAGGGATTCACAAGGAACATCAAGTCCAACTCCTAAGCGAATGCCCATACAGGGATTGAACCCACAACCCTGGTGCCATTTGAGAGGCTCCTCCTCTGCTTCCTCCATGACCACAGTCCTTGCTGTACCCGATGAGATGACAGCATTGCTGCTCCAGTGTGCTACTGAACTGACAGATGCTGCTTTGTCTTCCAGACATCCCAAGAGGGGTCAGGGGGAGAACATGGACAAGGTGCTCTTCCATCTCTGAAGTGGGCAAGAACTTGTTCCACTCTGGAAAATAACCCTTTCAAAAAGGGGTTCCTGTGACACCTTGCATCACTGCATATCATGAACTGTGTTTTGGAGTTTAAATTATAGTCTTGAAACCTGTTACATTGTCCGAGAGTGGAAATGATGAATTAATATTGATTGGGAGTTCAAAATTCCATCATTGGATAGTGATGTCATCTCACTAGGTGGTGCTACAGAATCATTTTGCCTACAGAGCAAAAATATGCTTTGTGTGATGATTAATGGCTATTATATTTTTGAGAAATGCTGAATTAGATGCTAGAGTTCTTGTCTGAGAAAGTTCCTGGTTTTATACTTCAGACTTTTTAATGCATAATTGAGTTTGAACTGTAATAAATAGTTTTAGCTAAGGAAGAGTTGAAGTTAGAACTAAACCATCATTGTGTATATATATATAAAGACAGAAAATAAGAACAACAAAGACAAGGCAGAAAAGGGTGAAACATTTCCTATGGGCAAATATTTTCAAGATTTTGTTGAGACTCATGGTGTTCTATCACCATGCTGGAGATGGACTTGTTGAAATATTTTGGTTTACTCGATCTAAATTACAGTTGTTACTTTACTCTTTTCTGAGCATTAATGGTCAAATTTAAAGGTTGATCTTTATAGACATTTAATTTTCAGAATTTGTTTATATTTCTATAATACTTGGATGAGGAGAGCTAGTTAACAAACTGATAGCTGTAGGTTAAAATGTAAAGATTCATTGTCCAAACTTGAAGTCTTATTATATGCTAAGCATAGAAGCAGTATTCCACTTTTTTGTTCCAAATTCCAAGGTGAGGTTACAACTAGTCAGCTCTTGCCCTAGGATGACAAGGAGGAGGCCTTCTGCAGAAAACATACGAGATTAAATGACAGGTCTTCTGCTTAAACCAGGTCCCTGCAAAACCAAGGAACCTAGTGAAACATGTAAGGTGAAAATTCCATCAAGTACAGAAAGAAAGGAAAAGTGCTTAGCAGTATTATTGGACTCACTGAGCATGAGCCCATTGGTGGTATTAACTGGGCATGTCAGATGGATCAAACAGCAAGTCAGAATATTTTGAATACAGGGGACAAGTACTCATGACTGTCTGCAGAACCTCACAATTCGTGAACAGGATTAGACAAAATGTGCCAAGACCAAGAATAACACCTATAGCTTTCATTGAAAATCCTTGATGATCTGGTATATTTTACACTACATTCTGAATATAACTACAATCATAATTAGAAGTAGTTTATCCCTTTGAGAAGGGTTGCTACTCTGAACATTTAGCACAGAGCACAGTCCTGAGTGGGGGTTTACTCTGAGTGACTTCTCTGGACCTGGAAACCATCTGTCTTCTCACTGATTTAAACATGCAGACTATTCAGTGTGCTGCAGTGATTAGTATGCTGTCTTGTATTCAGTTCCTGGGAGCACCATAAAAATATTAAGTATAGCAGAGCAGAACTGGGCAAATAATGGATTTTTTACTTGACTGCTGAAACAAAAGGAAAGTAAAAAGACATTAAGAAAAATAAATCCATCTGAAACAGGTTTTATTCGGGTTTTTTTTAGAGGCACTTTGAGTATTACTATTTCAGGAGGAAAATTCATAAATACTTGACAGAGAAGAATTCTTTTTAACTCCTAAATTCTTTTAAATTGAAATTTGACATAATGCTATTTGAAAGTGAAAAGTTGTGAAGTTTTATCTCAGAAGTATATAAAATTGCTGGTAATTCTTAAATTTTTCATTTGAAAATGGATGACATGCTCCATATAAACAAGTGACATTTTTATAGATAGTTCTTGCCCTTGCAAGAAGTTGGAGCTCTGTTTTGTAGTGAATACAATATTCATTAATGGAAATAGAGCAGAATTCAGAATGTGAAATGGGCTATTTGAGATAAAATTGCCAACCGATGGCTAACAAGTTTGTGTGCTCTCCTGTTATTAGGACTGCTTCATCATCCTGTTCTTATGGCTTGTGCACAATGATGCATGACAGGATTTCTATGATGACAGAAACACAGAAGTTATTTGTGTAAATGGTGTAATCTTATTGTTTAGTATATAGCTGTCTTCTCTCAAATACTCTTCGCTAAAACCAGAATAATTTTTATTGAACAGTTTAAAGCTGCACTTAGTGTAATTGATGTTGTGAGGAATCATAACTCTTTTGAGTTAAATATGAGGTTTCTGTTTATTTCAGTGAATATGATGTTCCTTTTTAATCATCCTTTAACAAATAATCTTGCTGGTTTTTTTCTGAGTGAACAAAGTACAGCTATTCTTAGGGGGAATTGTTTTGATCTCTAAGATGTTTGGCATACTATGCTTGAAATATTTCTTTATGAATTGACTGGAAGTATTAGAATTTAGCTAAAAGTTAAGACAAAGCTGCACTAACTTTCAATTCTGATGTAGGGCAGAAAATCAGAAGAATCGGATAGCAGCCTTTGTCTAATTTAATCACAAGGCTGAACCCACAGTGATGCTCAGTGCTCCCAGTATTAGGCATTTTTTGAAATCTTGTCCAGCCTGTACAGCTGCTCTGACAGAAAATATCCCCTGCTGAAGGGGGGAAAAGATCCTGGCAGGGTAATAACCCAGACTTGTGGCAGCTCAGGTTGTTAGAGGCCTGTCTATGTTTCGTCTGTTCTCTCCCCTGTGCCGACTGTCCAGCCTCAGGGAATGCAAGCTGGGTGATCCAACCCCTGCTCCTGTGCTGGCACCGGGCCTTCCACAGTTATCACCCGGCCGGGTATGGGAGGCTGTGCCAGCCAGGGTGGAAGGACCATTAATCCTTCATTTCCTCTACAGGGACTGCTGATTGTAGAAGTGCAGAGCGCTGGAATTGAGAGTGTGGAGGCAGGCCAGAGCAGATTGGATGCCCCAAAGTAGTGTGCCTGCTGCATGTCAGACAGAGATGGTGAGGCTGACCCCGAGCTAAGGATTTCACTATAGATTCCAGTCTGCAGGCAAATCACATGCCTTCAAAAACCTCTGAAATCACTACTTCTTTTCTCCACAGCCAAATCATCAAGGTAATGATGCCAAGAGAGGAAGATTTAGCTTAGTTGCTATGGCAAAACTAGAGAGGACACATAGCTGATACAAGAAGTGTGTCATCTTCACTGCCTACTCTAGCTTTCTTTGCTTTTTTTTTTTTTCTCTCTTTTTTTCCCAACCCAGGAAAGGTTTGAGAGAGAATGAAGATGGGGTTATGTATATGCTCTGTGTTACATACATTTTTGTAGTACATACAAGATATACATACTGGCATTTAATACAAATTAATAGACTTCTGGAGAATTAATTTTCATTATGAGATTTATTCATAATGGTTGCCAATTTGGCAGCCTCCTGCAGTGCTTAGTATTGCATCTGCTTAACAGGCCGGATGATAATACTGCAAACTGTATTTGCTGAAACTTGGAAGAAGTGGCTGTGAAAATAAATACTATATTACCAAAAGGGAATATTGTATTCTAATGTCTGTATTTTCTTTTGTAGTTTGTTTGACTTGTCTGTCTTTAAGAAAAAAAAAAAGAAAACACAACAACTTTAAAAAAAAATGCATTCCTCAAGCACCGCTACCGGCTGGGGGAGGAATGGCTCGAGACTAGTGAAGTGGAGAGAGACTTAGGTGTACTGATTGATAGGAAACTCAATATGAGCCAGCAGTGTGCCCAGGTGGCTAAGAAGGCCANGCTCTGGGATGTGCTCTTGGTCGCTGTACGGGTATTAGACGGTGAGTTGGACTAGATGATCCTTGTGGGTCCCTTCCAACTCGTAATTTTCTGTGATTCTGTGATTAGATTGTTGTCTAAAGCACTTATAATATTGTAGGAATTTGTCCCATGTGGAGCTATATTTTGGTATCACAGAATGCATTCCACTGACTAAGATATAAGTAAGGAATCCTGGAAGGTTACCTGGCTGAGAGAGAATTTGGAATGGTTTATAAATTGGAAAGCCCTTGGGGTATCTTAAGTTTCTTGATTAAGTAATTAAGAATGTGATCACCAATCCCTGGTTTTGAGTTGCAGGTTGCATCGATCAAGGAATGTGACTCTCATGTGAATAGGTCCTTTCAGTTAAGAAAAACTTCTAGGATTCAGTTTTATACTTTGGTTTAAGGAAAACTCTGTTTCTAATAGTATAAGAAAAATCTCAAATCTTAGTTGCTTTCCAGAACCTTTAGAAGTTTCACATCTATTTGTTTTTCTTAGTTCTAGATCTTTCTTTGAGATGAACAAAATATGAGACATGACCTATTCTTTTTGCTACATGTCACTCACATGTTTTTAAATTTTTTTTTTAAGACCCTCTTGTCTTTTGACAGAAAAAGTTTGGATTGTGCTTTAAGCTAAAGGAACTACTTCATGTATTTCAGGTTTGTGTGTATGTAGGACAAGTTTTCTCCGGAATTTGTTGACTTGCTTTGAATTTCCAGCAAAAATTTGGCTCCACCATTACTGTTAATTAAGACAAAGGCTAGGTAAAATGCAGGTGGTATCTGGCAAGACAAGCTAATAATATAAATATATTTTCTGAAGTATTTTCTCTTCTTTCCTTTTACTATTTTTTTGCAGGGTTCTTGGTATCTCTTCAGCTTTCCTTGCAATATATGGAGCCATAGGTGCTCTGAGCACCTTTCAGGATGTAGGCATTGCTTCTGTTCCCTTAAGGTTTTCTTGGGTTTGGTTTTTTCTCCCTGCGTGTTAATTTCTGGGGAGGTTGTTTTTTGATATCTGGTGGTTTTGTTTGTTTGGTTGTTTTTTTTGTTGTTGTTGTTTTGCTTTTGTTTTTGTTGAGGAGTGTTTTATTTCTTTTAACATTCCACTGCTCCTGAATACACGATATTGTGTACAAAACAGAATTCTGCAATCCTAATATCTGTCCTGTTCTCCCATCACAGCCTTATTTATAGGAGTGCTACTGAATTTGACCATGACTAATGAAGAACATTTCATTTGTGTGTGTAAATTCCCAAGTAGGGTTAGAGATTTCAAAAGATCAGATGATGGCTCAAAGCTTAAAAAATCATTTAGGACCTCTCTCTTCCCTCACCCCATGAAGTTTGCCACAGGGGATGTATTAAAAATATTTTATAATTTCTTTTATAAATATTCAAATTTCTCAGTATAATTCAACCCTTTCTTTCTACTCAGCCACATGGAGCTTGATTCTGTGCTATCATATATCCCTGTGCAATGTTTTAGTGAGTAGTTTTCATGTCAATTCTATTCCATGACTGGGGCTGGTAAACAGCATGGTTATGAAACGTTCCAGCTTGTTTATGTGATCAGCTCAACAGTTAAAGCAACAAAAGTTTAATTCGAAGCACACTAAAATTTTTTATCAGAATGTCATTGCTGTCATTGTACATCTACTGTGGAAGAAGCATCACAAGATAAATCAATCTTAGAAGGAAACAGTAATGTCTATATTGATATGAAAACTTGTGATCTTTATTGGGAAAAATACACAATTCTTTATTTTGCAATAAAACTTCTCAATATTTTCTTCCTTACATTTAGCAAATATCAGATTGATATTTTAGCATAGTTATTTTAGAACATTTTCTGTATAACTTGAAGGCAAACTCAGATTTTTTCCTGGCTTTAAAGAATGACAGCAAAAGCACCTTTATCTGACATTTAGGATGATTAAATTTTGAAAAATCACTTGGCATATTCAACATGACTCCACAGGGTACTTTTGCTTTATAAGGCAATGGATCATGTTAGCTTAACTTATATTTAAGATTTGCTGGCCTGATATTATTGTGTTAGGCAGTATTGCTGAAATGGAAACATAAAATTTTGCTGCCAGGAGATCAAGTCTGTGACTGCCCTACACTATAAATTAGTTCCATAAAGTTTTAAAATGCAATATTTGCTCTAACCCAACTAGTTTTATAAGCCAACAAATTGTGCTTAAAAATATAAAAATAAATCTCAGATCAAAAATTTATTCATTTCCCTTTTTCCATCTTACAAGCTATATAAGATACACTGCTCTTCTAAAAAAGAAATTATCTTCAATTGAATATATTTACAAACATGAATAAGTTTCATTCTTTTTAAATCCATGACACTAGTGTAGGAACACATTTCAGAGTGTCATAACTTTATCTTCTGTCTTCATAAAGGGTAACATGTACACTGTAGCTCAGTGAGTTGAGTCCAAAGCAACACTATGTGCTAGAAAAAAGGTATATTCAGTACTTCTACGAAGTCATGGATCTGAAATTTCATTTGAGAAATTATGATGATATTAATAATCTGGAAAAATGTATTAATTTTTCTACTCTTCTGTTTTTAAACATTTGAGGAATGTTGGTTACTGTCATTGGGCTGGGATTGTGCTGAGGATACTCTGTAGGACATATCACTACAGCCTCTTTTCTGACTTCACCCTTCACCTCTTGAGGAATGGTGGTACAAAGCCAGCATGGAGGTTCCTACAGATCCCTTTTGCGTGCCTGCTTGAGCCATTTCAACTTTCCTGGTTCTTTTTTCTCCACAAAGGGGACCTGTTGTGCCACTCGATCGAGCAAAAATAGCTTCTATTAACATGCAACCTCTGAGGGTCATGGAAAATCCTTTTTTCATCAAAAGAAAGAAGTAAGTTTGTCACAAAGCTGAGAAACAGGTACTTATCTTTGTCCTGAGAAACAGACTTGCTGGGTTACGAGAGTACTGGGTTTGCAGCTGTTCTAATCACAAAGATGTACCCTTCACAATAGTTTTGTGGAAGAGAGAAGCTTGCAAGTCCTTTAATTGCAGTAGTGTAGCAAAAAGAACAAGAAGAGCAGGTGTTAGTGAAGCAGGTGGTCTTGGTATCTTCAGGTCAGGAAATTATTTTAGCAGCCCATCCCTTTTCTGTTGCCTTTCCCCTCCATCCCTGTTTTTTGTAGTTTTGAGACATTTGACAGCTGTATGTAGTCCTTAGGCTTTATTAAAAGTATCCTATTAGGAATTGTTTCTTAAGGGAAATATTAATCAAGAGAATAAGTCCAACATTAGTATGGTACTCTGGGAATTGGGGGACAGCTCTCCCTGCGTACTGCAGAATGGACAGGAGCCTGAAGAGCATGGAGAATGGGTTCCCCTACCTATCACAGTGACTACATTGGGAGATTTCCTCAAATTATGGAAGCTGAAGGACTCTGAACAATTGTACTGAACCCTTGCAGTCTGTTGGGTGAGTTAGAGCAAGGAGTTTTGCCCCATGCATGCAAAACTGACACAAAGAACTTAGGTGCCTGTGAGCACTCCCAGCAAAGGTGCCAACACAGGTTCACAGGTTATTCCGAGTTGGAAGGGACCCACAAGTATCATCTAGTCCAACTCCCAAGCGACTCCCACACAAGGATTCCTCCTCCAACCCTGGAGCCATGGGCACCACGCTCTGCCCATCTGAGCCTCCCATTGTCTAGAACATGTCACTGAGTTTCTCATCCAGTCTTCTCTTAAACACCTCCAGGGATGGTGACTCCACCCCCTCCCTGGGCAGACCATTCCACTGACAGATCACTCTCTCTGTGAAAAAGCTCTTCCTAACATTCAGTCTAAATCTCCCCATGTGCAGCTTAAGGCCTTGTCCTCTTGTTCTGGTGCTGGCAGCCTGAGAGAAGAGATTTACACCCACCCGACTGCAACCTCCCTTCAGGTAGTTGTAAACAGCAATGTGGTCACCTCTGAGCCTCCTCTTCTCCAGGCTGAACAGTCCCAGCTCCTGCTGTTGCTCCCGATAGGGCTTGCTCTCCAGCCCTTTCACCATCCTTGTCACCCTTCTCTGGATCCTCTCAAGCAGTTCAACATCTTTCTTAAACTGAGGAGCCTAAAACTGGACACAGTACTCACAGATTTTATTGAGTGGGTTTTCTCCTGCCTGACAACTGCATGGGTGATGGTTCAGCCCTGCAGATGCAGCAGAAACCTATTTGCAATCTAATGAAATATTGTAAATTAGTTCAACTAATAGAATGGTTATAAGGCTTTTCAAATCTTAATGCCTGTAGTTTTTCATGGCTGGGAAAGACGGGCCCAGGGAATGCTTTTCAGAGAGCCTCGTGTGCATTGGTTGGAGTTGGTGGCTGTGCAAGGCCTCCATGGAAATGAACTGCAGCTCAGGGAGTGACCTCTCCCTGACTCTTTTCTTCTGAGTGCTTTCTGCACAGCACAGTACCCAGATTGGTAAATTAGCCAGAAGTTTACAGTCCACCAATAAATTAATGCCTGCTTTGCATGATGGTTGTTTGCAAATCAATTTTAAAATTGCATTTTCGTTGCTGGTCCTTTCAGTAGCTTGCTCCCTCTGCAAGTTTGTTCTGGGAAAGATGAAAAGTTTTGAGCTGAAGCTAAAATATCAAATTTCACAAAGGATGCAATTTGGTGCAGCTTTGAGTAAAAGAAGCCTGGAAAATCATGCAAACATTTCAAGGAAGCTGAGCATTAATTCAAGTGATAAATTGTTGAAGAAATATATCTGATTGCTTGCAATATCACTTGTTAGTTAAATGTCCTAAAGGATTAACACACTTCATAAAAGCTTATACACTGAAATAATTGAAAATAAATTGCAGTTACACAAAAGGACAGCTATTAAGACAGTTGCTATCCAGAACTACAATCCTCTTCTCCCAGCCTCATGTTTAGTGCCTGTACAGACCGAGGCACGTGAATACTGTGAATACTGCCAATACTGCCCGTTCCGAGAGCTTGAGTTTTAGTTTCGTTTGTCTTTTTTGTTTCAAAGTCTATATGAAAGCTGGATTATATTTTAAAGCTTATTTCATCTAAGTACAGATACCTGGTGTAATTACATGCCTCTGGAGGCCATGAATCTGGAGTGAATATTGAGTGGCACAAAGTTCCTGCGATAAAAACAAGAAAGACACTGTAAATGCTGAACATGTCTTGTATGTTGCAGCCCTCCTTGCTTGGTTTCTCTGATTTGTTAACTGTTCAGAGGGAGTATCCTACTATTGTCTGTGGTAAAAAATGTGTTTTGGTGTTGTTTCAGCAACACTTAGAAAGCTTTTCCACACTGTGGACTTCATATTGTACAAAAATTCTTTCAACAGACAAGAGAGAATTTTATCTTGTTCTACCAAGCAGCTGCTTTGGGTCAGCCATACAGATTGTTTGGTGTTCCTCTATCCAAGTCAGCTGTTGCTTTGCCAAAGTTTTTATAAGTTGTCAGTCAGCTCTCTAAATGAGGCTGACGTTAGTGGCCACTTAGTAATTGGCAAGTGCTAACATAATATTCAAAAGGAATTTCTGTAGACTTATTGATTAAATTTTGTCAAACAGTACAGAGAAAAAGAGTACAAGTGAATTAAGATATCAGCCCGGCTGAATTAAATTATCAACAATTTGGCTCTGAATGACTTGTATTCAGATTATTTATCTTTCTTGGGTGTTGGTGGCTTGTTTTTATTGTTTTTTTAAACCCATTGTGTGTACCTGTATGTCCTCAGCTCATTTAGCAAGTACTGCTATATACCTTTGGCATTGAGTCTGATGCAGGGGAAAGGCTGAAATGACTGAATTGAATATGTAGTTACAACTTTCTATTATGACTGTGTTATATGTATCCAGAAATTAAGCATATCCCATGCTTTGTTAAAAAAAAAATGTTTTCTGTACCTATGATTAGGAGACTCTAAAAAATACCCTGGTTTCTTTGCCCAGGGAGGTGGAGTTACCATCTCTAGAAGTGTTTAAAAAGAAACTGGTTATGGCACTTGTGGCCATGATTTAGTTGATGAGATGGTGTTAGGTGATAGGTTGAACTTGATGATCTCAAGGGTCTTTTCCAACCTAGTTAATTCTGTTATTCTATGACTATTAAGAGACAGTGTTAAATTAAGTGCCAAAATCTTGATGTCCATCCACATCTCCATGAATTTGTGGTCACTTTTACCAGCTTGAGGCTTGTTTCTTGGGCGCCTTTGTCCACTTGTTCCAGATCCAGGTGACATGAGCTGATTTTTTGCATGGTTTAAAATACGTGATTTTACAATGGCTTTCTCTTCCAAAAGAAAAGAAGGATAAGTAGCTGAACAACTAGGACAAAGCTATCTGTATCTCTTTGTAGAGGAATACATTCAGTGCAGGTAGCTTGGGGTGCAGGTTGAGCACTGGGTGGCAGAGCCCAAGCCCCAGGTAATGGACCAATGAACCTTTCCATGGCATAGGGCACAAGGACCTGTGCCCCAGGCATGTGACTGCACATGGCAGGAGCTGCCAGCCTCTGGACTTTCTCACTTTTAGGGTGTGAGGGTCTAAAAGCCCAGGGGTTCCTTTGGTCAGGGCCCCACCTCAGAGGCACCAGCTTGAGCTGATTTAATTATTCAGTTATTGCACCAAGACTGAATTATTTGAAGTGTCTGGCCATCTGAAATTTCGCTATGAGACACGTGCGGTTGAGCCAGTGAGGAAACCTGGTCATTCTGTGAGTGTAGGGTGTGCAAGGAGTTGAGTGGGGCATCCATCATCTCACTGGAGCTTCGGTGTGGCTGTCAGAGTTGCTCCTGGCTCGTCAGACAGGGGACTTTCCTGAACATCCTAGCCTGATCTAGAAATACCAAGGAATGGTATTTAAAAATGCAGTTACATAGACTAAATTATCTAACAACAAGTTAGAGGAAGCACTGCATAACCTTGTAAAACTGCTGCTTTCCCACCTTTTGCCTTTGCTGTTCAACTTGTCAACCATCTCTTTTTAGTAGTGCAGAATAAAAAGTACTGTAGGGTATCTTATCAGACATGTACTCTTCTGATGAAAAGCCTTCAATAGCATGTTTAAAATCTCTTGGATTTGGGATGCCAGAGTGCAAGACAATTGTGTGAGAAAATCCTGTCATTTATACTGTGTTTCTGGAAAGGCGAAATTTTACATAGAGGGAGCCCTACTGAAAAATTATGGTGACTTGAGAAATCAGTAGCATATGTTTTCATGTCAGGTGTTTTTGCTTAAGTATGTGATCAGCTACTCTCTGCTTTGTGATGCATTCAGTATTATGTATTATGGCACTGGAAATGACAGTACAGCCATTTGCCATGAGAATTTGAATCGTAAGGAAACAATTTTGTAGTCATCAGTGTGAACAGCAAATGACAGGCACAGGTGTTTTTCTTCACTCTTCTATTTTATCATGTTTAAAGTGCCTATTTCTATTTAAAAACTGAAGATATATTTGTGAAATCTATTAGTAATGTTTGGGGAACTACAGTTCTATGTTCTATATGATAGTTGTCATATAGCAAATTAATCCAAGTATTCAACTTCCCTTTAGGAAAGAAGGTTCTCTGACTTGTCTGACACAGCAGCCCAGAAGCCTATGCTCTGGTGACCCCTTTGCAGGGNCCAAAAAAAAAAAAAAAAAAAAAAAAAAAAAAAAAAAAAAAAAAAAAAAACCACCAACAAAAAAAGCGCTGGTACCCCCCCTCAAAACCCCTTCCCAAAAACAAACCTCAAAAACAAAAATAAATTTTCTGGTTTGTGTGGAGGCTTTTGCAACTGCTCTGCAGTGCCTCACTGTGCTAATGCAGTAGTACTGTGTTTCTGAATGTAACACTCTGATTGAGGTGGAAGTCACAGGTTATTCTGAGTTGGATGAGGCTACAGAAACTTTGTACGGAGTGGCAAAGAAACACCCACTAAAATATTTTGCAAAATGTATTTGTTTAACTTTTCGTTTTTCTCGTGTTCATATTTAGAGGCGATGTAGGAGTTTGCAGTGACACACAATGTAGGCCTTGTGTAAGGGTTGGGCTGAGTATGAGCTGTAGAGTTTGTTGTTCTAACTTTTCTTAAATGCATGAAATGTAATAAATATTTACCAGGGAAGGTGATTTTACATTCAGTGTTGTCTCCACCATGAAAATGGATAGAAATAATTTCTAAACCGTGTTAAGCAGGGAAACAAACAGCTCTGTTACTATTTGTGTCTCCAGTTTCTCAAGATTCATACTGATGATACTTTCATTCTGTCCTTTGGTTCTGGTTTTTGACTAAGCCCTTCTGTTGAATTAATACTAATAATCAATGTGTTCCTAGATGCTTGTTGTGGGTTGTTACCTACAATGTGATAATCTATGCCTATGAACGTGCTGCTGATTTTTTTTGTTTGTTTGTTTGGTGTTCTTCAGGGGTGCTCATAACCTGGGGAGAGTGAAATTTTTCCTCCTCCAGTGCTTTAGAATCCTTTGTAAAATCTTCAAAGTGTAAATCTTGGGTTAAGCATGGATGGTGTGTGTGCTAGTGCCAAGCCCAGCGGTGAATTGTGCTGGAACAACAAGTGTTCTGTATCTGCACATTGGTCCTCCAGGGCAAGTTTTAGGCCTGTTCCTGAGCTTGCAGAGAATTGAAATGTCCACAGCTTTCAGGCAAAGATTGTGTAGAAACTTGAAGTGTAACATTAAGATAATACATATATTGATTTTCTTTATTTCTTATGTTATCCACTGTGGTTCTATTAATTTTTGGGATGCTGTTGTTAGTACAGAGCAACTCTAGTAAATTCTTTTTTAATTGACCTCATTAAGTAACTGACAAAGCAAGTAAGCTGAATTGAAATAGTTGTATATCAACAAATTTAATAGCCATTGTAGCAACAGTTCTGATTTGATGAAAGAAATAACTGTAGATTAAAGAAAGACTGTTTTGGGTTTTTTTTTAAGATAAATTTTTAAATTATATCCTGTTAAAATGAAGAAGGACCAAAATAATTTGTATTACAGAATGATTTTGAGGAATAGGAGCTGACTAACAGGAAACAAAACATGACTGATAATCCATATTGACAAGAAGTTTCAAGGGAACTATCACAGTGATATGAATGATCCACATAGTATTTAAATATCACTATGAGAATAGATTACAGTATTACAGCCACGATTTCTAAAGGTCTGAGTGACAATGAAATTGAGATGTAAGCAAAACAAAATGTCAGGTTCAACTTACAAAGTAACAAGAAGCAACTATGGCACCCTTGAGAAGCAGGTGGTTCAGTGTCAAATGAATAACATAACTAGTGAAAAACAAACTGGGAAAAGTATCCAGAAAATAACAAATTTCATTGTGTATCAGAGGATTTTTCTATGTTTTGCTGTCTGTTATTCCAATGTTTCCTTGCACCTGTCTACTTGACCGCACCTTACAGAGAATTTATTTTCCATTGACTGTGCCATCTTTATGAGGGAATAAGAAATCTTGTAATTACTGTTCAGGTTATTGGATAACTTCCTCTGGGCTGATGACATCTGCAATGTCAATTGTCATTAGGCCTGTCTGGTTGTTCCTTTGGGAACAGAGAACAGCACCGAGCACACAATGCTATGTGTACCCAAAGGGTGGATGGTGTTGTGTAATGCATTCTAGCCAAATGAAATAATATACTATTTTAATTGGAAGAATAAAAAAACCTTGCTCTAAAACGTTTTTGAAACATAATAGTTTTGGCTTTCCCAATAAGGTTCGATTTCGGTCAAAGTATTTCAAAGGGAGATTTTTCTATTTGATTGCTTATGAAGGCGAAAAAAATATTTTCTCTCACAAGCTCAGGGAAAGATTTACAAAAGATTTTATTATATAACCCCAAGAGTGTGTTTCATTATACTATTTATAAAGAATGCCAGCTAGTTTGACCTTCACTGGAGTGAACTAAATCCCTTGCAACTTCCAAGTAACAGAGTAAGAAAGGTGCCTAAAAACTCAATACTTGAAAATTTGTGTTGTTTTCTCAACCAAACAGATGCAAATTGCTCTGAAATTATCACTTCACATTTGGGGTTTTCCTCTGTAGTTCAAATGCCAACATGGCTGTAACATACCTGTAGCTTCCTGTTGACAAGATGTGATATGATTTCTGTTCTCCTGGACTTGTGTCTGCCCAGCTCACATCACCTATGAGAAGCAATGGCTTTGACGAGACCAAGAAATACCGTATCACAACGTGGCTATGGAAGGTTGGTTCTCTTCAAGTTTAAAATGTTTCCCTCTGTTTGTTTCACATCTGAGTAGGGTAGTCTATTTTTTTTTTACTATGATCTTTGAAATTATAGTTAAGATACCAACAGAATATTTCATAGCAGTGGCTCTTCTCTTCTTTTTCACAAATCCTTTTGATTTTCTTTCCCTCTCCTCTCCCATAATGTAATTTCTCATACAAGATATTAGAGTAAATTTTCATATCTTCAGATGAGTTCTGGTATTTTTCTTAATAACTTAAGAGAAAATTCAAATCCATCGTATTTTCTTTCCAATGTAAATGTACTTGAGTCATCGTTCAAAATTATTAATAGTTATTAATAATTAATAATTTATTATTTTATATGTATTAAAAATCTTTTGTTTTTATACTGACAATGCATGAGACTATATAATAAATATACGGGATATAAATATAATTTTTTTGGGCTTTGTTTTCATTTCAGGACTTAATCAAATACAGTATACGGTTAAGAGCTGTAATATTTCAAAAAACTTATCTGCAGGTGATTAATTTTCCTACTGGAGCAATTTTTTTATTCCCATTGGAGTTCATCTAATGGGGGCATCTTTTAAAATGGACTAGTTGACCAGCTGAGTTAATTTGGTGGGTTTACATGTTGAGAATATCATAAGTCAGATTAAGAAGTGGAAGTATTAAATATTGTAGCTGTAAAACCATTACAAGGTTTAATAAGATCCTAAATAGAAATTCAAAAGATGTTATAGGTTGAGAAGTTAAATTTTTAACTTGAGCTTAGTCTCTTTGAAAACAATGGCTTTTGAAAAAATGTGTTGAGCCAGAAGGTTTTCTAAAGCTGTTCCTACTTGCACTTGAGCAATATTCTGAACATCGGTAACATCTAATGCTGCTCAAAAATGCCCTAAATTTATGAAGTCTCGTAATGTGTTTATGAAGACAGCTTACCTGCATTGATTTGTTGAATATTCAGCATCAGAAAATCCTTTGCCATTTTGTTTAGTCTGCATAATAATTACTTTTGTTTGTCTGGTATGAGCTTTGAAGTAATTATAAAAGGATAAACCTTTATTGGTAATCTATATCTTTGGCAGAGTTGTGTTGATTTTAACTGAAAAACAATGACAAAAAGGATATTAACTTCAGTGAACCAAACATTTGCAATTAATTCGGAGGATTGGGGGAAGGATTAACACTAATGAGGTGAGTAGCATGGATTACAGGATCTACATTTTGTCCAATTAACTTCAGAATCTCTATATTTAGATAAAACAATGCTAAGGGTAGATAATGGCTAATAATTGTCAGTCATATGTGAAATACTGTTTTGACAGAATCCATTAGTGGAATGTTCATTTAAGTTGTTTGGTACCCTTAGGACTTCAGTGTCTGTCCATCCCCAAGACCTGTCAGCAGCCTTTGTACTGACACATGGAAAGGTGGGCTGTGTGCTCTCCTCCTTCCGGGAGGTGGCTGCAGTACAATTATGGATAATGTGTAAGGAAAGTCCTTGGAAGAGCTCATTCCACATCCCACACAGGTCATTTTTGACAGACAGTACAAGGCATGCAAGAAACACTGACTTCTCTCTGCTCTTTTATTTGTTGGACATTAATTTGCTGCATGAAAGGACTGACCACTTAATTTGCTTCTGACAATAACAACCATATAAAATTGTTTGAGACTGTCTGAGGGCAACTCCATTGTGTATATATACATATATTCCATATCTTGGTGCTTCTACTCTCTCCCACAGCTGCAATATATCTAAGGTTGGAGAAGGGCTCCTCTGGTGGGTGTGCCAGCCCTGGGAGAGCTCTGTGGGTTTGGTTTTTTTCCCCTTGGACATTTCTGTACTCCAGCCACTAGAAAAGAGAGAGGGCCTGCAATTCCCTCCCCCCAGGGGTTATTCCTGCCCATCTCCTGCTTTCCCCTTGGGTGCCTCCATCAGGACCCTGAGCTCCAGCTACTCTCTGGGCACCTGAGAAGTTTCTTCTGCGACTGTCTGGTGGAATTTGGTCGAGTCCTGCAGAACTCTTTACATCACAGGACTTTGTGGGATATCCCAGGTTTTTCTCTTGCTGTTTAAAACTATTGTATTCTGACCTGTGTGTTTACTAAAGTAAATAGTTTATATTTTCCACACTTTCCTTTGGTTTTTTTCCAAATCTGGTGAGGGGGAGGGGGGGTTTCTTGGGTTTGGGTGGGTTTTTTTTGTTCAGCCCCTGATTTGCCTTAAACCCATGACAGTGACAAAATCATATCTCCCTGATAGGTTACTCCTTTCAGGAGTAGCTCCTTTCATCCTCTGTGGAAAATAACATTGTGGGTTGTTTCTATTATGTTTTATTTGGGTTTTTATTTTTCTAAAGTGGGAAAATTCTTACGAGGCCTCATTCTTTTTGATTACTTAATCTTCTCAAAGCGTTTATTTTTATTGCACACAATAAAATAAATGTACAAGAGGAAACTTTTCCAATAGCTAAACTTTGTAAAGGCAAAATCTGTTGTTAAATTTACATGACTCTTTTTGTGTGAAAGCCGTGGTATTTTGCACATATGATCTCCTAAAACATCATATGACTGAAATCTTATGAAAAATATTCAACAAACACTCTTACAGGGAAATTGGGAAGTGGTTACGAAGAAGGTGAAGAAATGTAGATAGCTTGAATCTTAACAATGGAAAACATTCTTTACAGACCTCCTGATGCTTAATGTAGACTTGAATAATTTGCCAATTTTTTGTTCTCACTTGAGATGTTTTTAGACATCCCTTAAGAACAGTCTTAATTGAATTTGCATATATACTTATGACAGTATTATGATATGGTGTTTCTCTTGCTATCTGGAGAATTCTAATATATAGGAGCATTTATTTCAATTACAAAACCAATATGCAGAATAATTATTGCTTAAGCAAACCTTTCCAAAAGGAATAAAAAAACAACCATGAAAAATCTAATGAAAAAAACCCCTCACATTGTTCTATATCTGGAAGACGTTTAAATATACCAAAATAATAATAAAATTATGCATAAACTTAATTTAGGAAGTATCATAGCAGTACGGAGATTGCTACACCCAGCAATACTTTCTTTGAAGAAGCTGGCCTAATCTGTCCAAGATATGGAAATATTTCAGCTACTGTTCTATACAGTGGAAATCCTTAATTATTTTATATTTTTCATTATAACAGAATAAGAATTAACAATGAAATAGACTAAGATTTATGTTACTTTAGGGGTTTTGGTTTGTGGATTTTTAGACTTTTAATGGGAGGGTGTATGTTAAAATTTCATGCATAAGGTTGGCTATGTTTATAAAAATTGACTTTTTTTATATTGCAAATGTTTGCCTGAAGGAAGTTGGATTTGTTTTCAGCTACACACAGAATATAATAATGGAAATATAATCAAGAGTCAACGTATTAAAGAGATCAAAGAATAGTGTGGTGAAATGAATTTTTCGGATAATGTTTTTTTCTGTTTTCTTGGCTGATTACTTGAGAAGGTAGTTAATACACAAAGGATGAACCATTGCATAATTAATTTATAACACCAATACAGCATATACTCTAAACAAAACTGTAAAATTAGAATATTAATTTATGCAGTGGTGATTATGTCAAATTCTTTTTGCCCAAACCATGTAATTATTTAATGCAGTATTTAGCTGTGACTAACATTGTGGAGATAGAATATCTGAGTAATTTAAAGTGTTTATGAATGCTTGCCTGTGACTTTTTTTTAATTGCACTAACTTCAGATGATTTTTAGGAGCCTTATTTAAGTCTTGGTAAATTCCTTATTATTCATTTTATATCTCAGCGATAGCATGCCATGAGAGTAAACAAAAAAAGAGAACGAAAAAAGTAGTGCAAGTTTATACTTTTAAGGCTTTCAGACTCAGTTGTCCACTACTGAAATTTAAATTCACTTGTAAATTACTGCTAATTATTTCTGTAAAGATGAATCTCAGGAAAACAAGAAGAATTTTGTGCTGAGTGCAGCTTTGGATGGAAAGTTAGGTGGGAGTAAGGAGGAGTGTCTGCCTCACCTGAGTTAGAGGGAACTTCAATTTTTGCAGATGAAGAAAAATCACTTATAATTGTAGGAAGTTGCATTAAGAATAAATTTTTCAAAGATATCTATGTAACTTGACATCCATGGTCAAAAAGAAGTGGACCAAAATCCAACTTTGAGGACAAAACTACTGCCATTTTCCAGCATGAACAGAGCTAATGTAAATAATAATTCCAATTTATGTTAAAAAATTGCAGTGGCTTAACAAGAAAGAGTTATGGTTATGACTGCTCAATTAATTAATTTGAACTTTCCCAGTTTTATGTACAGAAGTCTTAGGAAAGTAGTGCTGGGCTGGTGTATTTCAGTGGTGCTTTTTACAGTTGTCTCAAAACATGTGACAAAACTGCCAAATAGTTGTGATATTGTTTAACAAACAAATTTGAATCAATGCAAATATTAAGCCAAGAAGGACCTCTGTGCTTTGGCAGAATGTTTTTTACTGCTTCATCTCTGCAGAGTTCATTTTAGTGCCCATCTCACTCATCAGTCATACAAAAATATCTCTGCTTTTAAATTTTCAGACTCTAGTTTTGCCAAAGGGTTTCCGTCATGTTCCTCAGAATTCAGTGAACCTGAGTGAGGTACCCTGAAGGAGGACTCCCAGACTGCTAAACAAAGTTTGAATTAATTGTAGGACGTGTCTAATGAGATAGCATCATTTCTATTTTGACTTCTCTTTTCAAATATTTGCAATGTAAATGTTTTAAATTGCTCTCTTTACATCACGTCATAAATATTCAGATCATCATTTGCCACCTATTGCTAGTTTATACTCTACAAAATGGTTACTAAGTGCTGAAACACTTTTCTTATCCCAGTGGAAGACAAAACAAAAAATAGATAACTTTTTTCTAGAAGGTGTGAAGGAAAAGACTCTGAGGATTTAAAACACCATCTAATTAATTCTAGTGGCTGCAATGTTGCAAAACACACTGTATAAGATTTCCTTTAACAAATTATGATTTATTTTTGATGTGTAAATATGATGATGTATGCAAATTATATCCAATAGTAATTAATTACTCTGGGATGTTCTTAAAATATAAATATTAAATCATGAAATAGCTCAGAGAATAAGGGAAAATTTTCCATGTAGCTCTAGTCTTGAGTTTCACTAAAACTGTTCAAGGTCCACAAGGGCCATAAAATATGAATTCCAATGCCAATGGTGTGCTTTCATTGTGTGAAGGAGAGGCTCCCATTGTCAATTGCCTGAAAGCTGGTTCATCTACACTTTCTCACCCACGGTGGAAGGATGAGGGATCATTCACCACCTGAGGATTATTATGCTGATGATCTGAAACCAATCAGGTGATCATATAAAGACCAGGAGCTTTGCAGTGAAGAGAGAGGAAGTCCAGCAAAATTCATACTTGGACACAGATGCACTTAACTCAGTGGAGCGTGTGTGGGGGGGGTGTTAATCAATTTCCATTTCACGCTGACCCCTCTGCTATGAGGTATGTCTCTGATTCCTGGTCTTTTCATCCTTAAGCAACACTTCCATTTGCTCAGGATTTTGAGGAGGATTTTTAAGCTGCTGTTGCATATTTGCGCATACGAAAATACACACCCCACGTGTGTATTGCAGTTGGGGAACTGGAGACTATTGTGATGGGGGTTTCAAAAACTTGCCAAATTGGGCTAGTTTTAAATTTGTTCACTAGTAGCACTTGGTAGTAGGCAATTCTTCATTTTAATCATTATGACAAGGTAGGCAAAACCTTTAACAATTCTGTTCTAAGTTAGCTGTGAGTGGACTTTACCATGGAGCTAGCTCTAGGGAGACCCTGTGTAGTTGGTACTGGTGGCTTATGGTCTGTAGTGGTTTGTACCTGCTGAGGTTAAAGTGATAGGTGTGAGGACTGTTTGAGACAAGGTGACACTGAAGTGATCCTGTCTTTGCTATGGATACTGCATATCCTGTTTCCTTTCTTTCTGTTAATAATCATTTGTGTTCAGCTGGATGTGCTGCCTATTTGCAGACTACTGTGCTCACCTTGTCCTTTATGTGGCAAGTTTTGTTACTTAGACACTTGTGTGTGTTTTTAGTGCTCCTTTGGTGACAGTCTTGTATGAGCACTCATGGAAAATTGTCTGGTTGGTGATTATTTTATAATAGTATAATCCTTTCATCATTATCAGTTGAACAAAGCAACTCAAGACTTGGTGTCTACAGTTCAGATGCAGAGCTGTGCCAGGTATCCGGAGATGCTGCCTTGCAGAATTCCATGCTTCTCCAGATGGACAGGATGGTTGTTCTTAATTACTGAAAACAGACTAAACAAAGAGGGTATTAAAGAATCAAAACATAGAAGTTCACAATGACTAAGACTGACATGGACAAAATTTTACTTTTAAGGCTGAGGGAGAAGTGTAGAACTAAAAATGAACAGTGTGCCTGATGGGATCTAAGAAGTTCAGTACAATGCTAGGCATCTGTTTAGTTCTGAGTCCTGAATGCCTAAGTACTTTTCATCATTTTCTTCAAGGAGATTGAGAAATCCAAGATTTATGTTGAAAAATCCAACTGATTTCCAAAATTACTGAACTATGAAAGCAAGTTCTTTGTAAAATTCTTTATATAGTAAAGATTTGAAGTTTTAGTGGTTGAGAATTTGATAAATGTTTTGAGTAAGACTATGTAAAAAAATCAGCAAACTCTAGAAAACTAAACTAAATCAACCTCCCAGCCCACTCAAAAATATTTTTTATTTCAGCCTCTGTGTTGTATATCTTATTACACAGACTGATGGTTTGGGAACTGATTACTACTATCCAAAGTTTGGTCAGAGCCATCTTACTTGCCCTCCCCTGGTCATGCTGTAACAGTTTCACATCCTTCTTTTGTTGAGGTGTACTAATTTGTACATAGTGCTTGAGATGGGGCAGTACCAGTGCAGGTGGAGAACAGATATTTGTAGTTGTTAAAGTGGAGTAACTTTATTTGTCGTGTTAAAGTTACCTGTAGCTCACCTAACATGCTGAGGTATTTGATCATTTTTTTTCCTCTTATGCTAAAAAAGAAGAAATAATTTGTGTGACTCGGGCCTGATGAGCCAGTTCGGTGGATCTGGCTCCATGTAGGGATAAGGTCTCAGTACTGAAGGTCTGGCAGGGATTTAAACATTTCAGGACTTGAAATGCTGAAAGAGATAAACATTGTTTATTCCTGTGGCTGACTGAGATAATGATTGTTTTTCTGTTACTGAGTTAAAAAAAAAAAAGGCAGGGCAACAACTAACTACTACTATTTCTGATAAACTGACTGGAAGAATTTGTAAAGATGTAATGTTACTTTCTTTCCCCCTTCCCTCCCTCCCCCTCCCCCTCAGCTAGTGATCATTTAAATATGTACTATGAAAAGATTTGCCTGGACTTTTCTAAGTAAACAAATAATTACAGCTACTTTTAAAAGATGCTGCTGCAGAAAAGCATCAGACAGGGTTCTGGAGAAACATCACAGTAGCCTTGTCCAATAGTCCTTTTCTTTAGACATTTGCTGTTTGCCATTATGGAGATGAAATGCTAGGCTAAATAGGTCTTCTCCCTGACCTGGTATGGCTGTCTGCTCTCATATAAGGAGTGTAAAAAAAAATCGAATTATTTACTGACAAAGGCATTAATATTTTTTCCTGATAAAGAATTTTTTGCAATCAGAGTTCTCAAAGTGGCCTCATAATACTTCATAGACTTTTACTTTGATTTTAAAACTAGTGTTAGATTCTTAAAAATTTTCAATTACTAGAAAGACAAATCCAAATGAAAAGAGAGAATATGAAAAAAACTCAAAACTTTTTGTGTAGGGGGAGTCTATTGTCTAAAAAGTAGAGAGATTAATTTCTTCCTTTCAACTTTAAAGGCTGATATATACAACATGATATAAACCAAAAAGGTTCAGACAGTAAAATGAAGTGATTCCAGAGAGAGAGATTAACTAAATGAGGACTATTGCTCTTGGGCATTATGAAAGTGGATGTTTCGTCATGGGACCACATAATCAAGAAGCAGTGGCATACTTCTAACGTATTCCAAGTGTTACAGTGAACCTTATTAAGTGTTAAAATGATTCACACCCACATCTGTAGTAATTTTTGAAGATTAAAGTTTGTAAGAGCAGGATAAGTTGGAGATTTTCTTTCTTTAAAGGGGGACACCTTTAGCAAAGCAAGATCACAGAATCACAGAATATTCTGAGTTGGAAGGGACCCACAAGGATCATAGAGTCCAATTCTTAAATGACTCCACTGCCTCCCCGGCTGGGTATCAAACCCCTGGTCTCCTGTGTGAGAGGTGGGGACACTCACCACTGTACTGAAGTGGATTTTTGTGATAAATGCATTGACCACCTTCTAAGGGAATGCTATAACAGAAATAGCAGTAGTTCTAATAGTCTGATTAGTATTCAATCATAAATATATATATATAGTTCTGGAATTTAATTATGTATGGACACTCACAAAGTTTTCTCCCTCTGTTTTGAAGTTGAGGATAAAGATTTTGGTATTTAGGTTTTTCAAAACACAAAAGTAAATTTGAAAATGTCGCTCTGTTACTCACGTTTATACTCAAAAAATTGCTTCCCCTCTCTGGAAGGATACAGAATGAGTCCTTTAAATATGAAACATTCATTTACTGCACAGTTGCATCACGAAATGTGAACTAATTCATACATGTTAATCAACTCTATCTTAGAAGTCTGATTTCTATAATATATTGAGCAAAATGGGCGCTTCATTCTACCTGAGATTTTGCAATACAGCCCTTTATTTTTTTTGAGTGCAAGAAAACTTTGATTTCTAATTCATTAACTTCATAAACCTGATCTTGTCCTTATTCATTGTTTGTACCTCAGGTTTTTTTCTTTGATATTTGAAGTGGTGGTTCAGTTTTCATAAAAGTCAAGTGGAAATATGACTTGAACTTCAAAAGGGCCGAGAGTCAACTCTTAAACAGGGAAAGGATTGAGTAAATATGTATTTAAAATGCCATACAAATTCCATCTGTTTTCTCTTAGTATTGGGGAGATTTTTTTCCCTGTGGGTAAGTGTTTTTTATGTAACATTACTTTAAGCCCATTAAAGTACAGTTTGAATGTTCTATCAGACTTACAGCAAGAATTTACATTTCCTTATCAGGCTAAATCTTAAGAGGTCACCGACACACTCAGGATTTTTTTTTTTCCTTCTCCAGTTAAAAAAACCTTCTGAATTTGCAGGCTCTAATTTCCCACCTAATTTCCAAATCTTTTCTTTTTAATGTCCTTTTTTCTAAATCTCATACTTAACTGGTTGCCATGGCTAAACAGAAAAAATAATGTCTGATTCCAATGTTGGGGGGAATTTTTTGATGTAATTGGACATAGAAAATGCGTCTTTTTCCTCCTCTCTATTTTTGCAGATTAAATACTCAAAACATGCATTACCTCAGTTTACAGAGAGATATTCCTAAGCACATTTTCCCTTGATTCTAGTCCAAGAGTGACAGAGAAGGGAAAGCTATTGTCAAGAAATATATTGCACAATGGCGAACAATATTTGCCTAAGTAATTCAATATCCAAAAATGTCATTCTTGTCTCTAGAAGTGAATTTGACTCTTCAATTGACACCAGAGCACAGCAGCAGGTTTTATGTCCTACATGCTGGTCTATCGTGTTTACAGTTAGCATGGTCACAGAATGGATTGTGAGGGAAAAAAAACGTATAAAATCACTGTTGAAATCACTCTCTTTGGAACTGTGAACTACTTCTGGGTGCACCAGAAGACATTTTCCTGTTCCTTTAAGTGCATGACAGTAAAAATGTCATTTTAAGGCAGTTCTGCTCTTTATTGTGACTAGTATATAATCCAGTTAAATATTTGAGCTTTGAAGGTCTGTCTTTGTGCCATCTCCTTTTATATATTAATCTCTGTTACATTTTTAAAAATTATTTTTGCTTTGCCTTTTTCTTTCAGGATTGTTCTCTGGGTGGTCATGTTACTGCTCCTAGAACAAAATTTCCTGTTTTGATTTAAGGAGATTTTATTTCAGTAGAAACAGATGAGAAGCACTGGCTTGTACTTTAGTCAATATCTCCATTTAAAGCAGGAATGGAATGTCACAAAAAAAACCCCTAAGTTCAGGTTGTATTTAAAAAAACCCAAACCAAGCAGTATAACTTAGAGGCGATAAGACAGACACTGGTCCCTTTTTGACAGCTGTAACTTAGTGGTTTAATGAAAAGGTTGTCTGAATTAGGGGCTTGCAAGTTAAAAGCTTCTTTCTTCTGGTTATTTGCTAAAGGCAAATAACAGATAAAGCTCTGCATAGGTGTGGATTTCTTATTGGGCATTGCTCTCAATAGTTCACAGGTTATTCTGAGTTGGAAGGGACCCACAGGATCATCTAGTCCAACTCCCAAGTGAACGCCCACCCAGGGATCAGGCCCACAAGCGTGGAACCGGGGGCAACATGCTCTATCCATCCAAGCCTCCCACCATCTAGTTCTTTCATAGTTTTAACACAAATGTTTGCTTTCTGTGGAAAACTGGAGTGGGGTTGGTTAGTGTGGGGCATGTGGATAATGTGTGTACGTACATATACAAGCATTTATAGATAAAGGATTCGGGATAGAATTTACTTTATGAAATTCATCAATACTGCAGGTGTATTGCACAGCCACATTTTTAAATTTACTCTTTTATGTAATGAATTGGTACTTCTAACCCTGCTTAAAATAATATTTATTTATTTATTAACTGTCTTAATTTTCCCATTGTATTGACACCTGAATGCCTCATTCTGCCAATCACCGCTCAAGTTGAAACAGCAGCAATTTTCTAGAAGGTGAAAGATGGTGTGTTTTAGTCTAATACTCAAATATATATTTGAAAATACGTAGTAATTAGAAAACAGCCTTGATGGACTTGTTCCATTTAATACCACTGACATCTCAAGAAAAATAGTCACTCTTTTAACAGCAGCAGCAGGATTCTGAAGCATTTTGACCTATGCAAAAGATTTTCTGTGAACTTCTTCTGTGTTCCGTTCACAGAAACATAAGCCTAGTAGAAATACCAGAGTGGGTTAGACTTAAGAGTAGAGTGACAGCAGGCACTGTTTAATTGTATATAGTGAAAAAACAATGCACAAGTGAAAAAGTAATTCTATGTCTGTAGTGCAAAAATATTTTTTTAAACTTTTCTCATAATAGACGGTGATTTAGTTAATCTGTTATCTGCAATGAGTGAAGAAATGCTGTTGTGTGTTTACATGAATATCAAACTATAGTTGGGTCTCCTATAATGCGGACCCATGGTCTTAACTGGCATCCGTGTAGCCCGACTTCTGCATTGAATGGTGGCCGTGCTGCCACCACCGTCACCTGCGTCGCTGCCCGGGCCACCCCTGCTGCTGCCTGCACCCGTTCCGCTGCCTGTCCTGCCACAGCCGTGGCAGGTCGTGCATGCACAGTTGCGAAACCTGTCTCCTATATCACTAAAAAATCGTGCTGCTAAGATCTGAAGCCACAAGATGGGGGGCGTGAAGTGCAAGGGGGCCAACTGTACTTGAGTTAGCTGTCTTGAGCCAAACAGTCTTCATTAAATTTAACTTTTAGAAAGCAGTATTCCTGCTCCATTTTCAAGATTGCAAGTCTTTTGAAACTTCCACAGAGACAAAAACTTAAAGATAGCAGCTGACATTCATTTAAAGAAATAGAACAGAAAAATCTAGATGATGTTGAAGAGCCTTCAACACCACAGCTGCATTTTCTAATGTAGTTGTTGCTATTGAAGGTGGCCTTTTTTTTTGATACATTTATCTCTCTTGATGGTGTAACATCTAGTATATTTTAAACTCAGAAGAAGGAAGAGTGGGACAGTGGAAAGGATGTGTTAAAATTGCATGCGCTATGATGATTGGTATTTTTCAGGAGGAAAAAAGACACTTAAATAGGATTGAGAGATAAAAGAAATAAATTGTTTGCAAATGGAATTTGTAGCTGTTTCTATTCACTTTGTTCACTGTCCATTATGTTCACCTTTAAGGGGAATATTTCTTGGAAAATACTCAAATGATACAAAATAACTATTTGCCACACAGCAAAAGCACTGACGCTGTGCTTGGCCTGCACATGCAGGATGCTGTTCCACTTGCTCCAAATGTAACCAGAAATAGGGACATCTATCTGCAAGCAGAAGTTGATATGATGAGCGTGAAACTGGGTGTTGACTGAGAGGAAAACCACCTCCTGATATCGGGACATTTCAAGGGATCATTGTGGTGCAAAAAATGCTACAGGAGAATAGGACAAATGCAGTGGTATTCATGTAGGATTGTACAATGTTTCTCACTTATGAGCAGCAATTATTATTTGTTTTGCGTAGGAACTTTAACTTTTTGCTGAGTTATTTTTAAATAGAGATTAACATTTAGTATTAGTCTTTAATTTTTATGATAAGTATATCTGGCTGTACTTCCTGTAGTTTACTTTTTAGGGACCTTCTGATGTTGGTCTTTTGGCTCTATTTGCCTTGAGTGATGTGGACTAGAAAAAAATGTGTTCCTTACTTGGTACCAATGTAACTCATAATGCCTCATCTCTAATTTTTTTATTTTCTCAAGCCTGATGTGAGATTGTGGAGTTTGATGATGGCTTTGTTCTTTTGAAAATGTTTAGCGGTATTAAAAAATGAACCCAGCTATCCATAACTCATCAATGTAATTTTAAGAACAGTTTTTTTGAGTTTTGGGGCTATATGCTTTTTCTTCTTACAATTATTCATCATAATGTTATGTTGTAGTTATCACATTAAGATGAACTGAGGGAAGGATTCATCTCTGCCAGTGGTCAAAGGTCAGCTTTATAGAAGTTGTTCTTGGTGAGTTCTTTTTGTTTGAGTCTTTTTAATTAATAACTGCTTGAATATTGGGAATTTTACTTATATGAATTGCAGGGAGTAAAAAGTTGCAGAACTCTATTGAGGTGCCAATTATAAACATTTTTTACTTCTTAACAATGACAATATCAAATTGCTTCAGTTTCCCTTCTGTTCAGTCATTATTTCTCAACATTTTTGAACTCAGACAAACAAATGTACTCAAAATTTTTACGTGAAAACCACAGCAATGCTTTATGGGACTGAGCTGCTTCCTAGTGGAGTCTTTTAATCCTGTTGAGGATAAGGCATGATGAGAGCAGTTTGGATCAGTGTACCTTTAGTTAGAAAGGAATCTAGCTAGGAAATAGTCATGCACTATGAATGTAGTGCTGTATGGTAACTGCGTGGTTGTTTCATATACATTATGTTACGGCATCTGCAGTCCAAAGGAAACTGTTAGATGAGATAGGGCCTTCCATCTTTAACATGAGCCAGCAGAGATTGCTACCATGCTGTTGTCTCAGCAGAGAGGTGTCTGGCCTGCCTACGCCATAAGGAGCTGTGGAATATCAGAACCCCAAGTGCACAGAAGCTCTCCATGGACATACTTTGCTCTGAGCACCCTCATGGATGTCCCCCATGCCAAACCCCCCATTTAACCTCAGATCCAGGCCCAGGCATTGTCCAGGCAATGCTGTATGTACCCATCTCCCTTAGCCTTCTAGGGAACCTGTGGCTGGTTTCCTGGCTTCCCCTGAAGAGGACTAATGGGAAGCCCTGGCCCTGGCTGTACTCAGGGGAGTGCCCCTGCAGAGAGCAGCAGGAACAAGCTGGAAGCCCGAGGGACAGCAGAGCTGGGCATTCATCCCCTCTGTACAAGGTGCTTTCTTGGGGCAGCTGTCTGCTTGGCACAGGGACTGCTCCCCTATACAGCAATTATATAACTCTCCTCTCACCTCCCATGCACATTTTGCTAGGTCGATTGGGGGGACTTCTGTGTGTGTGTGCTTTTTGTTTTTGTTTTGTTTTTCTAAGCTACATTTTGCACTCCTGGATAATTATAGGACCTGGGTATCTGCCACCAAAGGATACAATTCAATTTAAAGAAAAAAATATGTTCAGTCTCCTACGTTGCAGATGGTCATGCTGGGCTGCTGAAGGCCTCTGTGGCATAATGTGGGCTATTCTAGAATGGAAACCAAACATTGTTACTGATTTGAGACCTAAATGATTATTTAAATTTAGACTGAATAAGAGATTAATATCTCTTTAAAGTATGCTGTCAGAATTAGTGCAGGTTCATTATTTTCTCTGGTGTGTCGTCTTGTTGGAGAAGACCATCTGTTTGTCTTGTGAAGTCATAAAATAATATTCAATGTGAGACTTGCACGGAAATAGTGACATCCAGTAACTGCAGTTATGAAAATTATCTAAATGTGCCTAATTCATTTATATTTTAATTCCAATCCATCAGTGTCAGATAAAATAAGTTATTTTTCCTTCTATTCCTGGGTGGCACCTGTAATAGCTTAATGTTGTCTGGATAGTAAAATGGTAAGTTTTGAAGTATTGCTGCAAGCCAGGGGCTTATTTTGTTGACAAGGGTTGCCCAGATGAAAGCTGCTTTTAGAAATAATTAAACTTCAGATTTCTGTAGTTAATGATTATATTTAATTTCTTTAAAATTATTTGCCTATCACAGTTGTTAGAAGTCATATTTGAAAAGAATCAAGGATAAGGCAAAAGCAGGTGAAAAGCTCTGAATATGAGGTCAGTGATGAGACTTGAGAAGAAACAGACCATGTTGGCTAATCCAATTGAGACAGTTTCCTTTATATTTGTGAAATTGGTAAAATACCTGGAAAATTAACAAAGCAATTGTGTGCCTCTAGTTTGACTCATCTGATTAAATCGGTCATTGTGTTGATTTCTTTCTTTGCAGTGATTGACTACCAACCTTTAAAAATACCTGGCTCAGATGTCCAGCTTTATAAGACACCCCTAGACTCTATCTTAAGTAGTTCTTAAGGAGTTTGTATAATGCAGGCTTTCTGTAACTTTTAGGAAAGATGTCTCTTTGTTAATGTCAGGGAGCTTACTTTTAGGATAATCCAAGTTGTTTCCTTTTAGCAGGAGTAAAATATCAGAAAACAGCGTCCTTCACATGCCTCTAAGATTATATCTAGACAAGTCATGATATCACCTCAATCACTGTTTTCCACAGGGATTTGTATGATGATTTCTTTAAAATAAACTTAATTTCAGGCTGCTATTTCACTAACCTTTGTGCTTTTATATTTTTAACTGCTTTGTTGGGTATGGCATCTCTAAATCCATTGGTATCTGAGTCTGGTGTCCCTGTCAAAGAGCAACAGAACACATACTCTTGCATTTTTGCCTGTAATGAAAGATTAGGGTCCCAGATGAGGTTATCTGCTTCTTTAGGCAGTGTCTTCACGTCTTGAAACTAATTTTGCCTTGAATACACTGCAGAGTATGCTTTATGTTTATTCCTAGCCTCCCAGCTAAAAAGTGAAAAAATTATATACAGTCCCTGGTCTGTTGTAAAAGTCCATCTTTTAAATGTTTTCTCATGTAGCAAAATAAAAATTGACCCTTGTGTTGCCACATAAATGACAGCTACAATTAACTATTTCTGGAACATAACCCTGTTAAAACTCTCATTTTAACTCCAATTGTTTTTACCAATCAGGACTTTTTTCCTCAAAAGATCATTGTTCTCATTATCAGCCTAAACACCTCTGAAGATATAGGGTCAAGTGATTTTATTATTTACAAAACTACTTGAACATATTTGAAACCACCTGACCATTTTGGGCTCAGCTTGGTATGATTTAGGCCTTCAGCAATTTGCAAGGAGTCGTGAGTAAAAAGGTGTGAAGTGATGAAGAGGAAAACTAAAGAATCCTGCCTTGTTCATGTCTGCTTTTGATCTGCTATTGGCAGAACAAAGGAATGTATTGTAACTATATCCTCTTTTAGGCAAAAAATGGAAATATGACAGCTATATCACAGAAATTAGTTCAAGAACTTTTAATAGGTGAAATATTTTTGTTTCTGTTGCTTCAGACTCAGGTGTTTTCTTCATAATGTCAAAGGCTTTCCACAATATTATTTTTATAAAATATTCAGTGACAAATCCTTTCATCTGAAAGCTTGATTTTTAGAGGACTGCTTATTCCATTTCATTAATTTGCACTATGCAAAGCCAGAGGTTCTGACTTCTATTTTACAAGAGAAAAGTGAAATATATTTTATCTATTGGTATGTTAAGCTTATTTTCTTCACTTGTCTATTTACTGAAAGTAATGCAGCTATTCTTGCTATGAAATATCCTTGTGTTAGTGGGTATCAAGTGTGGCAAGAACCTTTGTTCTGAAGTTCAGAGAATAAGATTGATTTTCAGCAACTGGCTAATTTGCCGTAAGCATACTAAAGCTCTTCAAATAGATATGGTTAGTCTAGAAAAAAAGAATTTGATGAATTCATAGGGTTTTTTAATTTTAATTTTCTGGCTTTTTTTGTGCATGAGCAAATATCTGTTTTCTGTGAATGTGAGTTCAGCTAATGGTAAGGCTTGAGAAACGAACTCATAGATGTTGTGTCATGCCAGGGCCTGCTGGTCATCCTGGTCAGTGCAGTTGTCTTTTCTGTGAAAGAGGAGAGATCTGGGTCTCCCTCTGCCATGACCTTGGATCTGTGTCAGCTGCTTTGGGTTTAGAAGGAGCAAAAGAATGCTTTGGTTTTGTTTTCTATTCCAACAGGGAGCAATAAAATTGTTAGTTTCCTGAATATTCTGGCAACAGCCACTCACGTATTTTTCTACACTTTTTTTCTTTGTGAATGAAAGAAGCTTATTGTAACTACCTGAAAGACAAGTTATGCTACTTTAAGATGCAAAGAAGTTTTACAATGCCCTGGCAGTCTGAATAAAACAACAGCAGAAATTGACCTTAATTGGTGAGAGACAGTGGAGTGCTATTTCTCATCACACTCACCAGGACTTTATAGTTTTTCCCTCTTATACTCCACAGAGTGAAGTCCACTCACTACTTTAATTCCGTTTATTCAATACCATATTAAGTCTAGAACAAAATACCAAATTTTCCAGTATTTTCCTCTAAAGATTTGTCATCAAATTGAAAAGTACCTACTGTGTAGTTGAACCTATAGATATGACTGAAATCAAGAAGTGAAGAACTCAATGGAAGATTGTTGGTTAGAAAATTGCATGCCTTTATTCTTTTAAGTCAGAAAGAAAATTTAATTATCCCTTACAAAAGGTAAAATAAATGTCCTGTCCATTTTATATACTGCTGGCAAAACAAAAAAACATGTAAAATAATTATTTCTTCTGTCAAATAATAAAACATCACTCTTAGCTATAGTGTGCATGTAAATATGAGAATAGCTAATTAATCGGTCTCATCTTTGCATTTCCTGAAAAGAAATACTACCTTCTGTTCCATTAACTGCTTTGTTTCTACAGCTTCAAGAGCCAAACCTCAGGATATGATAGTTCAATTTAACCAGACCCAGGATTGAGTCCAGGCTGTTCCTGCTCTTTTTTTTTTTTTACCACATTTCAGAGTATGATTCTTTTCTGTGTGCTCCATATTATTTTAATAAGTTAAGCTATCCAAACTGCAGAGAATTATTCTATTTTAAAAAAAATCTGTAACCTAAGTGGCTTTATTTATACTCACCGTAAGCTTCTTTTCTTTGTCTAGTTTTTCAGGGAGAAATTGTGTCTAGAAAAGATTTTCTAATACTGTGCTATTCACTAGATACTTAGGGACAGTACATTTAGAGCCAGAGTGGATAATGTGTATACTTTTCTATCTGCTTCTGACACTATCTGTTCAGTCAGTGGTCATGGCAGGAAATAGCTTTGAGAGTGAAAACCGGGGTTTTGTAAAATACTTAAAGCTGAAGAAAGAAGAGTGATGCTTCCCTTGCCATTGCAGAATCCATTTTCTCTTGTACATACAGCAAGAAAGTGAGTTTCTTTAACTGAGAAATGCTTTACTTTTAAAGTGTGGTGGCATGAGAATCTGAATGGGTCTTGATTATTTATTCTTAACTCTGTATCTGGAAATATATATTGTTTAACCTAAATAACAAAAGAATAGATAAAAAAACCCAAAATAAGTTCTAGAAATAGATACTGCTTAGATTCACATTTCAAACTGCTTGTCTACCTTTCTATCCAATATTAAGAACTGTTAATTTTGAAAGTCCTCTACAGTACTATGATTTGCAGACATTTCTCTATGAAGAATATCCTTTAAATGTACTGTTGACACTATCTCAGTCCTTTGAAAACCTCTCCAAATAAGAAACACTAATATATATTATTTTTGTGTATAATTATTAAGACCGTGAGATATGATGTCAAGAAATGGTTTATTAAGTGCTGTGTAGTTTTTCTTCAGGATAGTACCTTTAATTCTTTTTGTTCTGGTTTTCATTCATTCTATTTATACTGTTAAAACTTTAAGGCCAGACCAATCCTGGGATGTGTTTGTTCAGTTTCCAACATGATGAAACAGCTTGAGTTAGTCTGTAAATTTGACTCTAATAAAGTAATTAAAATGCACAACACCCCTCTCCCTGATTGAATCTATTAAAAAAGAAGTAACTATTTCTTCTCAAGAATCTTGGTTAGTTATGGATACGGTGTGACCATTGAGGATAACTCAATTATTTTCTTTTAATCTAAGGAGGCCAACCTACCTAACATATTTTTTAGATTCTGTTCTCATGCTTTTACCATTCATAGAAGTATGTTTAGTCAGACACTGTGTTTGTTTCTCTATGGTCAGGTGTCCCCAAAACACTAAGACATATTTTGACATCTTTGTGATGTGGCCTTCTGCCATGGTTTTTTCAAATCAAAGCAGAAGACTGGTATATTATTGTCCCTGATTTGTGGCAAGGGTTCTTACGAGAGGGGTCCTGCTGATTCCTGGGGGTTACTGTGCTGTAGTTTTGGTGGTGACTCTTCTCATTTTTTTCCTGCATTTAGAGGTAAAATACTGGACCAGTCCTTAACAAATAGGGAAGAGGTTTTAGAAAAAGAGTGTAAACACATTGAAAGCTGAAGAGTCCGATACAGAGCCAAACAAGCTTTGTTTAGTTTTTGGCATATCTATTTCTATCTATCATCCTTTTGTGAATTTCAGACAAAATTCTGGTAGCAGACCATCATGATAAGCTTCAGGAGAAACTCTCAGAGTGCAGATTGGATAGGAGCTTTCTATGTTGAGTTAGGAATTGGTTGGATGGACGAGCTCAGAGAGTGTTGGTGAACGGTGCCACATGCAGCTGGCAGCTGGTCACTAGTGGAGTCCCACAGGGGTCAGTGCTTGGCCCAGCCCTGTTTAATATCTTTATTGATAATATGGTCAATGGAATTGAGTCCATCCTTAGCAAGTTTGCAGATGATATGAAGCGGGGGGCAAATGTTGAACTGCCAGAGGGTAGAAGGGCCCTTCAGAGGGACCTTGTTAGGCTAGAGAAATGGGCAGATTCTAATAGTATGTGATTTAACAAGTCCAAATGCCGGGTTCTTCACTTTGGACACAACAATCCCATGCATTGCTATTGGCTGGGGGACGAGTGGCAGGAGAGTGGCGAAATGGAGTGGGATTTAGGAGTAATGGTTGACAGAAAACTTTAATATAAGCCAATAGTGTGCCCAGGTGGCTAAGAGGGCCAAAGGCATCCTGGCCTGTATGAGGAGCAGTGTGGTCAGTCAGACTAGGGAAGTTTTTCTTCCCCTGTACTGGGCACTGGTCAGATCACATCTTGAGTACTGTGTCCAGTTCTAGTGTTCACAGTGAGACTGGAGAATAAGCCCCGTGAGGAGCAACTGCAGGAGCTGGGGTTGTTCAGCCTGGAGAAGAGGAGGCTCAGAGGTGATCTCGTTGCTGTTTACAACTACCTGATTTGCCTAGGGAATTGGTGGAGTCAACATCCCTGGAGATGTTTAAGAAAAGACTGGATGAGGAACTCAGTGACATGGTCTAGACGATGGGAGGCTCAGATGGACAGAGCATGGTGCCCATGGCTCTGGTTGTGTGTTTGATCCCAGGGTAGGAGTTGCTTGGTAGTTGGACTAGATCATCTTCCAACTCAGAATATCCTGTGGTCATTTTTCTTTAATCTCTTCACTTTACTTTTCTCCCAATATAGAACTGTTTTCCTTATATAAACTGTTGGTTTTATCTGAAGAGAAACCTAAGTTTTACAACAGTATGTGAGATTTATGATGTCACCTTTGTCCCAGCATCACAGAGGTTGCTGCTGTGGCTTACACTGAACAATGGAGGAAAGTTTCTGCAGAAGTGGCCATCACGTGGATAAAAGGTGAGAGTAATGACTTGCTAAGGACTGTGTTTCTCTGAGAGAAATGAAATCTGCCATGGTTTTATTGAAAAATTTGGGCAGAATTATATGAGTAAACATTGATAGCACAAGCCAACCTCATAGTGATTATAGTGCTAAGCCTATACATATGTAACTAAAGATCTGAAAATTGTTCCTTTTGCCTCTATCTCAAATCTAGTAGAATATTCTGCAATGACATGTAAAAATTATTTTCTATAGATGGTGATTAAAGAAACATGCATGTTGAATATTTCACCTTTGCCTTGGTATCTCACTCCCACTGAGTCCCTAAATACCACCACTTGTTTCTTGCTTTGTCAGAACCAATGTGTTGCCAAAAAATTTTGCGTAAAATGTGAATTTTTAAAACTTTTGTAATATCAGATTTTATTTTTTCAGTAAGAGTCAAAGCTCAGAAAATATTTTTCTCTTCTCTTTCCAGTCTGGCTTAAGTATCCAGTGATAATAATAGTAGAATCTTCTTACTGGTGGGGTTTTTTTCCTGTTTTTGGTGGAGTTTTTTCTCCTTCTGTCTAAATTAGCTAAGAACTGTCAGGTACACAAGCAGAACCTGCTGCTAAGCAACAAAGCTGCATTACCTGGAGAATAACATTACACTGCACTGAATACTGACAGAATTGGCAAATGGTCTCAGGAAGGGGATCAGTCACCATTCTGTTACAAGCCTGTAAATGCAGATGGTAACAAGGATTAGCAGTCTAGAGCTTTTTGGCTTAATATTTTACTGACTGTGTCTTTTCAAAACAGTCATTTCAACTGAAGTCTGATTCATCATACTCTTTAATATATTAAGTGCTATGAAAACTACAGGCTAACACTTTTGAGGACTACAGGTACATCTATCAGGCTATGAATGTCTAGTTTACTTCTTATATATTTAAGAAAATTCATTAGAAAAGCCAAACTTGTAATGGTTGCAATTGCCTAAGAGCTGAATTTAAATTCTTTTTAGTTTAGTACCCAGTGAGGTGTAGGTCAAAAATAAAGACCATTTACCATGATAACATTTTGCAACTCTAGATGGCATATTATTCACAGTAGATGCAATATCACTGAAGAGAAAAACTGAAAATATGTTTTTCTAAAACTCATTCTAGTAATAAGGCATTTTATGCATTTCTATATATACTACTTTGTCACATAACATATGCATTTTCCTCTTTAAAGGTAAAGAAATATTATATATAATGTTGGGCTGGCTAAACCTCAAATCCAGGGCTTCACTTTCACAAGTAGATGTATGTTTTTAAGAACAAATTAAACTGATGGAGATTCCACTTCCCATTTCTGCAGCCTGGTGTATTGTCCTGGTTAATTGTCTATAATGCCCTCAAAATAATAACAACCATAATCTCATACATAAATGTTTTGCTACAGTCTAAACCTCTTTTTGGCTTTTTCACCAAAGACCTAGGGAAAAGTATATTTATTTCCTCCTGAAAGTACTGTTCAGTCTGTTGGTTCACCCATGATGTCACAGGAAGACAAAGTTGAAGTGGAATTCAGCATCACAACACAACTGTGCTAAATAATAAATAAATTAATGAGTACTTATAATTCACAGGTTATTCTGAGTTGTAAGGTACCCACAAGGATCATCTAGAGAATGCCCACCCAGGGATTGAACCCACAACCCTGGAATCATGGGCACCACACTCCATCTATCCGAGCCTCCCATTGTCTAGACCATGTCACTGAGTATCTCATAGTCTTTTCTTAAGCACCTCCAGGGATGGCAACTCCACCTCCCTGGGCAGACCATTCCACTGAAGGATCACTCTCTCTGTGAAAAAGCTCTTCCTAACATCCAGTCTATACCTCCCCTGGTGTAGCTTAAGGCCATGTCCTCTTGTTCTGGTGTCATCAGCCTGAGAGAAGAGATTCACACCCACCCGACTGGAACATCTCTTGAGGTAGTTGTAAACAGCAACGAAATCACCCCTGAGCCTCCTCTTCTCCAGGCTGAACAACCCCAGCTCCCGCAGTCCTTCTCATAGGTCTTGTTCTCCAACCCCTTCACCATCCTCGTTGCTCTTCTCTGGACCCTCTCAAGCAGTTCAACATCCTTCTTAAACTGGGGAGCCCAGAACTGGACACAGTACTCAAGATGTGGCCTGTCCACCGCTGAGTATAGAGGAAGAATAAGTTCCCTGGTTCCCTGTGTAATTTCATGCATAGTTAATGTTCAGTGAGGAATGCCCCACTCCAGTGGTGCTGTGTAAAATACAGAAGCAGCCAGTTCTATACCTACTTGAAATATATACCCTGTTTTCCTGAAAAAAAATAAATGTAACATCTTTCTACTTGATGCACTTCACTGCTGCAGACTGGTTGGTTGCACCAGAAGGTCCATCAGGCTCTTCTGCATCTGGATATCCCAGCACATGTGGGAATGGGCTTCCCAAACCTTCAGGGCCTGGGTCCACACCTTCCCTCAGCTGTTTTGTGTCAAAAGCCATTCCAGATGCTCTCCAGTGCAATCTGCAAAGGGATTCAAACAGTTATAGTCTTCCTCATATAAATGAGTGCTAGGAAAGCAGAACAGCTCACCCATATGTGTTGTGTTTTCACACATTTGTCACCGTTTTCATAAGATTGTAAAAATTGGAATTTTGTGCAGAAGGTGTCCTGTAAGCATCAGGCATCAGTCAGTGTCTCAGCAGTGGCAGCCAAGTTGTAATTTATCTGACACGCCTTTGTGACTTTCCTCTCAGTTCCAAAGTAAATGGCTTTTTCACATCATTCATTCAAATGCACAACCAGGTTATCAGTAGCTGCCACTTGTCTGCCAGCGGCACAAAAATGACATAAAATGCCACTTGCCCTTAACACTGTTCTTTATGTTCTTCTCTTAGCGTGCCCAGTGGTGTGTCCCCTCAGCTCAATTGTAAATCAAACTCAGAATTGTTGTGACTAGCTGAAGAAGAGATGAGGAGGAATAATATTGATTATAAGGAGATCATAGGACAGTTAGACCTCCTCTGACCATGCAACCAAATCTATCTGTTTACTAAGTGTACAATAATTGTTTATGAAAATTCTCCTGGTCTGAATGAACCAGCCTAGAGAACATTGGTTTCGGAGAATTTTAATATGAAGTGTTGCCAAATACAACTGGTTTGTGGCACTCTGTTTTCATAAATTAAGTGAGGAGTTAGACTGTGAGGGAACTAGGTTTGCGTTTACTGTTCTGGGATGTGCGTTCGGTCTCTGTACAGGTGTTAGATGGTGAGTTGGACTAGATGATCCCTGTGGGTCCCCACCAAGTCATAATATTCTGTGAATCTGTGTGAATTATAAGTCTGATCCTAAGTATTAAAAATACTCTCTAACATTAGGATCAGTAATTCACAGATCATTGCAGACATTTGCAGGTCAAATAAACTAAGAATCCCTTTTCTGTGTAGTTGGTTTTCCCCAGCTGTGTTTGGTTACTGTCACAACAAGTCTGTTTAATTTGATTGAGGTAGGGAGAGCTCACTTCACACAGATATGAAGTGTATTTAAAAAACATGATGTGAAGTAAAGACTCAGCTTGTCTGATTCTAGCCATTTGTAGTTTTATTTACTCAATGTCTTGATCATTTTTATTTTAGTCTGCTCTTGAAGCAGGGGGTTAGATTTAACTCAGTGAACTCTTTTCCTGTCAGCCATTAAAGAAAAGTCATTCCCCATCAAAAACTCATTGTTAACATCTTCATTGTGAAAACACTCCCAAGATTTGTTTTTCAACTATTATTACATGTTCTTGGGGTAGAGTACTAGGTATTTGAATCAACTTGTTTTCCTTTATAAGAAAAATTTTGCATTTCATTTTGATTTCTGACCTTTTTCAGAGACATTGCTTTATGTTGTGATTGTGATTCTGATAGATGGTGACATTTTCTAAGTTGGTGGGGTCACTTAAGGGGCATTTTCTTTAACCAAACTTTTTTTTTTTTTATTGTTCTGTTATTGGTCCCACAATACATTCTTCAGATGGTCGTTACAGGCAGTGGCTTCCAAGCGTGAAGAAACATTCCAAAGCTATCAAAGTCGTTCTTCTTTCAGCCAGATTGACATCATAACTTTCCACTGTCAAGTTTCTGATGATGATGACATGAACAGTACCTCATCCAATAATTTTTCAGGCCAGTGCCTGCTCACGGTTTGAGGATTATTTCCAGCAAGAATACTTCATCTTTCTTTCTTTTACAAATTATTCAATATATACAACAATAGGTGTAGACGAGCTGTCACCGTTACAATTAGTACAATTGTTCTGAATTACAAGTGCAAAATTTTCAGTATTTTAAAATGGACACAAAACCTATTCGGGACTGCAGACTTCTGTAACCTTGGAAACTATGATATATGTTCATTTGAGAGGCAACTGATTTATTATAGCAGTGTCAAATTGTTTTGGAGAGAAAGAGAATTACACTGTTTCACTTGATAAAAGGTATTTATATGACTCATCTGCTGTTTTTGTCACTCTTAAACTATTAGTAATAGTAGTAGGGCATTTAATGAATATTCCCTTGTTTTTGTAGCACTTGAAAACTTCATTGAGGACTGCAGCATGAGTCTTGGATTCTATTTAGACAGTCTTTGCTTTGGAGAGATTGTGCTCCAAGGCCCAAGGGAGACAGGTAAAGTTGTTACTAAATACATTTCAGAGTGGTCCTGTTTATAGTCAGTGCATTGAAAATTAAGACTGTTTTGAGAAGGCTCTAACAACTAACTAAATGTAAAGGTAGATCGGGAATTTATTTTTCTTTTTTGTTTCAAATGGCAAGTATTAATATTGCACAACACTGATTACACTGTTTTAGAGAGCATGCTTTCAGCTTTAATTATGGGCATTAGATTTTAGCATTTGTTTAAAATGGATACAAGTGTAAAAACACTAACCTTTGGGAGGATTGCCCCCATCTTTCAGTGTTACTGATAATTATTCCATGATTCCATTATTCAAATGATAATGATGGGACTGGAGGGCAGGCCCTATGAGGAGCGACTACAGGAGCTGGGACTGTTCAGTCTGGAGAAGAGGAGGCTCAGAGGGGACCTCATTGCTGTTTACAGCTACCTGCGGGGAGGTTGCAGCCAGATGGGTGTAGACCTCTTCTTCCAGGCTGACGACACCAGAATGAGAGGGCACAGCCTCAAGCTACGCCAGGGGAGGTTCAATCTTAACATTAGGAAGCGGTTTTTCACAGAGAGAGTAATTGCATATTGGAATGGGCTGCCCAGGGAGGTGGTGGAGTCGCCATCCCTGGAAGTGTTTAAGAGAAGACTGGACGAGGAGCTTAGTGACATGGTCTAGCTGGGGGGTGTAAGGATGGATGACCCTGGGCCCCTTCCGGCTCGGAGTGGCCTGCTAGACTGTGAGGGATCTAGGTTGGTATTACGCTCAGGGATGTGCTCTCGGTCGCTGTACGGGTATTAGATGGTGAGTTGGACTAGATGATCCTTGTGGGTCCCTTCCAACTCATAATTTTCTGTGATTCTGTGATGTGTCCCGGCCCCCCCAAGAGGTGCTCTTTCTAGCAAGAGTAAAATATGTTTGTATCTTTCCATAGCTCTTTCTAATAATAACTAATAAAGTGTGTGCATCAGAGACAGAATGTCATCTTACTGCTCATTAGCACATGTGGAGCCACACTCTTCTAAAATCCCAACATTGGTTTTTCGCAGTGCTGTCTGACTTAACCTCTATTTCACAGCTACATATGGCTGCTGGTAAGAGGCTGAACTTTAGAAGGAACAGTGAAAGCAGTTATGTGGGAAGACTGGGGTCTTTTAAACTATTCTCAGGGTTGTTTTAGAGAAGTTGTGCAGAGCAAGTGTGAATTTGATGAATACTGAAAGAATACAGTTGTCACTAACTGCACCTTTGAAATAATACAGTGGGCTTTGCTGTTTGCTCCCTTATCACCATGTTTCAAAAGGGATATTTTGCTGTTGTCTTCAAAAAAGACAGAGTTGCACAGTAAGTGTGTCTACAGATGCTTTTACAAATAACTCATGTTTAATTCCTCTGTTGCTTTTATTGCAAAGTGTCCCTAACACTATTGGCAAACTTTTCAGCTTTTTGGGCTATGTCAGTTCTTCCACATAACAGCTTTGGTTTGAATTTTTTTTTTCACACTGCACTGAAAATAAAACATTTTGTATGTTTTCTTGCAATAGAATTGTGTCAGAACAGATGATCTTAATTCAGAAGTCTCGATTTTTCATCCAAAAGTTTCAAAATATTTCTAAACTTCTGTACTGAAAAACATTGCAGGAAAACAAAATGTTTCCATTACAGTTTTGGTTTCAGTGCAAGGCCACAGCACCATCTTCTATGAATTCTGTAAACCGTTTGCCTGGAACAAGAGCTTCCTTCTCAGAAAGACTTAAATCTTTATGGCACAAATTGAACTTTCTCCACTAAAAATAAACAAAACGCATATAGAAAAGGGAAAAAACCCCTATGTCAACACATAACAGGAAAATGAAAGCGACTTATCACAAAGTGAGTAGGTAAGACTTTGCGGTAGGATGTTTTGTTTTATAATCCTATGTTATATCAAATATACTTTATCTCAGCGTAACTGAGCATCTTGTCTGTCTAAGTTTGTGGTTAACAAAACAGTTTTTAGCACTGGGAGTAGTATGTGACTCTATATAAGATTTGATGACTACTTCTGTAGCCAGTTGGAGCCGTTCTTTTTGGACTCACATCTTTAAATAATTGCACTAAGTATTTCTACCGCGTGTCATGGTAAATGACAGTCCATTTGCTGTGTAGAAGAGACAGCAGGAGAAATATTTGAAACCTGCCTTTCCATTTTAGTGTCATATACAATCATAGAAAAGCTCAACACACACAAACAACTAAAATACTTGTAACTCGATTTTAATATGTCATGAAAGTGTTTAATTTTTCATTCTACTTGTATTTATGCAATTTTTTAAAATGCTTAAATATTCCTTTCCTTATATGAAGATATTAAGGTATGTAGAGGTCAGATTAGTGTCCTGCAGTGAATCACTGCTGAGAAAAACAACAGTGTAGCTCAATGTGTTTTTAACTGGAAATGAGCAGTGAAAGCCACTGTGGACTGAAAGGACAGCTGGCATGGCAGCATTTGACATCCTGTGTGTAATTGATTTTGAATGCTTGGCAGATTTTTATAATGGTGCAGAGGCACTTAGACCAACAGGTAACTGTTGGGAATAGATTGAGTGGTGGTGAGCCCATTTTCATATTACTCTTACATGAGAATCCTTTAGACACACTTGACATCAAAGATATGTTCTCTTTTAAGTTCAAGTGATTGTCAACTGTTACACCCCCTTGCATCAAATTCCAGAAAGGCAGAACAACTTAAAACACCTGTATGTTATTTCATTAAGTGATCACTGTTAAAGATGAAATTTCAAGTGCGGTTTTATATATAGTAGGAGTGGGAAATAGAGTATTGGCTGGGCAATCAGCCTTTAGTTTTTATGTTCAAATTATTTGTTGGAAAACTCTGAGCTGAGAATCACTCATGAAATTGATGTCAAAATTAGATCAAGGAGCCCAGCAATTTTAACCAGGGGAAAGACAAGCTGTTTCTGTCTGAAGTTATATTTTTTAATATGTGTTAAGTGGGCTGATCAAAATAATGCAACAATTCTTAAAGAGCTACTGGTATTGCTTTCCTTTTGCATTGCGTGGCTGCTAATTGTCAAAATAAAGAAAAAAACCCCACATCTCTAAATAGATTTGATTTTAAACCAGTCCAGGATTTTAGAAGGGACTTAGTGGAATTGCTTCGTTCTGGACTGCTGAATTTTATACAAGGTAAAAGAGTTTGCATTGCATAATGAAACAATGTAGTTTCTGAAAATCAGACCTCCTGGAATCAAGCATGCAGATCCTGAAAATCTAAAAATTGCCAGTTACTGTAAAAATCTAGGTCATACATTTCTAGACTTTTGGTTTTCAAGCTGGTGGAAAGTGTTTGGTTCTTCAAGGATTTTTTTTTTTTAACTGTATTATCGTTTGCTGCTAAAGGTTTAGTATTTTATATGATGTCCATTAATGTTGGTATTAGGATGGATATTTGAATTTTGGACAATAAAATATCGTACATAATACACTGTAAATATCGAAAGCAACTGCTTTGTTAAATTTAATAGATTGTGCCAAGCAGTGTTCATAATATTTTATTAATGGTTCTGGATGGGACCTAGAAATTTTTACAGTGGTTGGACTGACCATTCATCCAAAAGATATAGCCACTTAATTGTGTCTAAGCAGCTGTCAATTTTGTGTGCCCTTAAGATGTCCCTTTCTCACTTGGCTGATCATATCATGTTCGGAGCCTCTGAAATGTTCAGACTTGAACCAGAAGGGAAACTTTTACTTGTGATGAAACTGCGATGGCTTAACCGTTGTAGTGCGTGTCTGCGTCTTTGTATTTCTCTGAAAAAGTGATGAGTTACAGGGAAGGATAAAGACAGTTGAAGTAAACTTACATAAAAGTCTAACTCTATTTTCCAGTATTTCGTGTACTTGCAGAGTCATTTCTTCAGTAATGAAATGAGAGATTTTGATAAAAATTGAGCAGTATTTTCAAACTGAGAGAACCATCATTGCTGCACCCATTAAAACTTAAGTTCATCTGAGATTATATTTTTGAAAAAAAAACTCGAGAGCATAGCCTCCTGGAGACCACAATTTTCAAAGAAATAGAGGTTAATGGCCTTGGTATTTTATTTTACCAAGTTAATCAGATGATTTCAACGTTGTCTACCCAGACCCCATGTACAAACTATTCTTCATTTGCTGTTGTAAAAATGTGTCACTTTTTATGTCAGAGTAAAGAAATGATGCCGTGTATTAGTGCCATTTGCAATTATTGGAGTAGAAGAGGTAAAAAAAAAGATAAATCAAGAAACAAAATCTTACACTAGATGAATATCTTGGGTGATCGTGCAACAATTTATTATGGAAAGCTAAGAAGTGGTGGGGCTCAGATAAAAACTGTAGCAGCTATTACAAATTGCTTGAGTGATTATACATTTTAACCTGTTCATTAGTTTACAACTCATAAACAGACACTTAAGTATTGCAGTTAATCTCATCAAATCGAGTAACATCATCTTTTAAAGATTATTTGGTTAGTAGAGGCTTCTTGACTCATTGAAGGGAGATATTTCACTGCCAATAGGACTATTTATTAAAAATATCTGGCCAAAAAATGGATTCAATATTTCTTCGTTAGAAGAATACTAATAATGATTTTTTTAAATAGATTTTTTTGCAGTTACGTGGAAATTAATTTCATGGTCATTTATGTTCTTTAAAATGGATCCAGAAATCTCAGCTAAAGCATTGCTGTAAAATCAAAAAATCCACATGATTTTAAGGATATTTATTAAAGAAAAGACATATTTGAGTCACTTAATTTTTGTTTAATAATTCTATTATGCACACACAAGAAAGCTGTAGACAGCCCTGTGATTCTAGATGAGAAAGATATTGCTCTGCTTAGATTTGGTGACAGTCCATAGAAAATTAGGAATAGTCCACAGAAAATTACTCATTTAGCCTAAAATAGCATAAGACAGTATTTTCTACTGAAAAGAATCATTAATGAGACTAAAGAATGCATTTCAAATAAACATGTTGAAGTAAATACACATAAAATGCAAAATGCACTCATTCTTAGTTATGTTATGCCCTATTATAATAGGCAAGATGCACAAACTATTTTTTCCCCTTTTTTTTAAGCAGGATTCATGTGTTTTCCTCTATGGGTTTTTTTCTTTTAATGTTTAATTAAGTGGATTTTTTTCCTTAAAATAAATGAAATCTTACTGTCAGTCATTAAAAAGAAAACAACCTAGGACTTGTCCTCTGCAGTTAAAAACTGGGGAAATCCTGCGTGTGGAGACACTGTTTCTTGAATTAAAATATGACAGAGTGGTAATATAAATTATGAAGGAGGGCCAGTTTCCACTGAACCCTATCTAAGCAGAATTTAGCATACCTGTCATAGTCCATTTCATTTTCAGGAGCACTATACATCTGCTGCCTCCCAAAAGATAATCTTAGAAAACCAATTTGTATCAATATTGGACATACATATGCAAAACATCTATCCCATTTCAACCATTCTATGTACCCATTTAAATATACTCATTCTACCAATACTGCAGCTGTGTGTTTTGGATGGTAAAAGTAAAGTTTGTCTAAATTCTTGACTGCAAAATTTCTCAGAGGCAAAATGTGGTGCGTATATGTAAGATAAAGATTCTCATTGGTTTTGTGTGTTATTTTACTCAGCTGTGTAGGTACTACATATTCTGTCTAGAACAGTCTGATAATATATAGTTCTATTTCTCACAGGAATTGAATTTTAATCAGGAAAGAAACAAGTCTTTTAAGGAATAAGACCTACCAACATTCTTTAGTCCTTGAATTAGTAAGTTACATAAGCCAGCAGTCTTGCAAATCTGGATGTATGGCAGAGTAGAGAGATCTCTGGACTTACAAAGGAGCACCATTGAAGTCAGATGTAGGATCAGAACAACTTGATGGATGTGATGATTTCCACTCTTAATTGCAACCTCTTAAAATTATAATTAAATTAAAATCTTAAATTAAAATTCTTCTCGCGTTTTTCAAGTGTTAAGAAGTAATAAATTCTCTCTTGTTAGAGACAAGAAAAAAAAAATAAAATTAGTTGGAATCAATTCTTTTTGAATAAAGAGGGTTAAGTCACATGATTCTGTATGATTATAAATTGCATGATAGACCAATCAGAAATTGCTTCTCTGTATGCAAATTCCTTACCCATTGCTAACAGGCGGCCAACAATTTAGAATTTCCTTTTAATGAATCCTTAGCTAGATCACCCATTCTGATGAATTTGCTATCAAAAGTAGTGCCTACTGTGTTTGAGTGTTTTCTGAGTATGCTGAACTTTTATCTATTTTTGACCCTAAAGAGTGAATTAAACAATCCATTGATATCAGCCAGCTGTTAGCTAGCCTCATTTGGAACCCAAATACCATGAACTAATTTTTCTCTTAATTGTTGAAGTTTGTGAGACCACAAATCTCTTGACTGACATGACTCCCCATGGCCAATATTTTAACAAGTTACCCGCTGAATACTAGCTCTATTTCTTTTTCTGTCATTATAAACTAGCACTGCTGCAATTGGCATGATGACAGAGAATCCACAAAAATGGTCAATTTTTCAGGAACATTTGCAGCTTTACATATATAATTAAATTCTTCAATTTCTCCCAGAAGAAAGTCCCTAATTAATTCATTACCATATATCTGGGGAGACTTCCCAATACAGGTTCTAAGAGAACTGCAATCCATTGTAATTCATTAAATACTTCCGTAATAAAAACCTTCAAAGAGCTTAAAGATAAAGAAGGAGATGCTTGACCTCCCATTTAAAATGGGTGGAAGATCGTGGATTTTTATGTTAGTTGTGCACAGCATTGATGGTATTTGGAATAAAAGGCTCAGCAGGGTTTGATTTTTGAGGATTTTCCCTCTACTTATTTGGAGGAGACCACTTGTGAGCCAAAAGCAAGGAATTTTAAACCATGTCTTTGCCCTTGTTTTTTTCTCTGACTGTAGCAGGATAATTTTGCTTCCACCGCCATTTGGCCAAATAGTTCCCGACTTCCTGAGTACCCTGTATTGTTTGTCTTCCTCATTTTCTCTTGTTCTGCCTGTGCAACCACTTTAGTAACCCTGTCTAGCTTTGCTAAATCTAATGTAGCTTACTACTTGTTTTATTTTCCTACTACGTGTTCCTGTCCATGATATTTGGGCAACTTAAAGCTTACAGCTTGGTTGCAATAAAAATAGGATTCATCTAAGTTTTCTCCTTGTTGCACCTGTTTTCTGTCTGGTACCATTCCCATTGTGGCAGGAAAGGTAAGTTCAAAACAAACAAGAAAAAAAAAGAAATTAATGTAAATTAGGATCATTATGCTTGCTCTCAGAGTCTGCCCACTTGTTTCTGTAAGGCTTTGGTAAGAGGTGATGTTCTTTTCATATAGCCCTCTTGCATTTGTGGTGAATAAAGGAATAAAGTCTTAGTTTTCAGCTGCATTAATTCTTGAAATCATCTTCCATTTCTATAAATCCATTTTTCTTCCATCCCATCTTCAAGTATAGTAAAATTTATCTCTTTCATTATCATCCTTTATATATTTATTGGTTGCTAAAATGGTCAAGTCTTCCAGTTAAAGAACTCTACTGAATCAGTGGTGTTAGACCACCTAGTGATACGTAGTACTTTCTCCAGAACCTGATACCTGTATCAAATAAAGGTTGTCATGGGATAATCGTTTCTTAGGGTTGCGCTTCTAGTCACTAAGCCTCAGGCAAGGGTTCCTCAGTACGTACTTGATGAGACTCAGACACCTGGAGAGCTTTGAAGACCCGTATCACTAGAGAAGATCTAGCACGCAATATTAGTAAGATATATAAATGTCTACTAGTGAAAAAAAAATCTGTTATCTTCTAGATTAAAATAATTTTCAAGGGAAATTCAGAAAAATACATCTTGTATTTTAAAAAATTAAATTACTAAGAATTGCTACTTTAGACATGTGTATAATAAAAGCAGGATAATGTTGTGTGAAAAATGTTGTAAAAATATGGAGATTTCTGATGTTTAGATCATAGTATTATTTCATAAGAAATGATTATAAGCCTCCAGAATTAATATCCTATTCAGTCATTGAAGGCAAATTAAATGCAAATGAAACTACTCAAATGAACGCATAATGTTTACTATATTGAGGTTTCAAACTACCTTTGTGATGCTGAGTCGGAAAAAAATCAAACTTACACAGAATGTACTGTGTAAATGCAAATGTCATCATCCATTTTTTTTGTACTTTTCTGGTTTGTGCTTTTTGTTTTGCAAATATGATAATTATAATGCAGCTGTATTAAAATTGGAAGGAGTCATTGAAATTCACCCAGCAAACACTCTTTTTCAAAAGTTATTTGGCTCAAAAGTGCAAAATAGATTTTGAATTTTAAGTCAGCAGTTTTAAAGCTTACATTTATATATTTTACTGTGTCATCATAGTAAAATGAATGAGATCAGAAATATTATGTGTTAGCAGGAAACTACAACAAAAAAAAGTAATGTTTTAATTTTTTTTAAAATGGAAGCCCATCTGATTATATTCCTTTTGTCAAGACAAATGTTTTCCTATAGTGAGGCCTTTACTTAAACTTGAAATGATGTACTTCTTTCCTTCCAGTGTTTTCATTTCAAGAATTACCTTAACATATCAATTTCTCTGTACGAGTCCTGTAGGAAATAACTTTTTAAGTCTAAAATGATTACCTTTGTGCCTTCATGCATTTTATACCTGTAATGCAAACTCAGGGAGTTGAAGAATCTTTCCCTGGTGCAATGTTGAGTTTGCGCCCACCCCCACCCCCAACTTGTTTCTTAAATCTCTATAGATGAAAATCCACTTTAGCATAGAGGCGAGTGTCCCCATCTCTCATGCGGGAGACAGGGGTTCGATTCCCTCCAGGAAGGCAGTTGGTGTCGTTTAGGAGTTGGACTTGATGATCCTTGTGGGTCCCTTCCAACTGAGAATATTCTGTGATTCTGCAACTTCCAACACTTCTCATTCTCTCAGGTACCCGGTATCTTCATCTGCAGTGGTCTACTTTCCAGAAGAGTTCACAAGGTCTTTCTTAAATGAATATCTTGCCTAGCACAGCCAGCAATGCCACGACAAAACACACAGCCATTTTATCAGCATGTTCCCAAACTCTGCTAAATAGAGAAAAGCAGCGCTGCTGACAGACTTCATCCCACACAAGAACAACTCAATAACTACAGTAAGTATAGCATGCTTAATATAAAACTACTGTGGTCTAACTCCACAGTGGGCACCAAAAAGGACTGTGGTGGCCTGAGCTTGGCTGCATGCCAGGTGCCCACCACGCCCCTCTGTCACTTCCCTTTCTCAACCAGACAGGGGAGAGAAAATAAAATGGGAGAGAATTTGCGGGTTAAGATAAGTCAGGTTACTATAACAGAAGCTGTGCAGCAAGCTAAGGAAAAGAAAAATGAAGTATTTTATTCTCTACTTCCCATCCATAGGCACTGTCCAGCCACTTTCCAGGAAGCTGGGCTACAGCACATGAAGCTGTTACTCCAGAAGGCAAATGTTATCAATGAAGAATGCACCCCTTCCTCCTCCTTTTCTTAGCTTCTATATCTGATTCTACTAATATCTCATATCATATAGCATGGAGTAGCCCTTTGGTCAGTTTGGGTCCACTGTCCTAGTTGTGTTGCCTCTAAGGGTCTTGTCCACCTCCAGCCTACTGCTTGAAGGGTGGAATTTTAGAGACTGCTGATGCTGTGCCAGCACTGCACAGCAATAGTGAAAACGTTGGTGTGTTACCATCTCTTTAGCTACCAGTGCAGTTTACAACACTGTGAGGCTGCTATGGAAAAATAAACTCCACCTGAGCCAGACTCAATATTACTGTTCATTCAGCATGCACAGCATAAAGAGTAGATTAAGTCCATTATGAGAGGGAAGGTTGAATTGCTCTAAATGACTGACACAGGCTTTATTCTTCTGTGGCTCAAGTGCAAGATGCTGGACCAGAATAGTGGTAGGTCAAGTATGTTGTCTGTGCAGAGATCCTTAACTTGCCAAATGCAGAAATGAAAATAATTTGAGAAAAAACCCAAACCTTACAGTTCTCACAGTTCCTTATTCTGATGAGGCATTTGATACACAAAGCTTGGATAGAAGGTGTCAGAAAACTGAGCAGCAACAAAGGTCATTATCACAAACTGAGCGAGAAGCAGGAGTAAAAAAGCTTTGTTTCATGTACACACTGGTGAACAAGAAAGGTGGAGGAACATTATGGAACTGATTGTCAGGGGAAAAAAGCCTAAATGATAACAAAATTTAAAGCATTTTATGAGAAATTAAAGTTACACCCTGTGGTGAGAGAGACATGCAGTCAAAGAATAATACCCATGTGTTTTCATTTTGTAGCATAGCAGCAAAATCTGTTTTGATCTTGTTTGTCTTGTTAAATGTTTCAACTGACTCTGTATCCATTTCTTTATATCCTGTAGGATACAGGTTAAGATTGTGCATGCTGTTTGTCAAATTTTAAGATGTTTAGCAATGCTCTTGGAGGCTTAGCAATTTTGCCTAACCACAGCAGCATTACAGTGTATGTTTGAGAGACTGATTGAATATTACAAGTCTACATGTAAAGCAGTTTTTCAATGATATAGCATTTGATTAGTGGGAAACAGCAAAAAATAATGTTATAGTTGCAGTTGTTTCATATTTGTCATCAGAGATTGTCTCCCTGCTGTACACAGGTACCATCAGAAAGAAGGTTTTGTGAACCATACAAGCCGTATCTGAGGACCTGGAAGCTAACGGATTACTTGGAAAGAAAGCCAATTTTTTTCCATTTATAGGGATCTCCATAATAATTTAGAGAAGATTTTAGAATTATTGCTATTCTTGGCTGGAAAGAGGTTATTTCTCTGTATGTGTGCATATTGGCTAGTGCTCAAACCCCAGTGTCAATATAAACAGAACTCTCATTTTGACAATTTCTTGTAATGTTTTAGTTATGTGCTCCAGTCCATTAGAAATTTGCTTTAGCTATTGATAATCCGAAATGCTAAATCTTAATTCATCCTATTCTCGCTTCAAAAAGATCTGTAACCGCTGACATAGGAACAAATGCCATTAAATGCCCATGATACTGAGGAGTATATACTTTATATAATAGAAATATTGAATGCCATAATTCTTGTTATCTTGTTATAAATTGTTTAGTCATATCTGACCATGAAGCAGAACATGAGCAGATGTAATCAGTCTCTCAACTGTTAGAAACTAGAATTTACTGTGAGTAAATAGAGTTATACTGGTTAGGTTTGGTCAGGAGGAATTGACAGAAAATCTGTAAAAGTTGATGTGATTGTTGATCTACATTAGTCCAACAATTAAAAAGTTATAATTTTAATTTCTCAGTGGAGGAGTTGTCATGTGACATGGATTACAGCAAAGACCAAACGTGTTGATAAATCAGATGGTTCCAGGTCTTACAGACACAGTGGTGCTTAAAACACCACAACAGGTTTCACAGCAAGTTCTGTCATCAAGTGTGCAGCTGAACCAACATCAGTCAGTAAACCTTTGCCAGGCAAAATCAGGTGATGACTGCAAACCAGGAAAAAGGTTTGTTGCTGTGCAAACTACATATAAGTGATCTGGTTTATCTTGCTAGATGCAATTAATATCAACAGTATTTGTTTTAACATATACCTGAATCCATAATATTTTCTTGTCTTTTTTTCAGGCTAATCAATCTTTTATTAATTTTTGTTACACTAAACCTGAAGCTCAAGCAGCATTTAAGCAGAACAATGGGTCAACCTGGCTTTATTTAAATTTATTTATTATTTTATATATTTAGATTTCAAGGCCTGTTTTGCATATGTGATTACGTTTATGAAATCATCAGCCTTTGGTCATATTAATAGTTAATCCAATTTAAAGATGTTTAGAATTTTTGTTTAACCTTCAGCTTGAGATATCTTGTGGTAGCAGTTTTAGAGAGGAAGTGATGGCATATGCAGGAGAAATATCATATGGAAGCATTTGCAACTATTACCATTTAAATAGCCTGTGTCAACCTAAACAATACACAAGGGTTTGGATGACATTTTTGTGAGAATTTGATTCCAAGGATCTTCACAGTATGATAAATACATGATCCAAAATGACACATTATGGAGCTATTCTAGACTACAGTGAACACAAGATCTCAAGCAAAGGATGATAAGCAAAACTGCATCCCAACACAGAAAGAGCAAGAAATTACAAATAGATGGAAAGCACTTCAAACAATTTCCTCAGCTATGTACTGCACTGTATTGTGACATTTATCAGAGGAATCTTATCTTCTCAAGATGCTTCCAATTTTCTGCAGCCTATTTGAATAGGTCTACTTCCATTAGGGGTGAATTTAACGGACAGGTAGGGGTTTTGTTCTAGCTGCATCAGTACTTCCATGAGAATATCTCTGTAAAACTTAAACTCTGAGTTCCTTGATATGTAATATCAAACATTTGCTTAGAGGTACACACCTGAATAACTCATTAAGGTTAGTGTTTCAAATATAGCTAGGGAAGAATATTCAGTATTGAAGATTAAGGAAAGTTGTAATTTTTGTCTTTATTGCACTTATTATGTAAAAATCCCAAGTATTTTTTTTTATGAGAACCTCCAGAAAAAATGCGCTTTATGAATGAACTAAAGACTGAAAAAAATAAAGTCCAGAGACTTTGAGAGTCATAATCTTGCACTTGAAATATTAGGCAGGAATGACAAACACTTATGCCCTGCTCCTGCCGTGCTGGGTTGCACAGAGAGCTGTGAGCACAGAGTTGGAGTGCTGGTACCCACCAGAGCCAAGCCGAGGTGAATCGAGAGGGAGAATGCAAATTTTAGTATTGGAATCTACAGTCTAGGTTGATTTTCAGAATATAAAATATGTGGTAAATTATAGCTTAACTCTTAATTTTATAAGTGTGATGCTTTCGTAATAAACACAGGCTGCTGGAGTTCATCTGAAAACAATCTTACATGTTTGATTCGTTTTATTCATGGGGACAGTTGTTATGTCATATGCTGAGTGGGTTTGGTGCTTTTCTCCCCTTTTTTCCAAATCTAGCTCTGAGTGCTTGCAAGCAAAGAAGAAAACAGACACCAAGAGGAACTGAAGTTGTTCATTGTGGGAAGTGCCTAAAAAATTTTGTCTTAAAGATTTGAATATTTTATTTTTGTAACAAAAAAGGTCTCAGAGCCTGAGGAACAGGTTTTTACGTCTGTATTCTTTATTTAGAGAGGGGTTTGGGGTTTTTTTTGCTTAAAAAGACATACTCTCTTTTAATAAATGGACAAGAATGCATTAGTCAATGCTAAGATTTAAGGCACAGTTTCTGTTTGCAAATAGAAAGTTTTACTTAGTGTTCCAGTTGCATGAAAGGTGATGTGTGGCACAAAGTAGTGTAGACATTGTAATGTTGGCCTTGTCTTTGGGATACCATAGGAGAAATAATGAGAATGAAAATATTAACAATGATGGTGCATTATTGTTATTAGTGCCTACGGATGTACTCTAAAATTTCCTATCCTTGGGAATCTCCCTGGTTTGGTATTTTGCTGGTGGTTTGTTTAGTAGGGCTATATACAGCATTGATTTATTTTTTTATCTATGTAAATGTTCTTTATATAGCTGTCCATTATTTCTCTCTGAAGTACTCTCTGAGAAAAAAAAAAATTGTTGTCGATCAATATTATCTATGGAGAGATATGAGTGTATACATTTATACATATGTGTCTGCATTTGTGTGGCTTGTGAGAGCTGTGGAGATAGTTCACACTTCAGCTACTTCCTATAAACTGATTAGAGTTTTAAAAGCTCATTGTAATATCAATTGACAGCCCATCTGACATATACTGATATCTCACTAATAGATGGCGTGTGACACATGCTCAAACAAAAAAGGTAGCATTTCAAAATGGCACTCAGCATTGCTGACAACATTAAGTGGTGCAACCCTATCAGTTTAGAATCAATTTGGACTTTATAAGCATTTATAATTCATTTGAATTCCTCTTAAACTCTACCTCAAGAATCTCCCAGGTGTTTAGACTGCAGAAAGATAAAATGCATAGATATATATTGCTGCCTAATAAATCTCTTTCACATTTTCCACTTGCAGAAACAGTGTAGTCTGACCTTGGAAAAGGGCTATAATCTGCTGTCTTTATAAAGATGAGGAAGCAGCTTTGACAAGTAGAAGCTAAACCCTAGATGGTCCAGGACTATCTAGCCATTGCTTAATCTTCTTAATATGGTAAGACAAATCCCATTCTTCATTTTTATATTAACATATTTCAATTTTATTACAGTTTTTAACTCTTAAGCAGAGCTGTAGAAGCTTGGATAGAAATGCCAGACAAGCACACATTCAGAAGAAGAACTCCTCAGCTCAGCAAGCTCAGAAGTTTCAAAAAGCTCATTTTACATGGCTCTGAGTGAGGAAAAATTAGGGCATTGAGCAAGCCTACTTAACTACTGCAGAGACAAAATAATAGGGAGTACATGATGAGAATTAGTTACTATTAACAATAAAATACATTTATTCTTGGTAGGATTTACTGTCAAGATAGGATTCCTAAGTGGGCAGAAGCTTAGAAAGGGCTGTAAATGCAGGTCTCTTCTTTTAAACACCTTTTTTTTTCATTTTTCTCTCTCAAACTGCTATGATAGATATTGTTCGCTCTTCAAAGAAATTGTGTGCCACTGAGTGGGTCACACATGCCATTAAAGCAGCCAAAGAACTGAGTGGTAGTTGAAGTTGGTTAGATTGATTATGGACATATGTACTATTTATAGATAATATATTTCCAACAATGCATACCTTTTATTTGAGGAATAGTTAAATTAAATAAATAAATAGTTATTTAAATTAAATAAATAGATTAAATAAATAAAGTAGTTAAATTTTATGGTAATCTTTAAAAAAAACACTAATTCCTTTCCCAAGCATAGGGACAAAGAGTCTGTGACATCTACCCAGTGTATGCTTTGGATGTTTAAAATCTATAATTTGAGGTATAGAGTTGTTGTGGTATGGCAGTGATTTGGTTACTATAATTAGATTATATGATATTTTCTAGGAAACATGTTCACTTCTGGGCTAATTTCTTTAATAATTTTTTTCTATAGTAAAACATAATAAAAATTACTAATAACTAGTAAGAATTCAATATCATAAATAATCATAATAATTCAAAGTAGACCTCAAGATATGTAAAAATTCAAAAAATCAGTAATGTATCATAAATTGTTATTATCAAATTGATTCTACTCAAGTGAGTTGTTCTGAAAATACTTCCCATGTTTAACTAGCTCTAAAATTTAAAATCTCCTGTGGAATAAAATCTCTGAGAAGTGTGAAAGATTTGCAGTCCAAGTCAAAACACCCTAAACCAAGCTCAGTGCCTCACTGTAAGGATGTTACCAGTATTTAGGAACCTAAATTTTGAAGGGAGGACTTTAGCTTCTCAGATAGTGGTTCTATTCAGCATGGTTGTAAACAATCTTGAAAAGGGCTGATTAGTTATGAGATACAGGCTGTTGGTTGACTGATTAAATTTTTTTTGAATGCTGAAATGTAAAGTTGATTCTAAAGAGATAAAACATGATTTGTACAAAGCTGAATGGCAGATGAAATCCAATTTTGGTAAATGCAAAGAAACTAATGTATTTAAATATACATTTTGATTTCGTAGTTACTGTTCAGGAGGGAAATATTGGTATCATTGTGATTAGTTCAATAAAACTGTCAGCTCAGCACCAGTTAAAGAGGAAAATACAGGTCTAGGAAACACCCAGTGAAAAAATAAGGTAGAATGATGAGTGCAATCCTTTTGAAATCTAGGTTACATTTTTGTCTTGAATATTTGGACAAGAGTGGTGAAATCCCCAAAGGAGCTAAGGAAGCTACAAAATAACAAGAACTATAAACACAGGAAGGGGTTTCTAGTTGAGGACCAATTAAATAGTCATATACATTCTCCTTGGAGAAGAGACGAGTTGAGTTGTGATGAAGGTCTAATAAGTAACAAATGGTGTAGGAAACAGCATTTTTTATTTGTTCTTATAATGTAAAGATGAAGGTGTACTGAATAAAATAATCATGCAATACTTTGAAAACAATCAGAAGGAAATATTTGTTTCATAAATGGTTAATTAAATTATGGAATTCCCTGCCAGAGGATGTGGTGGAGACAGAAAATGTGAATAGGCTCAAACTGGATTTGATTACTTTGTGCTGTAATGAATAGGTGTGTGATTTTGTGAATTTTAAAGAAAATGCAATCTTCAGATATAATTCCTGCCTCTGTTTTCAGATAAAATAACTTGTTGGAAGTACATGCTATTCTTTACTTTCCTGGGTATTTATAGTGGACCTTTTTTGGAAACAAAATATGGCTGTTCTTACGATCTTCAGACATTCACAAACAGGATTAATTTTATCAGTATAAACTGTTTCTCTATGAAGTGTGATGTTAAATGCTTGCATATGTGTAATCTTGTGAAGTGCACCTGCAAGACATCCATGCTAAAACGTGCAGTGTTTGAAAAGAACTCTTTGATGGTCCATGTGCTTTCCCAGCGTGCTCGTGCCTGTGAGCTTGGCTGTACCCTGCCAGCATTTGTGTCACTCACTGGTGACAGTAAGGACAAAAATGCAGGTGTGAGTTTAGGGGCTGGCATTTTCTGCTGTGTGGTTCCTGTTGCTTTCAGATACAAAGTTTGCTTCTGATAATATAGCTGCATCAGCTGTTGTCTTCAACTTAGGGCTCACAATTTTATCTGAATGGAAATTAAAACTAAAGAGAGAATATCACGTTGCTTCTCTTTTCCTGTTTGGTTTCTTGTACCAGTTCACAGGTTCACAGGTTATTCTGAGTTGGAAGGGACCCAAAGGATCATCTAGTCCAACTCCTCACCAACTAGACCATGTCACTGAGCTCCTCATCGAGTCTTCTCTTAAACACCTTCAGGGATGGTGACTCCACCACCTCCCTGGGCAGACCATTGCTGCATTCAGTCCTCAAACAGGAGCTGTAATGTACCCTGTTATGTGCAGCCATGGTTTTTCCTTACCTCTCAGGAAGTAATTTAAATGAGTTTGCAATGCAGCTTTTGCAATAATGTATTTTTTTCTTATTTCAGGAACAAGTAATTATTATGAGATTTTCAGGGGTTTTTTTTTAGGTTTTGGGGGTTTTTTTTGCGATGTATAATAGATTTTCTGATGATTTATGGTAAATGATACAAGTTTGTGGATGTTTCTCAGATTTCTATTTGCAGGATTCCTTTTCTTGTCAGAAAGAGTCTCAAGGAATGGAGGAGAATGGGATAAGAAAGAAATATAGTAACAATAAAGGGAAGAAGGAAAAAATAAACTCACTGGAACTTTGATAAAAGACATTGTCAACAAATTCTACAAAGGTTTTTTTTTTTGTTTTTTTTTTTTACAGAGGAAGAAATATATTTCAGAAATGTAGGATGAACTTCAATTCTCTAAAGCCACTCTTTTCTACTTTGGCCTAAATTTGGCATGGCTGACATGTCTTCCTCATACCCAAGATCATGGAAAGCCAAGATTGGTGTAGCTGATCCCTGGCTAGTTCATTGCCAAGGGGAAATCTTCATTAAAGCCTTCTTCATTATGTATTGCCATTTCCATGGAAGGGGTGACACGTTGCATAGAGTATTCCATGTCAGGGACAGTTTCGGAGAATGCTGGTCAGGAATACGAGTTCTTTGGAGAATGAGGTGTTTTTAAAATAGATAATAGTATGCAGTTTGAGTTTGGAAAAGTTGGCCTTTGCTTTGGATTTACAATGCGTTGGGCATTCTGCCTGTAACTGAACACACATTTTCTGGAACTTCTGCCAGTCACCTGCTGCTTGGTGTGGTAACATCCAGGCATTCTTCTTGCCAAGTCCCACAGGACTCCTTGTTGCTCTGTGCTCAAAGATTTAAACCAGATTAAAAAGCAACCAAGAGAACCAGAGTACAAAAAGAACCCTTAAATATCTGTGAAGCATGCCCTGGCCTCTCACAAGTGACAACACTCTTTGGCATCAAACAAAAGATCTAAGTGCCAGTGGGTATCAACTGAGAGTGAGAGAAAGCTGGTGATACATATTTCAGAGAGCTTCTGTGGACACTAAAGGTCTGTTGGTAGCTTAAGAAAAATGTTGCATTAACTCAAAAAGAGTATTTTTTCATGTTGCAGCTGCAGTATTTCCAGGCGGGAAAACTCTGCTTGAAACATCTGTATAATTTTCATTTTCCCCACTGGAAAAATGAAAAAATGTTGATCAAACTGCTCCCTCACATAGAATCCTGAAACTGCACTTTTTAGTAATTTGTTTGATAGAAAAATGCTTAGCTTAGTATTTGGGAATGTGGGATTAAAATCCTTGGCTAAAATTGTCTCGATTGAAGTAAAACATCTTTCTCTATTTAAACATTGGTTTAGGTATGTTGCCATAAATGAAGAGAGAGTGCATTTAAGCTTCTGAGTTTACAAATTGTTGATTCATACAGGCAAGAGAATACCCCTTTTCATAACCAAATTATGGAGGTAAGAAACTTTCAGTAAAATATTTCATATTTCACTAGAGAAGCTCTAAAATGTCTTCACTCCCAAAGAGACTTAACTTAGAGGATTTGTATAAGCATGGCTCATCCATTTCCTTTAGTGAACACATAGCAATCTAGAAAGTCCAATTATTTCTCTTAAAATGTATTTTGCTGTTGGGCTTTTTCAGTCCCACTTATTTCTTAACCATGCAGCTCATATATTTGGAAAACTTTTCTCGTGATAGAGGACATGGCAAACTCAATCATGCAGTGGCTCTGTCAGGACACCTGGGTGAAGAGATAATTTTGTTGTGTATATATAACACTCCAGATACCATTGTCTTATGCTGAGAAACAAGTAAGACTAGTCAAATACATACACCAATGATGAGTTTTGTTTGGTGCTTGTTAATGGAATCTGCTGGAATAATGTACTTCTGATGTACAAATGAAACGTGCAGTAATTCTCAGAAATATTTCAGTTGGTGTTCTGTAGCTTATGAAATGGAACCTGCAGTTAATCTGTTTTTTAATTAATATGTCTCCATAAAAACAAATTCAGTGGGATCTTAGTAACAGTATTAACTCTGGTGAGACTATGTTACATATCAGTAAGCTTAAACAGAATTGGAAGGAGATAGTTAAAATTTTAATTTATTCAGATAATTTTGAATTCTCAAAATTATCAGTTTGGCAATGCATTAAAATACATTTTCCATTTTTTTCTTGAAAATGTTTGTATACTAGAAAATGTATAAGTACTCTTGGCTGTATTTAGCATATTCGAAATATTTCCAAGGTCAGATCAACAGCAGCATTCAAGGATTTAAAATCAGATTTTGATTTGAGCCTTAGCAGTGTAAACTTATGCTCAGATATGACATTTCAGTGGTTTTCCTACAACTGTATTTTTGAGAACAGTGTGTGACTTTTATTATTACAAAGAATACAATTTTGTATATTAAAAGAAATCAGAGCAAAAATTGACAAGCTGAACCTTCTTTAGAACTGTCATTTAAGCCAAAATTCATGGAAATTAAATTCTACAGAAGAAAACCTATGGATATTTCAGGTACAGAGAGTAACTTAAAAATGCTTTTATATACAGATTCATACCAACAGCTTTCTGTCCAGCAGGTGACTTTCTGCATTAAAAGGTTTGTAGAAGTGGAGATTGTAATAGGATGAACAACCTTGATAAAATGCTTTGATTCTTATCTTTGAAATTTTTTCCCTATTACATTTGCCTTAGCTGGTGCTGCTGCAGTTAAGAGGACGTCAATGCTCCCATTGTAAACTGTTTTTACAGGGTTTTATGACTTCATGGTAAAAAATAGCTTTTGTCTGAAATACAACAGATTTTTTTAATAATTCTGTGTTCAGTTAAGTAGTGAATGTTAACTTGAAAAAACACACTTGTAAATGAAAGGGCAATCTTCAGCTCAGTAATATCACCTCAGATTAATAAAAATGACAGTATTTTAAAAATCCAATTTTGTTTTCACAGTTAAGGTTGTTTGTTTGATTACTTTTTTTGCATTGCACTTTGTTTAGACAGGGGAAAATGGATGAAGTAAGTTTCAGTGGGCTGGTAATCATTTTCACTCTCAGGTCATTAGTACTACAATATTTAAGATGCAATAGCTGCAAGGTAAATTTGATGAAGACAACTGTATGTATTGGAATTTTCAGAAAAGTTTTAATGTTACATATATCCATCCATTTTTTGTCTCATCTACATGTCACAACCCAAGTGTTTACCCGCTCAGCTCTGATTTCTGCTCTTGTGCCTCTGAGGCTGTCTGCCAAGAGCTGGGCTGTCAAAGGTGCTATCTGCAGATCTTCCTTTCTCCTGCTCTTGAGGGCATGTTTTCACAAACAGGAGCTGGAAGATGAATGAGCCAGGAATTCAGAGGCCTGAGCTCCTTTCCCTGCTCTTCTTTTCTTGTTTCCTTGCAAGAGCCCAAGCTTTGCCCTTTCTTGTTTCTTGACTTGACAATGCCTTTGACTTGTTCATTGAGTTGTCCTGGCTTTTGGGTGTATGTTGTAAACAGTGTCTTTGTTGTTGTATAGGTTAGCAAAAATTTATTGTAATGGAAATATCAGTTCCTTCTGCCACGGGAACCTTCGTGCTGTGACAAATAAACCTTCTGGGCCAAGGCATGAGTTTAGCATTAATATGTTTTATTGGGATAGCTATCAGAGAATGATGATGCTTCCTTTTCAGTCTTGGCTTGTTGAAATTGCTTTTGTTATTCCATACAGGACTGACTGAGGCATCAGGTTTTAAAGACTTTTTCTTTTGAACCTACTATTAGAATTCGGGCCTCGGTAAAGGACAAGTCAGGGGAGCAGAAGCAGCTTGGAACTCTGTGGGGACGCAGATGTAGTTCCCTTGTGGGCAGGTTAGCATATGGAGGTGCTTGCCATTCCACTTAATGCTGGGAAACTTGTGCATTTTTCCTCTCCTTAATGAAAACACAGCAAAGCAAAGGTCCACATTTACTCTTGCTTTAGAACTCTGCAGCTCACATCTTCAATGTACTGTGAGTTCGTTATTTGTCTTTATATATAGTTTGTGCAAGGTCCATACTGTGAGATGCAGCAATGAGCAGCTAAATACTCAGTAATTTGTTACTAAATATCTTATTCTTAGTTATGCTGTTTTCCCCATATTCACAGTACAGAATGGACTACTATTGTTCATTTAGAATGGTTATCCTGGAGTTACCAAATACAGAAGTTCTCTGTTGGAGAAGGCTCTGTCAAAGGGTAGCAGCGATACTATAAGACATAGCCTCCAGGCACTAGCACAGACAGCATCTCATATAGCATAGATTGTGTCACTATTATTGTTGTCAAACAGGAGCTGTTAGATTTGACTGTCAAGTATTTTTAAGTCTGTAAAACCTTTAAGAGATTTTCAAAATGCGTATNTATCTCACTTCATTGAAGGCATCCCTCATCTGAGGTTTGTAGATATATTGGTTTTGTAATTTGGAACACTAGGGAAATCTGTTTTGTGTTCTGTTGGGGGATATTACAACCAATCAGAAATGATATGAAAGCTGTAAATAGAAAAGCTTTAGATTTGTGATGCAAATGAATTAATGAAAATGATCCACTTGCAGTAGATGAATAATGGAGCTAAGTTATTGGAAAGTAAAGATAATAGCATATCTGGGATCTTATTGTTCAAGTACTGCCTATAAATGCAGTGCGTTATTCCTCAAGCATTACCAAACATTGCTCAAACTATGTGAAAGACTTCT
>WEKX01026834.1:0-10636 GCA_013390025.1 Pitta sordida | reverse complement strand
CTGTCCTCCTGTACAACCATCAGGCTCAGGCTTTGCCTGCAGCCAGGAGTCTGGATAGACACATTCATTGACCCAGGGGTTGTTTGGGTCTGAACCTCCCTTTCAGCCTTGTCCTTGGTTTTCATCCCTCTGGTTCTAACCATTACTAATGGGAGGAGGGCTAGGAGGACGAAGATAAGGAGAGACACTACCTACAAAAACATTGTCTGAGACTCCACCACCCCTCCCTGCCTGTGCGTACTGCCACGCTAACTGCCTCTTAGTCACTTACATACTCAAAGCCCCTACACTTACTCAAAGCCCCTACACTTACTCAAAACCCCTGCATTTACTCAAAGCCCTTACTCTTAATGCCCCTGGTTGCCTAATCCTGTTTACCGCACACCAGGTTGCTACGGTCTCGATCATGTTAATGACTTAAATACAGAATTTTCAGAATTATACAGAATTACAATTTTGGTTGGAAAAGACCATAAAGGTCATCCAGTCCAACCATGGTCTAACCTCACCCAACTAACACACCTATCCTAAGGCCTAATACCTAACCTAACATCTGACACCCCACCTGCCGTAAACAGATATCAACATACCACAACCCCTGTACTGATATCAAGTCAGACTACTAAGTGCATCATCCAACCTCTTCTTAAACAGCTCCAGAGATGATGCCTTCACCACCTCCTCAGACTTTTTATGGCCTCTTCTGCATTGGTTCATTTGGGCTTCATTTAGATGCAAAAATATTTACATAAGTCCTATCAGTAACAATCTCTAAGTTCTGAACAGATGATTTTTATTCATCTGGTCCTACTCATAATTACAAAGTCACCCACTAGCAAGTATCCACAACCTTCTCTGCATATTTGGGCTTTGGCAGTGATCTGGCTACTGCCTAAGAAGTTTTCAACTTATATTTGACTCAAGTTATTTTCTCTATGCCTTGTTACCTGGATTGCAATATAAAGGAAATCTTCTTGTACACAGAGGATAAATATATTTAAATGAATATGGTATAACTTAATATATGAGGCAATCAGGCAGTTATTTTAACAAATAAGGTGTTTGCAGCACATAAAAATAATACTGATGACATCTCAGACTGGTGAAGAAGAAAGTCCCATTGGTGCGGTAGTAATGCACTCCCTTGGTACACAATTTGGAACGTGTTAACTCATCAAATCATCCTGTCTGACAACAAGCTGTTCTCTTAGACTGTGGATGATCACAACAGTGATCCAAGATGCAAGAAAAAGAGCAGGTATTTGGATCTATTGATCTTACTGTAACTTTAACAATTCTCAGTAGAAACCAAGTGGTTTGGATTGTAAACACTGACATTATTGTAACTGGACTGACAAAGAGCTATTGTGCTTTGACTGTTAAGAACTAAACAGAATGAGCAAGAATTTATTTTGGAGTTACACATAAATTGTATTCCTTGCCTGTAAATGAGTGGTGCATATATTACTCCTCTCTTAACTGTGGAAGAATCTCACCCTTGACTGACGTGGCTTCATATTTCCGTTCTGACACTTCTATGAAGAGATTAATAATATGAGACAAATTTCATGCTGATTTTGACATGTAGGCTGGAGAGCTGAATGATGACTATTCTGTATGATATTACCTATAAAAGCATATGTCAACTTTGTTCTAGAAGTGTAACCTGCTGAGACTTAATTTCCCCCTTAAGTTGTAGTCATGCAAGTAACTATTGATAGTTATGTGCAACTGTGACAAAAGTTTTGTGAGATAAACTTCACGTCATTAGTCACTATGTAAAACCTGGAAATCTATAGGGATCTGTGAGTGAGATGATTGCAATGAATTCAGATCAGAGAGGTTTTTGGGTGTTCTGATCATTACTTTTAGAATTCAGTCTGTGAGGTTAGTGCTTTCATACTGATACTTCTTGCACACAGGGACTTCATTCCCTTCCTTAGCCATTTAAAGTATGAAGCACAAAGTAAACAGGTTCAGTAGTAAGCACCTCTGGAGTCTTCATTTAGATAACAAAAGTATGAAATGCTTTTTGCAACCATTCAATGCACCTGGTAACTAAAACTTCTGAAGAGTGTAAAGTAGAAGATAGACAGTGTACAAGACGATAAAAGGATTTTTTTACTTCGGATGGAATAAAGAAAAGAGGTACTATAAGGCTCTTCAGACATTAAGAGTTGCCTTCTACAAGGGCATGAACACAGGTATGGAGTTGGATATGCAGTTATCTATAAGGGTTTGTGCATGTGTGTGTACGCACTTCCAAGAAAACAAGATTCAGGAGTGAGATATAAGCTGGAGGAAATTACATTTCAAAAAGGAAAAATAATAAATTATGTGTATATTAAATAGCAAGTCAGGAAAGTGAAGATTACTTGGATCAATAAGTACAGGTCAGAAGAAAACATAAATTATATTTATCATTTCAATTTTCACTGGCCCAGATTATACTACCGTGCTTTCTGCTAACTAAATGTGTGACTACACTGTTAGCTTTGAACTAATTTCTGGAAAAAATGATTTTATCTTCATTATGCAAAAAATGTAGAATTATCTCATTGTAGAAAAAATGAACAAAAAGAAATTTTTGCAACCCAAAAATTTGTGACTCTTTGCAAGACAAGGTGAATTTTGGGAGAAGCTTAGAGTGAACTTCAACCATGTTGTCCAATTTGAAATTAATGAATGTAAAGTGATATTTTAAGGACATGCCCAGTAACATCACTATCAGGGCTTGTCTTGTGCCTAAAGTATGAAAATATTTTGAAAGCATATATCTTCATCCTTAGAGTCTATTTCATGTCAGTGTGATCACCATAATTTATTATTATAAATCCGCTAATCAACAATGCTACTGCTTAAAAATCAGAATGGAATCATACCATTAAAAGGTAGTTTTCTTGCAGTGAAAAATTATTTCTCACATTTCTTTAAACTCGTGGGATTAGTGACTTCATTAGCACAGTGTTAAATTATCACCTTAATTGTTCAACATCATACCTTTTCTATCCTCCTTAAAAACCCAGCATGACATTTGTTATCCCTTGCCAGTATAGTAATTCCCTCTAAACAACTGAAGGATTATCTTATTGTCCTTCTTTGCATTCCTCTGTTCACAGTCATACCCACAAGGCAGTAGTGTATGCATATGAGATACATATATGTATGTATATATATATAGATGTAAGCTAAAATTATATTGACTTATTTCTCTGTGATTGTACCATACATTGCACTACAGTATACATCTAGAAAATTATAACTTGTTAGCCAAAAAATGCGAAACCCATAATAAATAATTATGAACTGATAGTTTCTCTATGCTTGAATTTGAATGATAATGTTAAATTGTTTTTGCAACATTTCTGGGTTATTCATTGTGCCTTGATAGACTCCAGGAAATGAAATACATCAAGCAATTCCTTATTAAAAAATTAACAAAATTAATAGCCTTCTTTTACTCTTTTTCTAACTCTGTCTCTTAAGTCCAAAGCCAAGAATCAGGTAAATTACTGTTGGCTGATAATCCTTTTCAAAAGAGGACCTTGCTCAAAGTTCAGCTATATAATTATGAAAGCTCATTAAAGTTATTAGTTAAGAATTTTGTGTGATCTCACCCAAAACATCCATCTTTATTGCCTTGAAATGCAAATCAGTTTATGCAAGGTTCTGAAGCTTTGAATCTTCCCATAAATGATCTACAAGAATATCCTGTAACTTTGGAATTGAAAAACAACAATTAAAAATAAAAAAACCCAGGCTCCTCGCCATGTCTAATCTTATGCTCCAGTACTGTATGGGACATGACTTTGGCCAGAAAAGGCAAGAACTAGAATTTTCTTTCTGTCAGCAGCAGCATTCACATCCAAAAATGATCTGATCTGTAAGATTTGGTCTCACATTGCCCTCCTCTTTTTCCAGGCTTTCAGACAAAAAAAACGCAATCTAGTGGATCATCAGACATGACAATTCTTCTTAATATTGAGGTCACTTAAGAGTTTACCTTCTAAGTTTCCCTTTACAAAAATGTACACTACATAGAAATATACTAAGATTAAATGTTGCATGATAAGACAGACTTGTACTTATTATTTGCCTAAATATTGCCAGCTAGTAAATCACAGAATCACAGAATACTATGAGTTGGAAGGGACCAGCAAGGATCATCTAGTCCAACTCCCCAGCTAACACTCATACAAAGACTGAACCCACACCCCAGGGCTGTGAACATAAACCTAGTTCCCTCACAGGGTCATGAGCCCCTCCGAGCCGGAAGGGACCCACAGGATCATCTAGCCGGACACCCCAGCTAGACCATGTCACTAAGCTCCTCATCAAGTCTTCTCTTAAACACCTCCAGGGATGGCGACTCCACCACCTCCCTGGGCAGTCCATTCCAATGAGCGATCACTCTCTCTGTGAAAAACCTCTTCCTTACATTCAATCTAAACTCCCCTGGTGTAGCTTAAGTCCATGTCCTCTCCTTCTGGTGTTCTCAGCCTGAGAGAAGAGATCGCCACCCACCTGGCAGCAACCTCCCTGCAGGTAGTTGTAAACAGCAATGAGGTCACCTCTGAGCCTCCTCTTCTCCAGGCTGAACAAACACAGATCCCGTAGCCGTCCCCCTTAGGGCTTGTCCTCCAGTCTTTTCACATTCCTTGTCACCCTTCTCGGGACCCTCTCAAGCAGCTCAACATCCTTCTTAAACTGGGGAGACCAGAACTGCCCACAGTACTCAAGATGAGGTCTGACCAGTGCCAGGTACAGGGGAAGGACTACTTCCCTAGTCCGACTGACCACACTGTTCCTGATACAGGCCAGGATACCACTGGCTTTCTTAGCCACCTGGGCACACTGCTGACTCATATTGAGTTTCCTCTCAATCATTACACCTAGGTCTCTCTCCACTTCACTAGTCTCGAGCCACTCCTCCCCCAGCCGATAACAATGCATGGGGTTGTTATGTCCAAGGTGAAGAACCCGGCACTTAGTCTTGTTAAACCTCACACTGTTGGAGTATGCCCATTCCTTCAGTCTATCAAGGCCCCTCTGAAGGGCCCTCCTACCATCTAGCAGTTCAACATTTGCCCCCAGCTTGGTATCATCTGCAAACTTGCTGATGATGGACTCAATTCCCTCATCCATACCATCAATAAAGATGTTGAACAGTGCTGGGCCTAACACTGACCCCCGTGGGACCCCACTGGTGACTGGCTGCCAGCTGGATGTGGCACCATTCATGAGCACTCTCTGAGCACATCCCTCCAACCAATTCCTAACCCAGCATAAAGTGTTTCCATCCAATCCGTGCTCTGAGAACTTCCCCTGAAGCTTATTATGGGAAACTGTGTCAAAGGCTTTGCTAAGGTCTAAATACACAACATCCCCAGCCTTTTTTTTATCAACCAGGTGACTCACTGGATCATAAAAGGAGATTAGTTTGGTCAGGGAAGACCTGCCTCTCCTAAATCCATGCTGACTAGTTCTAATATCATGGTCATTTTGCATGCTGGGTTGACTCTCGCCGGACACAGGTGCCCATGGAAGTTGTTCTGTCACCATTCTCCTCAAATAGACAGAGTATGGAAAATGCTACAAAATATAATGAAAGGCTCATGGTTCAAGATAAAGACAGGGAGAGATCACTGACTGGTTACTACAGTCGGCCTGGGCAACAGAACAGGTGGCAGAACAAGTGGCAGTGGTGGCTCGGGTGGCAACAGGGGTAGCACGGGCGGCGGCGGGGGTGCAGGTGACAGTGGTGGGGGCGGCGGCTGCGGTTGCGGCTGCAGGGGGTACACGGATGGCAGTCGCGGCACAGCCACCATTCAACTTGGAAGTCAGGCTATGCGGGTCCGAATTAAGACCACAGGTGCACAATATATGAGACCCGACTGTATAATGGGTAAAACAGAGTTAACTCAGGGAAATTAGTTTATTACCAATTAAATCAGAGTAAGAACGTGAGAAACAAATGCAAATCTTAAAACACCTTCCCCCCACCTCTCCATTTTCACAGGGCTTGAGTTCAATCTGCATCTTCTTTCCCTTCAGTGTACAGCAGATTCTTCCCACAGGCAGCAGTTCTTGACAAACTGCTCCAACTTGGATTCTTTTTGTGATGTGTAGTTTTTTGAACTGGATATTTTTATAAACATATGCTTAGGGCTGATACTTTTTTCTGCCTATGTAAGATTGTTTCTCTCTCCTCTAAATACTTAATTTCAGGATTGCTATATTTCAGAGCAGGAAACAGATACTGACTAGAATAAATTTTTCTCTCTTTGCATTGCTGTTATCACCTGTCACACTTCAGCAAGCAGTAAAACAAAACTGTTTTTCAAATCTTTGCAACAAAACACCTTTGCTCTTGTGCTGAGTAGACAGATAACTGAATATGAGCAGTTAAAATTACGGAACATTTTACCTGTATGGTGCAAACTTTTTCCCAGCTTAATGTGGTTTGGGAAGGTTTTTATTAATTGCTTTATCTCTCAAGTATTTATTGCAATTGCTTTGGAAGATCAGATGATTTGGCTCTCCTGCACTCTCTTGTGACACTGGACCAGACCAAGTAAGGGCAGCGAGGGTGCTTCTGAACTGCACCAAGATGGAAATGGTAGAAGGTTTGCTCAGGAGATGAATGTGAAGGGAAGATGACAGAGACAAACCAAGACCATTTTAGGAACAATATAATGACACACAAAAAGCTTTAGGAATATCCTTACAGTAAGACACAGTTTCAAAAGCAGAATATGAAATCCTGACTGTAGAATTTTCTGACTCAGCTGTGCAATTTGGATAATCTCACCGTATGTTCTTTCACTCTAAGAACCAATTTTTAGCTGAGGCTTTGCCTCACTAGGTCTTTTGCCTGCAAATTATATAAGCTTAGTGTATTGTTCCCAAGCTCTATCACAGTTTAAATCAAACCTGCCTTTACCCTCAAAATGATGATGTTTCTTTAAATCAGAGCATCTCAGAAATTACTCAAATGAACTTAGGTGTTCTACCTTCCCTGCCTCTCTGATCAAGCCTTTTTTGCTTATGCACAGATTTAGTTCAGAACAAAAAACTGAAACTTGGACCAGCAACCCATTATAAAAGACATAATACAGAAATGGGAAACAAAACCAAAAATAACCAGAGGAACACTTTTTAAACAGCTTATCCGATAGTATTATTGTGAGACTTGTTAAAATCTTTATACCAGGTGTTATAAAACCAGATAAGTAGGTATAATTTTTACCCCAAATATTTAGATTACTGTTTAAATCAAAATTAAAGAAGTTTGTGTGCTAAACAAAGAAGGCAAGAAAATCACAATGGCAAATTCTTGTGATTATACTCGAAAGATAATATATTCTTCGGGGACAGAATGCTGGATGTGCAGGAATATTTTCCAAAGTATTCACACCAAATTTCTGAGGCTCTACACTTTTACATGGTTATCTAATTTTCATATCTAGCCATTACAACAGCCATGACATCCCTTTGCCCAGTTGTCCCTCCCACAGTACTGTTCTTGCCACACCTCTGACATGCCTGTTGTGTTGGGGGCTTGACAAAAACACCCCTCTTCTTCTTACTCTCTTTTTTCTCATTAAACTTTGGCCTTTGGTTCTTGGCACAGAACTACAACCTCTGGAACAGTTTCAAGGCTTTTCATTCAACTTTGACTGATTTTGGTAGATGTCATGTTCTCTTTTTGAGTACAGACTCCTAAACAGAGGGAACTCTTGTCTTGTGAAAACTCTTGTCATGTAGAAACTCTTAGCAGAGGTGAAAAGCTATATAAACTACATTTCAGAAAACTTGTATAAAGTTAAACCTTTATAATGCAGGTTTTAAGCCTTCAGAGCACAATCTGGCAGCAAGCTGCTGACCTGTCTGCTGCTTCTCTTTTTAGACTATAGGAATGGTCAGAGTCTAGGGAGACAGTACAAGAGCTACAGCATTACGTATTAGAAACACTAAAAATAAGCAAAGAGAAATAAGCACATATCTTAGTCCTTTCTTAGTTAGAAATTCCCTTGTTGATACTGCACCTTTGAATTCAGAGTGGCCATCTTAGCAAAAAGATACGGCTAGAACTTGAAGATTTCACAAAGAAAGAAGGGATATATTTCAACTCGTTGATCAGTGCATATTATTTATTTGTGAAGAAATTGCATTATAGACACAACTTGAGTCACTTAATGGCTCAACTAAGTAAGGCGCATTAGAGGCAGCTGCACAAAGCTATCACACTTTGAAATAAAATCAAGTAGATCATAAGGTATGCATTTGAGCAAAAAGGAAAATAGCAAACTACCTTGGATATTTCCTGTTTGCTAACAGTGTTCTTAAAATACATTTAGACTGAAAATCAGCCTGCAGAAGAATCAAGGTAGGACACTCAGATATAAGACCTGAAATGTTGACATTTCTCTCAGTGGAATCTCTCATTGGAATGGGCTGCCCAAGGAGGTGGTGGAGTCACCATCCCTAGAGGTCTATAAGAAAAGGCTGGATGATGTACTTGGTGACATGACCTAAATATTAGGGTAGTGTGTTATAGGTAGGATGGTGTGTTGGTAGCAGGATGGCAACAGGTTAGGTAACAGGCTTGGCTAGGTTAGGTAATAGGTGATAGGTTGGACTTGGTGACCTCTATGGTCTTTTCCAACCTTACTGATTCTGTGATTCTGTGACAGGTAGACAAGATACAACCATTAATCTCTATTAATACCCATACTTCGTGAATGCTAGTCTAAATATCTACTAGTGTGAGCATGAGCTGAACCATGTCACTATTTCAAGATCACAAGATATTCTGAGTTGGAAGGGACCCACAAGGATCATCTAGTCCAACTCCCAAGCTAACGCCCACATAGGGATCGAACCTACAACCCTGGAGCCATGGGCTCCATGCTCTGTCCATCTGAGCCTCCCATTGTCTAGGCCATGTCACTGAGCTTCTCATCCAATCTTTTCTTAAATGTCTCCAGGGATGGAGACTCCACCACCTCCCTGGGCAGACCATTCCAATGACATATCACTCTCTCTGTAAAAAACCTCTTCCTAACATCCAGTCTAAACATCCCCTGATGTCGTTTAAGGCTATGTCCTCTTGTTCTGGTGCTGGCAGCCTAAGAGAAGAGATTCACACTCGCCAGGCTGCAACCTCCTTTCAGGTAGTTGTAAAGAGTAACAAGATCACCTCTGACCCAAAAAGATAGAATGAGGAAGACACGGGTAGAAGAAATTCAGTAATCAGATTGTTTTTCAGCTTGATCAGTCGTAATTAAGGCACTGATTGGAGACTGGCCCATTACAGAACTCTTGGTGTCAAAACCGTGCTGTAGGTAGCTTCCAAATGATGTAGCTAGAAATTTGTCAACTTTTATATGCTTCACAAACTACTCATTATACTTGAAATCTGTTCTTCTGAGAATTAACTGTCACTCGTTTGCTTTAAATGTGTGCTCACATTTTCTAGAGTATCACTAGCAAGTTTCCAGACCCTGGCAATGGACACTGTTGCTCAATACATTTGAGACTTTGTTTTTATACAGTAATACCTCACTCTTCATGAAGAAAGGGTCTTGTCAGAGTCAGAAACATGCGTGGGTCATATAAAATGTATACAGGCCATGCCCATCGCTCCACCCCCAGCCAATCAGGAGCACTGCTGAGCATTTTCCACTCATACCCATGGGCTTTTCCAGCACAGGGTAGCAAAGGGAAGTGTTTCTGAGCCCTCTCTACCTGGGGAGACCTCCCAGAGAATCTCTCGGCTTCTCTTCTTCCAAGCTGTCGCTTCTGCAGCTGCTGCTGGGCTGCTGGCACCGCACATGATTGCACTGCCTTTGTGGGAGGGAAGCTCCGGGGCAGGGGTGTCCTGGGGCTTTGCTCAGCACTCGTGAAGCCTGAGAAACCTTAACTTTGCAACACTGTCACACTCTGATGGTGGGGTGTGGCTTCGGTGTTAGAGTTTCTTTCCCTTTAATATCCTCTGGTCCCAGGAGCACTGGCTGTGTGGAGCCGTCAGAGCTCCACAGAGCCATCAGATGCCGCAACAGGGGGAGGGCATGGAGAAACAAAAGCCTCATCTTGGCGCAGCAGCTGGAGCGGTGGTGTGGGCTTGTCCCGGCACTGCCCTTTCCAGAATACAACGCTGGCCCCATCACCACCACAGTGAGCCCAGACCTACTTTCTCTGGGGCTACATCATCACCAGGTGCGCCACATGCAGTCCCCAGGCACAGACTGCATCGCCTCGTCGCCTGTAGCCATGGAAACAGTAACACACTCCAGGGACCAGGACATGGTGCCATGGGAGTGAGGGACACCATGCGCCCTACCCGCGGGGCTGGGCCAGTCCCACTCCACAGGGAGCACCAGTACTGCCCCTCGGTGAAGCAGAGGCACTGTGTATGAGTCGCCCAGGAAGCTTCGTGAATCACTGAGGCTGGTCTGTGAGAAAAATTCCTCACAAATCATCAAGGTCATAATGGAGGAGTTGTAATGCAGCGAGGTATTACTGTATATTGATTAAGAAATAAGAGGCATTTCCTGAAAATTTGCACTCCATTCAGTTAGCGTCAGACCTGATTATTGTTTATTTAGAACTCAGCAAAGCTTTTGATACTGTC
>WEKX01026831.1:325-20175 GCA_013390025.1 Pitta sordida | reverse complement strand
GAGCTGCTTGAGAGGGTGCAGAGAAGGGCAACGAGGATGGTGAAGGGACTGGAGGGCAGGCCCTACGAGGAGCGACTACAGGAACTGGGACTGTTCAGTCTGGAGAAGAGGAGGCTCAGAGGGGACCTCATTGCTGTTTACAGCTACCTGCGGGGAGGTTGCAGCCAGATGGGTGTAGACCTCTTCTTCCAGGCTGACGACACCAGAACGAGAGGGCACAGCCTCAAGCTACGCCAGGGGAGGTTTAATCTTAACGTTAGGAAGCGGTTTTTCACGGAGAGAGTAATTGCATATTGGAATGGGCTGCCCAGGGAGGTGGTGGAGTCGCCATCCCTGGAAGTGTTTAAGAGAAGACTGGACGAGGAGCTTAGTGACATGGTCTAGCTGGGGGGTGTAGGGCTGGATGACCCTGGGCCCCTTCCGGCTCGGAGTGGCCTGCTAGATTGTGAGGCATCTAGGTTGTTATTATGCTCTGGGATGTGCTCTCGGTCTCTGTACGGGTATTAGATGGTGAGTTGGACTAAATGATCCTTGTGGGTCCCTTCCAACTCATAATTTTCTGTGTGATTCTGTGTGTGACTGTTTGAGTACTTGGGGCAGATATTTTGGAAGCCTGTCATAAGTAGACTTTTTAACATGATCAATGCTTTACTGAAGTGGAGTGGGACTGGGCTGGATGACTTAATAAGTCTCTTTCAAGAGGATTTCAACTAAAAGAGGATATGCTATCCTTCTCAGAGATCAATGATTAAAGATATAAAACATGGTGATGCTGGGACAGACAACAGAAATTTTAAGGTGGCTTAAGATCAGGAAGTGAATGTGAACAGACTTCTCTTCAGATGAATGTGTTTAAACCCACACAATATGATATGTTGTTAGGGTACATAGAAATCTTTTTGGTTCTTGAAAGTGTGCTGTAGTTTATTTTTTTGCCAATAAATGTTGAATGATATAATTGTTTTGCCTCTAGGATGAGTGACCTAATTCAACAGCGACAGAAGAGCCCTTGGCTTTGGCCTGATTCTTTATATATACTGTTCAAGGAAGGAAGAGAGCACAAGAGGAACCTCAACATCCTTCACAATTTTACAGATACGGTATAGATTTTTTTTTAAATTTATAATGGTAATTATAGTTGTTGGAGCAAAGTCTTGCACTCAGTAGAGAGCTTCCAAATAGGGTGAGGTCCAGCCCGCTTGATGTGCATGTACTAAGAGAAGAGCTATCTCTCAGCTAAGATGCTGAGGAATTCCCTGAAAAAAAGACACCGCCTGACCTCCCTTTCAGGAACTCTGTTGAATTTAAACAAAGAAGTATCCTACTCCAAGGGAGTGTCAGGACTTACAGGTCCTTGACAACTGAAACAAATAACAGGAATTCATTGAATTCTTATTCTGCCCCAGAAGCTCCACTTCTGAATCACCTGCAACAGTTCACTGCCAAGTTTGGAGCAGTAAGCACAGGTATTGCCATTTGGTCCAGCCCTCAGAAGCTGAAGCCTGTATTCGTTTTCCCCTATTTAGAGCAGAACTGCCAAGAAAGCAAACACGTGCAGGTCCCCATATTAACTGTGAGACAATTTGACAGAGAAACCATTAAGCATGGTTCATTGAATTGGCATAAAATACAGTGTTCTCTCACCATATTAGAGTGGACGTAACAGCCCTTTCTCTCATCAAATAGTTCCCATGCTATCCTTGCCAATGCTTGCCCTCCCAAATCTACTTTTAGTATGTTTTCAGGCTGCTTTCCCTATGATGACATTGTATCAATGTCTATGACAAAGGAAATAATCTTTGAACTTTGACTACATACAATGAGCCACATTGAGTTTGTATTTTTAAGTATTTAATGTTTTGTTTCCCTTTGCTGGTNGGTAAGTCTCTAACTACCTCCTCCTGGATTACAGGGGGATTATACTGCACCCCTACCCTTTCCTGCAGTTCAGAAGTCCAGTTGTCCTGTAGACAATCTTTATTGCTGTTAAAGAAAGAGGCAAAGAAGACATTAAGTATCTCTACCTTTTCCAGCAGTTAGGCATGAGAGAGGCTCTTAAGAGCACCTAAGGTAACACTTACTCTCTTCCGATGCTGGACTGGTGCACTGAATATAAGAAGCCAAATCATAGAATATGATAAAGGAACAGTAAATAATAATGTCTCCTAGTGTAGGTATTGACAGAAAGAACTTAGCCAGCACATGTTCATGAAAAGAAAGTCCTGCTTGTCCAACCTGATTTCCTTTTATGACAAGGTAACTCACCTACTTTATCTAGACAAGCCAGTTGATGTCATCTTTTTGCTTTTCAGTAAAGCTTTTTGATATTCTCAGTACCCATCTGGACGAAATGTCCAGCACACAGCTGGATAAACACATAATGTGGCTCAACATCAGGTTGAGCACAGAGGGTAGCAGTGAATGGGGCAACGTCAAACTGGTGACCTGACACTATGGGGTTCTGAAGGGCTCTGTGCTCTTCAAGATCTACATAAATGACTTGGACACAGGACTGGAAGGGATACTAAGCAAGTTTGCAGATGGCGCACAACTGATTGGGACTGTTGAGTCCCTTGAAGGCAGGGAGACCCTGCAGAGTGACCTTGACAAATTAGAGGACTGAGCAGTCACCAACCATATGAAGTTCAACAAGGGAAGGTGCCGGATTCTGCACCAGGAATGGGACAATCCTGGATGTACGTACGGCCTAAGATGCTGACAAACAGTGCTGTGGAAAGGGAAGTGGTCACAGCACAGAGCTTGACAGAGTTCAAGAAGCATTTGGATGATACTCTCAGGCACAAGGTGTGACTAGTGGATGGTCCTATGTGGGCTAAGGATTGGACTCGATGATCCTTGTGGTTCCCTTCCAACTCAGCATATTCTGTGATTCTGTCAAAGAGGGTTCAATATGTGACATACGTGGATCTTCAGTGAGGGAAACAATGTGCATGTATGGAACTGTATTTTTTTCGCTCTTCAATTCTTCCTTTGTGCAGAGTTGCATACTCTATAGCCTTTCTTTTTTATTATTTTGTTTTTATGAGCAGTGCCAGTTTATTGTTGCAACAACAGTGATAACAGCAAGAAATCTATGTCTGTTATGGGGGGCTATACTTTGACCTAAAAAGAGAGATTTAACTATTGGTGTCATACTGAAGAGAATTTGGGAAGCTTCAGTGTACTGGTTCAGTGATGCTGTGTATAGCCTTAGTGCATGGAGGATTGCGGAATGCCTGGGCTCGTCTTCAGTCTCCTGAGTCCCTCAAGCTTGGAGGTGATATTTTTTCCTTAGTTATTGCATAGGATGGAGAAGATCTTATTGGTGATTAGTCTGTTCACATTGTGATGATTTTTCTGATTTGCTGTTGTCATTGTTGGCATTCATGATTGGCTGGTTCTAGATACTCAGCATATGTTTACACTTCTTGATGATCAACAAGTTCTTTATGTAGTTTGGTTATTTTCTTGAAGGTTTATTCTCTTGCTTGGGACAAGAGCTGTTGATCATATTTTACCTACTTACATGAAAAATCAGTTATAGGTCATGACTTAATGCTGACTGCTATGCTAACTAGCTGTTGTAGACTGCTACAGATGGATGTTGTTGTTTTGATAAGTTGGGACAAAACTGTATGATGTAGACTGTGCACTTTTGCTGAATGCATCATATCTGATGTACTGGTTCTAATTTCAGGTCATTGCAGAAAAAGCTGCAGAACTTGAAAACACCAAGCAAAAGGAACATGATAATGATGCCAAGTCTCAAGGCAGTGTCAAAAAGAGAAAAGCATTCCTGGACATGCTGCTGAACGCAACAGATGATGAAGGGAACAAATTGAGCTACAGGGATATTCGTGAAGAAGTGGATACTTTCATGTTTGAGGTAACCAAGGAATCCATTGGTTTGTGGTTGTTTTGGGGCTTTGGGAGGTTTTTGGGGGGGTGTTTGTGCATGTGTGGGAGTTTTGAGTCGTCTTGTTGGTTGTTTGTTTTGGATCTTTCTTCTGCAGAACCCAAGATTTAGAATCTGTGGATCATGTCTTAGTTTGTCTTAGTTTGGGATGTTGCTTTTAGTATGGAGTTATTTTAGCCCCAGAAGCCTAAGAGGAAATCTCAATCTTTCTGTCCTACAGAGGTAGGATAGAAACATTGGTGTGGCCTGGCAAAATGTTGAATAATACATATGTGGGAGGCCCTGTCTGTATGAGCAAGCTATACTCACAAGAACAGGTGAGTAACAAAATATTAATGGCTGAAATGGACCATGGGCTTGTGTTGCAAACCTCATTAACACTGAAGAGAGCTCTAAATGGTTTCAGTGTTTTGACTTGCATTTTGTCATCTCTCCTCATATCCTCATATTTTGTCCATTGCCATGTTAGCTGCAAACCCTGGTTCTGTCGTCAACTGTGCATTAGTGCGTTGCCTTCTCATTGAATCCTATCATAGAATGGTTTTGGTTGGATGGGACCTTAAAGATCACCTAGTTCCAGCCCTCCTGCCATGGGCAGGGATGTTACTCACTACATTAGGTTTCCCAGGGCCCCATCCCACCTGACCTTGGACACCTTGAGAGACAGGACATTCACAGCTTCTCCAGGCAACAGGTTCACAGGGATCATCTAGTCTAACTCCCAAGCTACTCCCACAAAGGGATCGCACCCCCAGCCACGAAGCCATGGGCACCACGTTCTGTCCATCCGAACCTCCCATTATCTAGGCCATGTCACATGAGTTCCTCATCCAGTCTTTTCTTAAACACTTCCGGGAATGGCGACTCTATCCGTTCCCTGAGCAGACCATTCTACTGTGGGATCACTCTCTCTGTGAAAAACCTCTTCGTAATATCCAGTCTGAACCTCCCCTGGTGTAGCTTAAGGCCATGTCCACTTGTACTGTTCCTCACTATATTCTGGGAAAAGAATTTCACAGAATTCACAGAATTCACAGAATATTATGAGTTGGAAGGGACCCACAAGGATCATCTAGTCCAACTCACCATCTAACACCCGTACAGAGACTGAACGCACATCCCAGAGCGGTAAACACAAACCTAGTTCCCTCACAGACTAACAGGCCACTCCGAGCCGGAAGGGACCCACAGGATCATCCAGCCCTACACACCCCAGCTACATCGTGTCACTAAGCTCCTCATCGAGTCTTCTCTTAAACACCTCCAGGGATGGCGACTCCACCACCTCCCTGGGCAGTCCATTCCAATGAGAGATCACTCTCTCTGTGAAAAACCACTTCCTAACATTAAGTTTAAACCTCCCCTGGCATAGCTTGAGGCCGTGCCCTCTCGTTCTGGTGTCATCAGCCTGAAAGAAGAGGTCTACACCCACCTGGCCTCTTAACATTTTATTGAAATCTCTTCTATTTGAGTTTGTATGCTGTCTCATTAGATCATTTTTACATAGTTTTGTAAAGGTTACAGGTTGTGTCCATTTAATCTCTCCTGCAGTAGTAATTGGCTCCCCAGATGTTACATTGTTGACAGAACAGTAACCAAAAAGATGAATATACATTTGTTTCATTGTGTAGATACTGACAGTGCACACAGCTTCTGATTTTGCTTGAGCTGTGTCAGTACTTTTCCCTTTTGGTCAGTTTTCAGCACCTGATGGAATTGTGGGTCATCTTATACCTTGTGTGTTGAATGGTTGTTCACTCTTGATTGTTGTTTTTCTCATGGTCATAGGACTAATAATTCTCACTTTTCATATTACATATGCACCTAAGTATTTACAAAGCTCACTGGTGCACAGGAATAGAGTTGAAGTTAATATCTTTGTAAATCTGGACTTCTAGGGCCATGATACAACAGCAGCTGCTATGAACTGGGTGCTGTACTTGCTTGGACATCATCCTGAAGTTCAGAAGAAGGTTCACAGAGAGCTGGATGAGGTATTTGGTAAGGTTCCATTCATCCCTTCATTGAGGTTTGGTGGTAGTTGACAAATTTGTGAGTGGATATATGTTACAAGTATAGATGTCCAAGGGGAATTAGGAGCATGCCTTGTGACCTCTCTGGAGCTTTCAGCAACTGGAGGTGATTGGGATAGGTGTGGAAAGATCTGTAAGGGAGTACAACTAACCTTATATCTTTGAGGTAAGATGTGCATGTTCAATATATGTGCAACACACTCTTGTATATAGTCTTGGTGCATGACGAGAGTTTCTGGAGGGATCTAAGGTGAGATTGCTTAGCCAAAAATACGGAGTTTTGGTTTTACTCATCCCCCTTTTTGTTTTTGGACAGACAACACTGAGCGTCCTGTTACAACAGAAGATTTGAAGAATCTTCGTTACCTTGAGTGTGTTGTGAAAGAAGCCCTTCGGCTCTTCCCCTCAGTTCCCATGTTTGCCCGTACCTTGAGAGAGGACTGCCGTATTGGTGAGTAGTGTCCTGTGTTTGCCACTTCCTGTCCTGTTAGCATTTTCTCATTGGAGATGTTTCCCAAGTAAAGGGCAGCATTGTTTTATTTTTTACTGTGCTGTTGTGCATAGAAAGTAACTTGTTTGCTTTTGTTTTGACTCTTCTCCCTTCCTCTTTTCTTTTTAGCTGGATATCAGATACCAAAAGGCACAAATGTTCTGGTTTTAACTTACTCTCTGCATAGAGATCCAGAGATCTTCCCTGACCCAGAGGAGTTCAGGCCTGAGCGATTCTTGCCTGAAAATTCTAAGGGAAGGCACCCATATGCTTATGTGCCCTTCTCAGCTGGTCCTAGGAACTGCATTGGTAGGTATCTGATGAAGAAGCTCTTGTAATGTGACAGTTTTGCTTTTTATGTGATAACTGAGACAGCAATGGGTGCAATTTAAGTCTTGATGTGCTGGTTAGTTGTGTATTGTCCTTCCTGCCCTCACCCCACCCCTGAGTTTCGGGGACTCTGGGCCCTGCAAGCCTAGTACTTGAGCTGCTGCATTTGTTTCTTCCCAAGGATTTCCTTTCTTTGTAGAGATCAGTACCTATCATGCTGATGTTTCTTCCTCACTGCCTATGCAGGCTGGCACTATGTTATTTGGCTTCTATATTAGGACAGGATTGCCTCCAAATTTCTGATCCCCAGTGTCAGCAAGGCAGAGAGAGATGGAAATATCCTGCATCTGTTTTGCTGTGGAAACATCTCATCTGTCTACAACTGAGGCATTCTTTCCTTCTTTTGTGACTCTGTAGTTGGTTTGGTGTTTTCACTGTCATCCCAGAACTCATTAGCTCTTCTGGTGCCACTGAGACTCTTGACATTTATCTGTGCTCAAGGTATAGGCATATTTGTTGATATTGTAGAACACAGGAAAAGGCTGTTCTCTGCACTGATTTTAACAGAAGATGGGGAATATCCAGAAATTGCCATGACATTTACAAGAACAGGAAGTATAATTTCTGGATTTTTTTTTGTTTTGTTTNTGGTATTGATGTGTTTTGATTTGTCTCACTGGTAGTAGGTTCCCTTCCCATAAGAACAGTAAACTAGGTTTTTCCATATTCCACAGAGAAATCTAATTTAATACAACATGTCTGTCTAGTTGGAAAGAACATATGTAGGAGAGGTGGTTCATTAATATCACTGCAGAAATGCATCACTATGTACATGGGTATGGACATCTGTCTATGTATATTGTACAGAGGGGAAAACAGAAAATGTTCTGAGCACACGATTTTGTGTCTCATTCCCATTTTTCAGTTTAGTTCATGTGAACTGACAGGATTGTGGCACTTGGTTTAGTTTGTCTCACATTTCTCTGTTTCCCCCTTTCCTCCTTCACCTTTCTCTGAAGTGTAAATCGAACTTTGCCGTCTGTGCTTCCTAATCATCTGTGTGTGTGAAGCTTAATGATCCTTGAAGGAAGGTCTGTCTGTCATTCTGTTACAGTTGTATCTCCTTTGCTCCTCTCCCTGTATACAAAACAATGAGATTTTTCTCTCCCCACAGCCCCTGAGCTGCATCTTCTGCTCTGGTCAGCCATCTGTCCCCCCACTTAGTCCATCCAAAAGATATGACAAGACTGTGTTTTATATTAGTTCTGTATAAAGTGTTGACTGTTTCAGTTTTCTTTTTGAGCTCTGTGTATTATGGGAAGGAGGGCACACTGTGGATTGTTCCAGAAAGGCCAGAGGAAAGTTCTAGTTTTACTAGTATCCATATAAACTTGATTTTGGCCTAAAACTAGTTCTGTTTTCAAGGGAGATGCACTATCCTTGCTGTCCCTGTTCCACCAGGGTATCACCGTGAACATGCAAGTTCAGCAACTGTTGATGCAACCCAAAACTAACTTTTTTTTCCTGTCCTATAACTCATAGGTCAGCGCTTTGCACAGATGGAGGAGAAAACTCTCCTAGCTCTCATTCTGCGGCGCTTTTGGGTGGACTCATGTCAGAAGCCAGAAGAGCTTGGTTTAGCTGGAGAATTGATTCTTCGTCCAAATAATGGCATCTGGATTAAGCTAAAGAGGAGACTAAATGCTGGATCAGAATGAAAGGAATTTCAGGAGTTTACTTTCAAGCTATTTAGGCTGAGATATGTTTTAAATCAGATATCTTGATGTCAGTTTAGACATTTGTTAAAACTAGTTGGTACTGCTTCATTAACAAAGATATTGTAATAACCCTAAATTGCTCTACTTTTCTAGTACTTGTGAACTTCATGTTAATCTTTGAAGTGCAAGTCTTTAACCATCAAATTTTAATGCCTTATCTGCTCAGATGAAACTATTTTATTGCAACAGTGCCACAAAAACTTAAATTATGGTAGTAACAACAGCAATGCTTGCACAAGATAACTGGTAGTCTGAAATATTTGCATTGTTTTCAAGTTTCTTTGATTCCAAAAGATACAAGTGATAATTATTACTCTTGGCCCAATATTTTTCTTTTTTGATAATGACTGCATCTGTGAAGACAAAGCAAAAATCTCTGATAATTTCAGTTCTCTTTTGTAAACATTTACAGTATTTCTTAAATAGTGAGTCCTCTGAATTATATTTTAGCAAAGTACACCATAAGCATTAATCTATATATAGTGTATAACTATATAGTGAATAGCTATATGGAACTAGATAGTGTGATAATTACACATTTACATAATAACAGAAATACTGTATTACTATTACAAACTTTGAGAATAAACTTCTACTATGCCTCATTAATTAAATTATATCTGTAGAAACCGTATGCCTGCATGCAGGTAAATTACTGATGGGTAATTATTTCTTAACATCAGTTCCTCTGAAGTGATCTATCAGCTAGATTTTACTGTGTTGGTCAAAGCTGAAACAGTAAGCCCGTATGCTATTACCTTCTAGGGTCCTATAAAATACTTGCTCTTGGAGTTTCTTAAAGGGCACTTAGGTACTTCAATTCTCTGAGGCAGATCCAAGGGAGAATGTGATCATGTTCTCAGGTCAGAAACCAAACTTTTGCTGGCAAACTCTGGAAAATAAGGGTACTTGGCAAATTTTAAAGCAACATTCAATCAAAGCACTTCACAAGGCATTGACTTAGCCAACTCCAACCCATCAAACTTTAAGTTATGCAGAGTTTGAGATGAGGAAATTAGGAGAAGAAAGAGAGAGTGAAAGAAAGGTGAGAGAGAAAGATTATTAAGCATCACCTGAATTCCAGCACAATCCCAGCTACAGTAATCTGAATTTCGCAGGGAATCAAGACTAGGAGAATGCCACAAAACCCAGATGCCACTAAGAGCAGTGGATCATACATATGCAAATAAACCATGCCAATCACCCTGCCCCTTGAGCCCCAGAGCACCAAAGGGCATTCGCAGCACCTCTCTGAACCTTGTGACGGGACAGGGGAGTGAAGGGGACCTTGTCTGCCCCTTCCTCACACGGTGGGCAGCACAGGGCAGCTCCTGTTGTGGGCTGGCACAGGAGGGTCCCAGACGGTGGCCACACCTTCCTGAGGCTGGCCCGGAGCCACAGCGAATGTGCAGGTCCTGCTGCCTGCTACTCCCTCCCCCCCAGCACCCCACCCCTGCACCCTCTAGTTCCCCACTGCCAAACCCCCCACCTCGGCCCATCCCCAGCCACATTGGGCACCACCAGGCATGCCTGCCTCCTGCACGCTGTTAGCACCCATCTTGCACAGGATCCATATCCCATCAGGGCTCTGATCGGGCACTGGCCCTTGGGCTTGGCGGCTGCAGTCACTTTTCCCCCATTTGCCCCCATGCACTGCTGCAGTGGAAGTGAGAGGCCAGCGGGGTGGGCATCTTCATTCAAATAGTTCAGATCTGCAAATCTGCCCATTCAGCAAAATCATACAAGCATCACTTTTGGGGCTACAGGCTTTGTGGTTTTTGCTGAGAGAAAGCGCCAAACAGATCTGGCACCTGCCTCAATTAAAAATCTGCCTGGACTGCCTCAGGTGCTGAAAGGCAACTGCTGAGGCTGTTTGGCTCAGCAGAGACACATGCCAAATTCCCAGCGAGGTGGCCGTTGGGAAGGTGGAAGGGACTTAAGGCCCCTCACTCCATTCTTCCCCCACCATCTTCTGGCTCCCAGTGGTGCCATGCTGCTGTGCCCAGAAGTGCTGGCACAGCCCCGGTGCCTCTGAGCCAGCCATGTGGCAGCAGTCTTAGCATCATGGAGATGGTAGCAGTTCCCCTTGTCCCTAAATGGTGAGAATGAAGGATGTACGACAAGTCTGGTGGACAGTGATGGCAGGTGGAACAAATTACATATTCATAAGCTCATTATATATTCATGAGCTGACGGAGTTCTCAGTACGTTCTGCTCGCGTGCGATGTTACACAAGTCACGGAAAAATCAACCGCAACTAATCAGATCCTGCAAAGATACAGACCACAATTAATTGGAGGATCACTATATCTGCAACCAGATTTGTGCTTTCTTCCACATTCTGACAAATTGAAGGCACTTTTACTGGAATCTAGTAACAAAATAGGCTTGCTGAAAGGTAAAATTACTTGGAAGATGTGGACAGAATAATTTCTGCACAGTGTTGAGAAGGAGGAATGAGAAGTTGAAATGATGTTAAGAGCACCAAATACGTAGCTGAAGTATATATCTGTCTCTATTTGTCAAGAATTATCAAGAAAATGATGTAATGCAGTTGTCCCTTGGTTATTCTTGCCTTTTTATTAGTGGCTTCTCATATTCATGGAAAATTTTCCCACAGTGCTTACTCATTTATTCATGGAGCGGTGCAGTCCCAGTGGGTGGCCCTGGCTGGCTCTGCCAGCAGTCAGGAAGTCTTTAACTGTAACACAGTGTCAAGGTTTGAGGCAAATTTGGGGCTGAGCCAAAGAAAAACAAAATAAACCACCCCTCCCCCTCACCAGGTTCGGGAAAAAAAACCCAAGGAAAAGTGTGAAAAGTATAAACTATTTACTTTAGTGAACAGACAAGATACAACAGTGTTAAACAATAAAACCTGAGATGTCCCACAAATCTGGTGATGAGGAGAGTCGTGTGATGTAGAAAGTCCTGTATGTGAAGAGTCCTGTCGGTCTCGATGAGATTCCAGCCGACAGTTCCAGAAGAAATCCCTCGGGTCCAGACGTAGGCACTCCAGGGGAAACCAAGAGACGATGAGGAGGAACCCCTGGGGGCAGGGGAAGAGAACTGCAGGCCCTCTTCCCCTCTTCCAGTGGTTGGAGTGCAGCAGGAAATATGTCCCAGAAAAAAAAAAAAAAGCAAAAAAAAAAAGGGAAAAAAAAGAAAAAGGAAAAAGAAAAAAAGGAAACAAGAAAAAAGGAAAAAATATGGGACTATCCCAAAAGCTGGAGAAAAACCCACCAGAGCAGCCCCTCTCCAGCCCCACACAACCACGGCTGCCAGAGAGCACCCACCAGCTCCCTGCCTCTGCTGCCGCTGTGTGAGCTACCCCCAGGAAATTTTTTTTTCTTCAACTGCCGCTTCTCAGTTTTTGAATTTTTTTTTCTTCTCTTCTTCTGGACAGAGAGAGAAAACGACCTTGGTGTTGCTAAGGACTGGTATTCACAAGCCAAAACACAAAGATATGGAATATATACACACCACCCTAGGACACACAGAGACCCACATGGGGCCTGTTCCAGCCATTCTGGCAGCAAGAGCTCGCCTGGACTTGCCAGCGCTTATCTGCATATGTGCATATGCAGATATTCATAGCCTCACGCACAGCACTCCTGGCAGTGCTAGCTGCTGCAGTTAAAGGGAAAAACCCCGACTCCCAGACTCCTCAGTGCCATAAGGAACCCGGGGTTGTCTCAGTGTTCCAAAGTTGCCATATTTCTGGCAATATTTTGCCACATTAATGTCCAACCCATATTTGTGGATTAAAGGTTCTGCAGGAGCTGCGGGAGACACAAAATCCATGAATACAAAAGGATGACTGTAACAAGAAATGATGCAATAATAAGAAACAATGTAATATTGATCACAAGAACTATCACTTTTATATTTTGTAAAAGTATATAACATTTTGTTAGTAACAAAGAAGTTTAAGTATATTAGTGTGGTTATAACTAATGAAAACATTTTTATAAGGATATTGGTTTTCTCAATCTTGAGAGAGAATGTGAAGAGATAATGGGAAAGACTGGTGATAAGCCAGGAAGCGAGCAGGGTTGTAAATTATATACTCCCCTAATTTGAGCAAGGACGAAGAGAGACTTCTCTGCCAGATGTGAAGGGAGAGGAAATCAACACTCGGGAAGGATGCCAAACACTGAAAAAACCTAGCAGAGTTCAAAAGTCCACGTGAGGAAGACTCTTTACTTTGGCCTCAAAGACCCCCAAAGACCCCAAAAAGACCCCCAAAAGAACACTAGAGAGGCGGAACCAGGGTGGAGACTGGGAGGAAACTTATGCTAAAGAGAGATCGGACACTAATCTGCATAAGACACTCCTATCTTCGGATACTTAATGTTTATGCATGTTTTCCTTAATGAATATGAATGATTATGTAGCATGTAATGGGTAACTGTAATGCCAGTTGTTAGGCGGGCAAGGAGGAAAATCCCCCCCATCCTCACAACGTTGCTAATAAACATTCCTGCTCCAAAACTCTTTGGAGTCTTGGGGTTTGTTTCTGTAAACCAATATGTAAGAAGAAAATATAGGTGATGATTCTGTCCTCAGTGGTAGTTTCTTAATGGTATAATTTACTTGGGTCTTAGTCACCAATCTTGCTGATTTCATCTGGATTCCCTACCCCAGGTCAAGATTTACTCTTGAGACAGATCTCATTCTTTGTTTATGTAGGTTCCTGGTGCTAGCAGCAGATACTCTGGCTACTCTGAACCAGGGATTTACATTTACAGTCAACCCCCGTTACTCGTGGGCTGTTGGGTCTGGTCAGACTCCCGTGAGTTCTGAAATCCGCAAAGATAGTGAACCCACTACGTAATCGAGTACGCCAGACCTGTAGCCACGCCCCCTCCCCATATAAGGTCTGAAGGTCGGTCCTGAGGGCGTGGCTCCCTCTGTAATGCCTCCTTAAAGGGGAGGAAATGCTTCCTGCCACCTCCCAGCTCCAGGAAGGCATCTTTTCCGAACGCAGGAACTGGCACGGCTGGTAGCTGGGAAGCCAGCACCACCGCCCTCCCCCCGAAAAACCGAGCGGGCACGAAGCCTCTTGCCACTGTCCTTTCCCTATCACGTCTCTGCTGGGATTTTTTATCAGGTTTTTTATCGGGGTTTTTGGTTGTTATTGTGTATTTCTTGTGTTCAAACACAGCGGAGGCGGCACACCTCTCCAGAGCAGGATTCCAGGGAAGGCTTGGGGAATGAGTTCCGTGCTGGCCGGGGCGGTGCTGGTGCGTACCCACCCTGGCGCAGTACGATGGGAGCAACAGCTGAACAGGCTGGGACAGTGACAGAGGTTTGCTTCTGGTTCGCCGCCTAGCAGCTCAGCTGCATTCCCAGATGTGAGGGCTACAGGTGACTTCACGACGGTCATGCCCCTGGCAGTGCTGGTGGCTCTGACCTACCCTTTAGCCTGTAACAGCAGAAGAGAGGGCAGAAGATGAAACGGCTTGTCATGGGAGTGAAGCTGACAATCGCCACTTCTCCCAAGCTCACCGCCGCTCGCCCGCCCCATCCCTAGCCGGAGGGCAGCCAGGGTCTACCTCCCTTGCTCCCGCTGGGACTGTGCATAGACCAGCGGCAGCTGTGCAAGGTGAAAGAGATGGTGGCTCTTTCTTTTTTGGTGGTGGTTTAATCAGGATTACTGGTTGATATTCTCTCTCTTGTGTTCAAACATCGTGGAGGCGGCATGCTGCTCCAGAGCAGACTCTGGGGTAGGCTTGCCACTGTCAAAGGGGCTGCACGCAGCCACCGCTCGGGGGAGAGGGCGGTGATGCAAAGGCTGTGATACACGCGCTGCTGGTAACTTTGGCGCCAATGTTTGGTTTGCATTTTCTTTTTCTGGGACTGCAACAGTCCCCAGTGACTGTTTCTGGCGGGGGTGGGGTGGGGGGGCGGTGGTGGTGTGAGGAGGCAGAGCTGAGCCAGGGCAGCAGCAGCGCTCTGCTTCGTGGCTGCTAAAGCGTGTTTGCAGATGGGAGGGCTACGGCCGCCTTCACCCTGGCAGTGCAGGTAGCTCTGACTTCCCTTTAACACGTAGCAGGGGCTTGCCATGGCTCGGCGAGCCAGTGTCGGAGCTGGGACCCATCTCGTCTGCCCATCCAGACCAGTCCGGTACCAACTGTTTCTGTGCTTATGACACGGCAATAAACATCTACGTACAAAAAACCCACAGTACACGTAGATACTCTCCTGCTGCTCGGAAGGATCTTTTAATTTTGGGCAGTAAGGGGGATGCTGGTGCCAGCACAGGGATTGGATTCTGACGTCAGGAGCCCACGCCGCTGGCATCGGGACATGTTGGGCTATGTCACCCATGTAACCCCGGTGCTGGCAAAGCTGAAATGCGGTGCCGATTCAGTGGCTCCACTCCTGTCCAGCTGGGGTTTAAATCTCCTGTCCGCCGCCACCCTGAAGTTGGCATTGTCAGCGGGATCCATCCCCCACCTTTCACTGGTTTGCAGCATCGCCACGCCACCGTGCCCCGAACTTCCAGCATGGCGCTGGTTGCTTTGTGCTGGCAGTGCCGCAGCTCTCCCGGCTTCACAGAGATGGGACAGGCTCCCCTTTCTCCTAAATGGTGAGAATGAAGCATGTACGGCAAATCTGGAGGGCGGTGACGGCAGGGGGGACCAATTCTATATTCATGACCTCATTATATATTCATGAGCTGATGGATTCGCGGTACGTTCTGCGCAAGCACCGAGATCGCACATCTCGCGGAAAAATCGCGCGCAAATACTGAAGCTTGCAACTAGTGGACCACGAATATGTGGGGCTCACTGTATTTCAAAGTGTCATGAAAGAGGCAAATTCTCAGCTGGTGTAAAACCTGGACATCAGTGCAGTGTGGATGATAGATGTTCTGAAAATGGGTCCCAAGGTCAGTAACAATATTGACAGAAAGAGCACCCATTCAAAGTAAATATTAGAGATAAGTTAGCATTGCAGGCATAGTAATATTTAACACAAAGTGCTTACTTCCTTTTTTTAGTAGAGCATAAACCTTACTTATGCATCCAGACCTACTGTATGATCAGGTATGTAATTGTTATTGCAATTGGTATTCAGTGAAATGTTTTCATAGCAACAAGTGTATTTTGAAGTATTTATAGCTAGTGTTGTGTGGTTAATCTGTTTGATTATTTCACAGTTTAGGCTGTTATATGTGGGAAAATAAAATTTTAGAATTCATGTGGTGTATACCAGAAGATGTGAGTGCAAGTCATTTGTTTGCTATGTTGATAACAGTATCTATTAAACTATCAGGAGAGTCAGAGTTCGTAACGGAGTTTCAGTGGCATATTGCTCCCAGTCTAAGAAAGAATAAATACTTTGCTGCTGAAAGAAGCAGAAATTCTTAAAGTGCTTGTAAGATTTATTGCTTTTTACAACCATAAGTAAAAGAATATCTTCTGTTACTCTTTCATGCTACTTTATATGTGCCATATCACAGCTGTGACTTGTAATTTTTAGTGTAACTTTGAATTCATGGTGAAACAGTACAACTGTAAATCAGTGTTATGCTTTGCAGTGCCTTATAATAGTAATTATACACTCTTTATTAAACAAGTCCTAAAGGATGATTTTGTGATTTTTAGGATGATTTGGATTTATCGGACTTTTTATTTAATTTTCTTACTTGCTTCTGTTTACAGTGGTAAGTGATTATATAATTTCTGATATTGACACATGGGGTAACACAACTGTTGTAGAAGGGTAACTGCAGTCTGGTCCTGAGAGAGCGGTTTTGATTCGGCTGGGTTGCGCTTAGCTCAGTTTGGGTAACTTGCATAACCCTGTTGTCTGACATGGAACTTTCTAATGAGGCTTTACTAATACTGTCCTGCCCCCTCCATGTCGTCACCTCCGCCAGCACACACAGGACCATGCCACAGGCAGTTTTCTCTACCAGACTGATACTGCATCCACATTGTAACAGTGAAATCGGTCTGATGTCCCATGTCAAGGTTAATAGCTTTAGTAGTAGCTTTGGAAGGGAGCCCTTTGCAGTTCATAGGGATGCAGGAAGGAGAGTGGTACCCCATGTTTCTCAGCTGATTTTGCTGTAACCTGGTTCCTCGCAGCACAAATCAGAGTTCTCTGAAGTTTGCAGTAATGTGTGCTGGCTGCTGTGGCCTCAGTCTGGCAGTGCTGAGGTAAGCTGTTTCTACCTGCCTCTTCCCAGCTGCAGAGGAGACCCTGGATACTGCCCTCCAGCCAGGTTGCAGGAGCCACTCAGCCTAGCAGCCTCACTGTGGAGCAGCAGCTGAGTTCAGAACTGACATCCTTTTTTATTTTTTAAGTAAACAAACCCCACCAGCTTTCAGTCTTATTTTCACATTGCCTTTGTATGAAATTACTTATGTAAAAAGTATCTATGGGATATCTACATACCATTGTGCTTGAAAGACTATTGCAATACAGTGAATAATTCCAGATCCAGTTGTTTCATTATAAATGGTTTTTAGAATTCTCTTGATGCAGTGGAAACTCAATGACTGTGTATGTTTTTCAGTCTGTGTTAATTATTTACTTTGTTCAGTTAGCAAAAGTTAAACTACAAAAATTGCATTACATTTCTCTGAAATTCTCTTTGCTGATAAATATGGGGGTCATTGAGGCTGTGTACAGTGGCACCACCTGTGACTAGCTTCTGAGCATCACAAAACAAACCAGGACTGTATTTACAGAACTTTTTTTGTTTCTGCACTTCCTCCTCCTGCTTTTCTTTGTAATGATGGTCTCTCTCAGAAGAGGCTTCTGTTGCTCCTGAGATCTGCCATGAGAAGTTACCTTCCCTCTCTGATGTGCAGATCTGCCTTGTGGCCTATACTGCTGCTCGGGTTTCTGTCTTGGCTCCAGCTGCCCTTCCCCAGCTTTGGATATGAGGCAGGGAAGTGGGGAAGACACCCCAGAGAGTTTTACTTCTGCTGGAGAGCAAAGAGGAGACTCTCAGAGGAGCTGTGCTACTCACTCCCCTTCCCCAATTCTGACTGTCTTAAAAGCAAGGTCGATGACAAAGAAGAGCAGTGTTTTTACCCTCTCCTGGTGAACTGTGTGCTCCCATCTTTAATAATTGACACATTTTCTTATTCTGCATCAGAATGTGTGACTCAGATCTATGAAAATACATACTTTCAAGGAGGAGACCTCACTATGTTTTTTACACCCAGTGCCAATTACTGCCAAGTAGTGTGTACTTACCATCCTACCTGTCTGCTCTTCACCTATTTGCCAGCAACATGGACTGAAGATCCTGCAAAAAGGTAGGCTATTCATGTATATTCTTTTGCTGGTCTGATGTGATAATTTAGAATTTTAGTAACATTTTGACAGAACACAGGCACAAAGGGAAGGGAACAGGGTTGCTGTGGAACAGTCATATATCTCTAAAACTGGTGATCTGAGAGCAATTGCTTACATTCAGAGGGTTAAATGAGACAATTCCCAATTTTTCACACTCACATACCAGCTTCTTCAAGGAAAGAGAACTGACTTTGCACTCCTTCCTCTGTACCACATATTTATTGTTGAGGGACAATATGAGTAATTTCACATCTCCAGTGGTCCCCTCTGTGGTCCCTCAGCCTCTCTATTTAGCATATATTGCTCACAATTAAGAACTTCAGTAAGAGAGAATGAGATTTTCCTTACTCTCTCTGCCAAGTGCATTTCTGTCCTCCAAATCCTGGACTCTGCTTCTCTCTTTATTGAGACCTGTTGGAGCTCCCACATGGATGAGGTATTGTCATCTGACACCAGTGCCAATGAAATTAATGCATCTCTATCTTATTTTTCTTCCAATTGCATGTCAACATTTTAATTTTGAGTGGTATCAGGCAATCTGCATTTCACCTGAGAAACAATTATGAAAGTCGGTGTTGTACTGCAAAAGATGTAAATTGCTGCATTTTAAAACACAGGTTTTCCTGCCATTTAAAAGACAGCGTTACAGAAATGCTGCCGAAAGTCAATATGGACGGAGCTATCTCTGGACATTCCTTAAAACAGTGTAACATTCAAATTAGTGGTAAGATATGGTTATTCACATGCGTGCATTTTATTCTCTGTATTGGATACCAGCTGTTAAAAAATTAGCATTTTGGAAAGAGTAGTAGAATCAGGGAAGTAGCCAAGCTTTGTATGTTCTTTGCCAGATAGCTTTCAAACACAGGTGACAAAAACTCCACTGGTTTTACCTTTCAGGCCCAACTATCCACTGAGGCTCTCCAGGCAAGGTAACAGGGAAATAATGCTCCTGCAGTGACTATCTCATTTGCTAGAAACAGATGGGACCCCATCCTTTAAGTGCTGATTCTAGTTCTGGAGATTAATTTACTACTACGATTCCACTCCAGAAAGCTGCTCATATGGCATGTGGGGTCTTGTTTTATAACTCTGAGGTGCAGTCGGCAGTCAAAGCAGAAGTGCATTGTCACAAAGTGATGTTAGTACTTTTGTGGTTCTGTGTATCACAGTATCACAGTATTGATAAGGCTGTAAAGGACCTTGAAGATCATCTAGTCCAACCTATAATCCAACTAACCTATCATCTACATCTAAATCATATCGCTCAACACCTCATCCAGCCTATCCTTAAACACTTCCAGGGTTGGCAAGTCAACCACCTCTGCGGGCAACCCATTCCAAATTTGGATCACTCTTTCAGTAAAAACCTTTTCCTAATATCAAGTCTAAACTTCCCCTGCTGAAGCTCAAGACTATGACCTCTCGTCCTGTCCCCAGAGACCAAGGAGAAAAGACCAGACCCTACCTGGCTACAACCTCCTTTGGATAGTTATAGACAGCAATAAGGTCACCCCTGAGCCTTCTCTTTTCTAGGCTAAACAGACCCAGCTCCTTCAGCCTCTCCTCATAAGGCTTATCTTCAAGCCCCTTCACCATCCTAGTTGCCCTTCGCCGAACTTGTTCCAGCACCTCGACATCTTTCTTGAACTGAGGAGCCCAGAACTGATTGGACTTGAGGTGTGGTCTAACCAATGCCAAGTACAGTGGAAGGATAACCTCTCTTGACCTACTAGCCACTCCATTCTTGATGCACGCCAGGATGCCATTGGCCCTTTTGGCTGCCTGGGCACACTGCCGGCTCATGTTGAGTTTGCTGTCCGCTAATACCCCCAAATCTCTTTCCACCTCACCACTCTCTGAGTATTCCATCCCCAGCCTATAGCTCTGCTTGGGGTTATTATAACTAAAACGCAGAACCTGACATTTAGACATATTAAATTTCATTCTATTGGAATCTGCCCATCTCTCCAGTCTGTCCA